>VWZD01005782.1:1073268-1334032 GCA_013396695.1 Sakesphorus luctuosus
GCTCTAGGTAGCTTGTAGCTCACAGTGAATCTGTCTTTTTGAGGAAGGTTTATGGGATAGAGATGTCCAGTTTGGGGACCTCTCATCATGTTCTTTGGTCTGAATTTCTGAAGTGAACTTGTGAAAAAAGTTTTGAAGATACTCAAAAGGTCACAGTTCTTAGTGATATATGTTATGTCATTAGTGTTACTTCATCTCTCTCTTGAGATGTTATCCAGAATTTTAAAACTAATATGTAGGATAAGCAGGTCAAAATATGAAGTGAGAATATTTGCATTTAGTTTGTCTGAAACAATGGATTCAAGCAGGTTTTCTTAGTTGGAGATATCTGTGTCTCTTTTATGTGATCATGTATCTTACAAATATTTTGTCAAGTACAGGTTCTGTAAAAGCAGTAGGAACTGCGCAAGAAGCAGCACCTTTGCTCATAGGTCCAGATCTTTTCAAATACAATTCAAAACTTTGCTCAGAATTTTCTCATTGAGTTTTTTATATGACTAAATTTCCAGTATTCATTTCAGTAGTTCTTTGTATTTGCTACACTTTTTCTTTATTCCTACCTTTCTCAAAACCACATGGAACTGGAGAGGCACAATCATATACTACTGCAGTACTTAAGTAACATTCATCCGTAAACCATGCTACAGCATTCATAAAATATTTGCTTTCTTAGCATTATTCAAATACATTTCATGTTGCTAACCCAACAATCAAAACCAGTTATGTGATTTAACATTGATGAGAATGACCATACAAGAATGCAGTTCAAGGGGTTCTATGTAATGTCTTAAGACCGTATTGGCTTTTTTCTTGCTTTAGCTCTTGGTTTCCTGTCATTTACCCCTGCATAGCTGGTAGTAAATGTGTTGGAATTACAGTGCAACACAAAATTAGTAGAAAAGTGTGAAGCAACAGTTTTTCAAGTAAAAAAAAAATCCAGTTAAATCGTTAGAAATCTCATTGAAAAATTTAAATTTTGTATCTCAATTTTTCAGTTGTCTTTTCTCAGGTAAAAACAATTACATTGCATGACATGGTATATAGAAGAGTTAATGTAGTAAACAATACAGCAAAGTAAGAGTTTCCAAAAATTCTTAGCAAGGTCTTTTATTGGGCTATGGGTAGTAATAACTTTACTGTGGAAAAAGCTGACTTAGCAGTTGCAAAATACATTCACACGTTCTTTTGCTTGAAACAAGCTAGGTGGCCAGAATACTTTTTGTGTGTTTCTCTTGTGCTTTCCCAAAATCTGGCCTCAGCCTCATAAAACAGACAAAAACAATAGTGAAATAGGAATGAAACAGTGGGTAATTGAATTAACAGATGTAGAGTGTCATAACTTTCTCTATGTACCATGAAGTAGGGAAATAAAAAGTTAAATGCAAAATGGAAACAAAAGAGGACTGGAAAAAATTCTGCCCATTTAATGAAGGAATGAAGATTTTCCTTCAATTATTGCACAAGACTTTTAAGCAGATGACTTGCTTTTTCTCTCTGGAGACTACTCTAAAATGGAATCTCATGAAATTTTGTTTGGATGCATTACTTTCTAAAAATGCAAAGCATTTTTTTTTCTATTTCCAAATATTAAATAAAACTATCATCGCAACCTGTACAACAATGGACCTCTACTTTAAAAATGCTATGTAAAATATTGAAGTGATACTGTGGCTATTGTTGCAACTGTTTAGGTCACTGAAGTCTTTTGTAATAGAATTGTAATGGCTATATCTGTTCAGTTAAATAAAGAGTGCCAGGAAACATTCCCAGTTACTGAAACTGGATTGTCTATATAGCTATGTTGCAAGAAAGACTCATGGCGCATTTTTGGTCCACAACTGCTCGTTCATTTTCTGACAGCTCCTGGTGAGGCTCAGGAACTAGACAGACTAAGGATCATTCGAAACAGGTTGTTTATGTCCAGCTACATAATTTCTCATAGGCAGTTTTGGACATGGTTTATTGAATGCCAGCTGGCTTCATTGCCAAAAGAACAATCCCAAGCATCTTTAGTTTACTTCTATTGACATAGTAATTCTGTCTATCCAATACTTTTGACTATGTGACATGTCCAAGCCCAGATGTTACCACAGGGATGATGGAAAATGTCAGGTTTACAGATTTGCCTCCTGCCTCCATCCAGGTCCCTCTAAGAAGTGGAGTTTTCCATCCCTATTCATGCCAATCTGGGATTTCACAGCTTTCCCACTTCAGGACTGAAGTTTGATTAAAAACTGTTTAATATTGTCAGTCCTATGCAATGCTACAACAATTTTCTTCTTGGAGAATGTGGTAAGTGTTACTGCACCAGCAATTTCTTTTAAATAAAAAGGTCAGTTAACAAATGGGCAATATATTCAAACATAACATACCCCTACAAAACAAAGTCTACACATTTGTAGTCAATCGGCCAGTTTTGTGTGTTCAGATACAAACTTAATAAAACCTCATCATCCCTGGAGTTGCAGTAGCAGCAGAGGTGCTGGATGTTTTCTTTTAGCTAGCCCGGGATTATTGAGAGCCATTTTTGTCTCTGGTTTGTCCTCCATGGAATGCTTCCTCCAGTCTGCATTTCCTTGCTTAACAAAAACCACCTTTTACATAAGCCTCAGGCTTCTGAGTTCCCTTACCATGAACTTTCTACAAGCAGGGGTAGGTGTTCAGCATCCTTTCACCAGTTAAGTAGTCAAGAAAAAATTACTTATTTGGGCAGCCTTCGAGGGTTGTCATGAGCTTCTTATCTTATGGGAGAATGCTCTGAGACCTTTTCTCCCTGCTTCCAACTAATCATGAAGAAAACACATTTTGGCATATGGACGAGTGCTTATCATGTGACATTCCTTTATATTTCATGACACAAAGATGTGCGCTGTATTCAGTTCAGATATCCCCGTAAGCAGAACTTTTCAAAAATAAAAATATCCCCAGACATACTCACATAATATAGATGTTTCACAACGGCAAAGATTGGAGAATTTTATACTATATTCAGCACTCAGCTGCCCAGAGGAAGTGGTGAAAACTCTAATGTTCAGCATTTTTAAACTGAAATTGATAAACTACTAAGAGATTAGTGTAGAGAACAGTTTAACTTTGAGAGGAGGATGAAGCACATGAGCTTTTCCATTTCGAATATCTACAATTTTTCAAGTAAGTATCATCAGCATTAAGTCTTTCATAGAACATTAAAGTATCATTTTAAAAGATTTATTATGACTTAGAGACTCCTGAAAAGATAGGGAATCAGTTAGGAATTTTGAAAAGTATCTGCAAAATTAAATTTTGTTAGGAACAAAAAAAGTTAATATACCATACAGAAAGTTTAAAGTAGGTTTTGGTGCCCTTAAAGGTATTCATGTCTGCCAAGAACTGTATTTCTTTCAAAAAAGTGTTGAGCGTATATGATGAGAAAGATGAGAGAAGGATGATTGCTCAGATGTTTTGTTGCTTATAAATCATTCTAGGCCAAAATAATTTATTTTTGTGGTTTACATGCATGTTTTGTTTTGAAAAGAAACTTGTACCTGCTTATATATTTAAAAGAAATCCAGACTGTGGCAGAAAGCACAGCTTGTAGTAGAAAAAAGTTAATTTACACTTCAAGATAGCATCTATGGCTTGGAAAAAAAAATAAAGATTGGAAACTAAACAGAAATGCTGAAATATCTATAGCTATCAACATCATCATGGCTAGGCTTCNCTCTCTTGCGGCAGCCGGTGGCAAGTTCACCATAGAGCACAATCTTCGGGAGGCGGTGATCCTCCATCGAGCCTGCGCAATGGATTTTTTAGGTGAGGCACAGCGTGCGCAGAACTGGCCCCACCCTTTACTCCTAAGGTTCATCTGCCACGGCCGAGCGAGCTTGGACGGTGACATTGAAGTCCTCAGGATGTAGGTTTGGTTAGAGTATCCTTCTCTTAGATGGATGGCCTTACAGGGCTAAGCGAGCTCCATCTGCCCGGGTTTGGGGTTGGAGTTGTCCTTCTCCTAGGATGGTTGCCAGACGGCTAGCGAGCCCATCCTGCCCGTGGACACACTTTGTCTGACCCTTCAGCTGAGACCTGTCTGGCATGGGAGACCCTACCGGTGGCACAAACCACCGCCAGCAAAGCTCTCAACCTCATGAGGGCACGCAAGCTTCTCCCCCGCGACAAGGGGGTGTCCCCGGAGAAGAGCTATCAACAAGTAATACATTAAAACCCCCAAACATCTCACCAAGAAAGAAGGGCTATAATGCAGTTAATTAATGAATATTATACTTAAATACTTTAGGACTCCCAGTAATGTAGGATATCTGGTAAACGATGAAGTCAGTGAAAGAAAAGTTATATTATTATTTTAACAAAACCTTGCAATAAAGGCTGTCTGGTTAGACTACAGGTTTCCAAACAGCACCTTGAGTATATCACAGTTACTAATTCAGACACTGAAGCCACTTTCATCTGTAAACAGAGTAATGAAGGTAAAGTCCAGTAGGAAAAATAATTATGCCATCTGTCAAGTAAATCCCTGAAATGCCTTGGCTTTTGTTATGGTGTTAGCTCTGAAAGTCAAAGATTATTCTAGCTAAGGTTCTTGCTACTGTTTCAATATCATATTTGTGTGTGTGAGTATGCCCAGCTGTTTCCTTGACAGAACACTTGCACAGTTGAGGCAAATGAGGTAGCCAGCTCAAGGGAGCAACATGTTAACAAGTCTCCTCCATATCATGATCCTCTCTGAGCCACTCATTTTAATTTCCTTAGCATTTAAACTGAGATTTGGAGAAGAGAGAGGAAGAAGACCTTCTTATAAATCAACACCTTAGATGATCACAGAGGTAGGATATGGTTAGGGCACATCCTGACCCCAGGCTTCCTGAATGGGAAGCATTCTTGGGAGTACAGATTGCAGGTATTTCATAATACAAACAAAACAACAGAATCTGATCTTAGTCTGGTTTACCCTTAGTCATCTGCCCCCTCTGGTCCAGGAAAGAGTCCACTGCAAATACACATAATTGTTGGAGGATTAAACCTAACACCAGCAACTATTTTTGCATGCAAAATTGACTTTTTTTCCCTAGAATTCATTGTTAGATTTAAAGGGAAAGTCATAATGAAACTGAGTGCTTTTAGTATAGGACATACCCGCAGCTTCAGACTAAAAAGTAAGTCTTTTAAATCTCCAGAAAAAGACTCTAACATTATGAATGTATGTGCTCCCAGGGAAGAGAGAATAAAATTCTGTTAGCATGAACCTCTGCTCCCGTAACTGTCTTGCTTAGTATGTTTGGCTTTACTGCTTATTTCAACAAATTAATGACAGGGCTGACTTCACAACTGTGTTTCTTTTAATTTGGCCACTGGGAATGTGCTGAAGTTCTGATGCAAACTACATAGGAAAGACTACCAGCTTGTTAAATTTGGCCACGTAATCCCATGGGTCAGACTGCAAATAAAATAATCACTGAGTCTGTGCCTTGTTAAGCATGCCTACTGCTGTTGAGTTGGGAAGCAAGGCCAGCAATAAGTTCACAGGTCCCCTTCTTGCTGCTTGGACTTTTCTGGACTGAAGGACTTTTTATTAGACTGTTTTTGCAATAAGAAGTAAGGAACTGATCCAACAAAATATTTAAGTATAGTTTTCATTTCTGACACCTGGCTGTTGGTCCTTAGAAGTGATACTTACACTCATAAAGGTAAGCATGTGCTGAAGGGTTTTTGTTCCAGACTCTCTACCCATGCTGTCAATGATGAGTTTTAACTTAGCACTGGGATTACTTTTCTCTACAAAAGAGGTAACTCTACCATACACATGTTGAATAGGAATATTCCAGATGAAACCTCAGATAACTTTCCTCCTAAACTTCTCCTATCACCTAGACAATTAATTTCTGGGGTGTTTTTTTGTTTTGTTTAGAGATGTGTTGTAGTTGTTGTTGTTTTGTTTGTTACTTTGTTTTTTAAATGTTCCCCCCAAAATATGGCCTAATACACTTTAACTAAAATAGCTTTTGAATATGTGCCTGATTTGAGGCCTTGATACCTACTGTTCCGAATTGCACCACACTTTTTAAGGTGACGCTCTCCCTACCTGTTAGTAAGTAATTATCTCTTCCTTTGCTGCAGGCTGAAACTAAGCTTGCATGCCTCCAGTTGGCCAGACTTTTCCATTTAAAATTCTTTCTGATTTTAGAAATTTTTCTCCATTTGGGCCTCTAGGACATACAACCAGGCACAGACTATCAGCAGTTGCCAAGGACCACAGCAGCCTGTGTACTGCTGCTGCCATCACCACCCCTCCTCAGGAGCAGTTGCAGGGTCCCAGTACCTTGTCTTTTGATCCTGTCTTCCTCTCGAGGGGAATGTTGCCCACCACTAACAGCTGCAATATGCATACCACGGTTATAGATCAACACCCCTTACTGACACAAATATTTTCTTCATTCTCACTGCTGGACAGGACTTTTGGGATGACTGAGAGGCAGACTGTCCACAAGTTCAGCAAGAACTGAGATCCTCCGAAGTGTCTTATCTTTCAGTGGTAGGTATGAGGAAAGCACCCACTGAATTAAAGAAAATTTGGGGCAAAACATCAGTTCCTCCTCAGGTGAATCCAAAGGCATGAAGGGTTTAACAGCAATTGGGCTCTACTGATGGACATTGCAGTAAAATTGTTAATGGATTATAGAATTGTCTTGACCAAGACATTATGATGGTATCATAATCTGCCAGAAAAAGCTTTAAACATGTCTGCAAACAGGTTTTAATTATGTGTGATATCTTCCATCTTTCCTTTCCCAGGTTAACTCGTGCCTATTTGAGTTGGTGATACATTTGGGTAAATCTCATTACATGGCTGAATTACTCCAACACTCTGAAGCTCAAACTGTTGATATATCCAAACAGAAAAATTCTGGCAGCCAATATCAAAACGTGTCACCTTTTCCAAGGCAGAAACACACAGAATTCTCATTACCCGAGATCCTCTTTCTTCATTCAGGTAATTCTTCCCTGTAAGTGTTGCAAATGTTATTGCAGTACATGTCACAGTAGAGTGTTTGCAGGTGCCTTTCAGACCGTTTTTCCATCAGAGCATGTCCCAGCCTCTCCACTGAAGCAGCATCTTCTGTGACAAATGAGTTGGGAGCCCAAGCTGAGCTCTTATGTCAGTCTGACCCCTGCACATCCACAAACAAAATGTTTGAAGTCTTCAATGTCTGCCAGGCCTGTTTACACATTGAAGTGTACTGCTCATCTATCAGTTGCATCATGCAGCTGTGGAGCCTTTGGGCTATGCTCAAATAAAATCACTGCTGAAGTGAGACTGGGGTACTCTTGGCACCTATGACAACATAGTCATGTCAAAAATTAAGAAGAGCAGCTTGAAGTCTTTCCTTCTTTTTCTTTTGGCTTTTAATTACACATGTGTTGGCTACCCCTCCTTTCCTTTTTTATCTGTCTGCTGTTTCTCACAGAGTTATGACAAGGAGCAGGAGAAGGCATGACTCCCACAAACAGAGGACAGCCAGGAGTCTGGAGGATAGGCAGGGATGTGGGAATGGAGGCCTGGACATGTCAACAACCCTAATGTGGTAAGGTGTTTTGCTGCGTACAGCAGTGCCCTGTCAGGGTGTTTAAACAGTACACAGCATTTACATTCTGTCTTGGCCTTTACTCTTGCATGAACAAATTTGATGAGAAAACTTGTCTCAAAAGTGGAATCCCCTAGAAGGCTGAAAATACTCAGACGGGTTTTGAAAAAAGCAAAAATGGAAGTTTAAATTCCAACTTTGATATCCTGAATGCCCACACTCGGGGAAGTACTTGGAAGCGGCAATATATTTTTCGGTTCAAATAAAATATTTTATAATTGTGGAAGCTCCAGTCTCAGGTACATTTGGGTTGGAACTTCTTAATGTAAACAAAGAACCTCCCTTCTTCTATTTCAATATTGAAGATGCAACAAGAGTATTTATTGTCCTCTGAATTACACATTGTATTCAATGAAAGCAATAAGAATACATATGCATTTTGGAGAAAGTCCTTCAGGAAGGAATTTTTTGGATCATGGCTAAATGATGTGAGAACTTTTTATGGATGCCAAGATGCCCTTCCTGTTTTATTCACATGAATGCTCAGTAGTAGAGACATCCAGTCCCAGTCTAGATGTTCTTTCAGAAAACTAAGAAAATAACACTAGTAAGGGACCTAGAGTCTTGCAGACACCAGAAATCTACAAAAATACACACAGAAAAATCTTTCTTTTAATTTTTAAACCCACACCCTTTGGCTGGGAAATATCCACAAGCATTTGTGTGTGTAAAACATATGAAAGATCAGAGCAGATGTGACTGTGAATTCCCTATTTTTGAAAATGTTTTTCTGAACACTGAAATGTGAGACCATTTTCATAGAAGTTCCTTTCTGCTTGAAAAAGACACCACAAGGTGGAACCTTCTGAAGACAGTGTCTAGCATCTATATTAAAAATAAATTATCATCTAATAAAGGCCTGTTACAGAGAAACAGGGGATAAGACTGAAAAGTGCAACAAGGCCTAAACAGTAAGATGGGGAAGCATAATGTAATCACTGATATTTATAAATGTGTAATCCATGACTGAAAACGTTTATATATTTTCATTTGTGTCAAGCATAATAGGATAAAAGCATATATACCTGAATGATTAATGAAGGCAGGGAAAAACAGAGAAATAGATAAAGGCAGGAGCCACTACCTTGCAAAACAAAATGTGGAAGAAAGTAACTTCTGTAATCTGAGTTTCCTATCAGTCACATTGACCCATAACAAACTTCTAAATTATGTCAGCCTTTAGAAATGCATTGCTTCACTCTCTAGGTAAATCAGTGATGTGTGAGTTCACTGAACACAATGCCTTTATAATCGCCATTAATTTTCTTGGAAAAAAATACTCTATGTGCTCTGGAATGCACTGCATTCATTCTCCTCTAAAACCTCATCTTTGTTCCGAGTAATTACCATCTGTTTCTCATTTCTGACATTCTGTGTCAGTGGCAAAGACTATTCTCGCTTCTGTATACAATATGTGCTAAGATAGTTAATATATATTTTCTATAGTAAGGCCATTTCTCTAAAAGCAATAAATAAATTTTATCCTGTAAAGTAGATATAATGTATTTCTGCTCATGCCAGTTGAAACAAAAGTAGGAAATGGAGACTATTTACAGGTCTTGCTGTGAGAAGCCCATACCTTCCACTTACATGTATGTCAGGATTACAAAAAGTCCTTACAAAGTCAAGCTTTGTCATAAGAATAAAAGGAAAAAACCTGTATCAACACATTTTTCTAACATAGGCAATTCATTAATGTAAATAGCATCCTTGTGTAAAAGAGTCAAGTTATATTTCACTCCTTTGCAAAAAGATTGGACACTTACTGAGAAAACTCCAAGATTTTGCACTTTGGTCTTTGAAACAACTCCTGGAATCTCTATTTTAACATAAATCAGATGGCTAAAGGGTCACACTGTAACAGTTTTGGGGTAGAATGTTTTTTCTTCCCTGGCTTTCATTTAAACTCTTGCGAAACTTGCAAATTTGGAGTATTTAAAGGGATGAAATAGCTTGACCAGCAGGTGGCTTCTGTCACAGGGTTCCTTGCTTAGAGGTTTACTTAGCTTGTTTGCTTTAACCCCAAATGGTACAGAAACAATGTGTCCTTATAACCCACATGTCATCAACTCAAAAGTAATCACTTCTCTACTGACCGACATAGTAAGTCAAGCTTTGAGGAAAACATAACTCCCCTCAAAGAGCCGCTCGCATCTCTGCTGATTCTATAAGAGGTTCTAACAGTTAAAAAAAACATTTCAACAAGATGAACATATGCATTTTGGGGATGTAGGCGGAAAGATTTCTCCCTTGAAGACAGCTGGCCAATACTTTAAAAAAACCCCACTGATTCCTCTATTGAATGAGCCAAGAACTTGTGTCAGTCTGGCATGTCAGGTAATTTTGGGGCCTGATTCAAAATGCACTGAAATAAATGGAAACAATCCAATAGTGAATTTCCCAGTTGGCTCAGTTTAGCCAGCCTAATCCTGTTACCTCACATCTACAACCTGTACTTCACACACACACACACACGCACGCACGCACGCACGCACACACACACATGAGAAAAGACAAGAAGGCAATAATAAAAGACAGGGAACTGTCACAGCTTTCAGTTGTAAAGATTCTACTTGTTCTTACAGGCATACTCATTTTATGCATATACAGGCCTAGAATTCCACACCTGCCCCATTGTGATGTATTGATGGACCCTGAATGCAATTCTGTCCCACATGAAGAAAAATGTTCCAGGGCCTTCTTCAGGATCTTCCCTGGTAACACTTCCCAGTGTTTAGGAGAACTAAAATACTGCTCTTTGGATGAGGGCAACAATGAGTAGGATGGATAATATGCATGGGTTGGGAGATAATAGGTATTTGCCAGTGCACATAATTTCACTTATTTTTCCCAGCTTGACAGTGAGAATATTTTCTTAATCTAATGCCAAACTATCAGCTTATCTTGGCTTTCCTTTGAATTGGGAACTGTATAATATATCTTTGGAGAAATACAACTGTAGATAAAAGAGTTGCTTGTTTTGTCCTTTTAGTTACTGACTATGAATGCATCAAGAGATTAAATATTGTGGAAAGAGAAAGGATATCTGTTAAAGAACAATGTTGGCACAGGAACTATCATGCATAAACCAGCCAGGAGCTTGGTCTGGAGACCGTAATAATTCAAATAACCAAAGCAATGCTGTTCTGTAACTACTTTCCTGGGACTGCAGTATGGACTAGAAATCTAACCAATTTTAAGATACATTTATGAACAGGATTAGATGAAGTGGTTTAAGTAGCAGGGGACTTGAATCAATGACACAAGAAGTACTTTCCAATGCTGGATCATAAGATTATAAATTAAACTACCACTGTTCTATCTCTATCCTTCAAGTAGCAGCACGAAGCAAGAAATTTTCATGTCTCTGTAGTCACTTCTCTCTTATCCAATATGTTATAAGATTGAGTTATCCTGGATTATGGTAGTGGAACATGCTAGCCAGGTCAGATTGAGGCTGAGTCTGGCAGAAACTTCTGTGTTGAGCTTTCTGCATTCATATTCCATGCAAATAAATTCTGACAGACCAGAGCTGAGCCCTGGAGCTCCTCCTGGCTGCTGGTATTGGGTACCTGAATATTCCAGGTTGCAGGGAAACTTAATCTGGGCAAAGCACTTAACAGTGTGAAATCACTACCCCATTTGATGCACTGTCATGCTTAAAAATACTGGGGAGTTTGCTGCAGAGACCTAGGCAGCTCTGCAGGGCTGGGCTTCTTAACTTTGGTTTAATGACAGTCATGCCAGACCTTGCTAACTTGATAAACAGCAACCCATTTGTGACTATCTTTCCCTTTTCCAGCTCTGAATTGCAGGTTCTGCTTCTAGCCTGAAGCAGAGCTGGGCCTGACCTGACTGTGTGCAGCTACTGTGCTGTAATAAACACTCTCAAAACACAGTCTGTTGTAAAAAGTTAGCACAGCCCCCAGTCTGGTCCATCAAGGACTAGAAAATCCTGAGGTGCTTTGCAGACTTTACTGGCATCCAGTGAATCATGTTGGGAAGAGATTATTTAACAGCCTACAGATAATGTGATTATTACATTGTGATATATTGATGATGCACGTTACATATATACTGCACAAAAAATTTAAAGCTGATTTTAAAGACATTCAGCTTCTAAGGCACAACTTAAATTTGCCTTTTAGTGGTCCTGACCAGTGACAGAGTCTTTGTTTCTCTGCTCCACATTGTTATTTTGACTTCTTCCATTTAGTATACAAGATAGATTGGTACATATTTGAGTGAGGTATACTCAGTATACATGAACATCCAATATTTTTCTTCATTCTCTCTCCCAGGGAAATAAAAATTAGAATTTTTTTTAAAGCTCTTTTTCCTCTGGATTTTTTTTTTATTATTGATCAGTAAATCAGTATTTTCTTTATCTGTTTTGAGCAACAGCTGAACAATTTTGTCTCATATTTTATAAAACTATTCAACCAAAAGAAAGATATGCGTCACAGAAAATTTCACATATATGGTTTACATTGGCATCATTATAAATGTCTAAGTATTAGAACACGGAATGTACCAGAAAATCTGACAGTCCTCCCATACCCTTTATCCCCTAGCTGCTCTCTTACTTTATTTCCAGTTAGTGTCGACAAAAACTTCAAGATAATGTCCTTGTCTCAGGAAACCCTTTTACTGTTTTTAAAAGTCTTCTCTATAAAACAGTAAGAAAACTTAATTTTAAAAGTATTTTCCTGGAAAAAACTTTTTCTTTCCCATAGCCAGTTCCTCCTCATGGTGCCTGGAAACATTGAGAGCCCTGGCCCTAGGACCAGAAGACAGATACTGGAAGTCCACAAATTCTCAGCCCTTCCATATGGCAGAATTGCTTGTGAAATCTGAATCCTGGAAATTCAGAGTTCCTGAACATGATCTGACAAAAGAAATAGTTTTACTGGCAGAAATCCTTGCTGGCCTTATTTTTACTGGCAATTCAAGGCACTGGTCTGAATTCTCCAGGACAGCAGGTGACTGGGTATTATCTCTCCAGTCAAGACACATAAAGCTGGCTGTTCATGAGATTTGAACTGAAGAGTAGGTCCATATTTCTCTCCTTGGGAAAGCAGGTGCTTAAAGGTATTTGACTAGAAATACTGGGCAAAGACAGTAGATGGACACACTCCTCCCTGAGTCTGGGCATCCTCTTCTGAAGACTTGAGTGCTACCTTCAGCTAACAGACTCTCAGACCTGGATCACAGACCCAATTTCTCTCTGAATCTCAAGGATTTCAGCCTCAGAGCTCCTGCTTCCCAGAGGAGTATCTCTAGGCTATACTCAGGAATGCAGAGCAAGGGCAGACTCCAGTGACTGTCTGACATGAAAGAAATAAACTGTTAGGTGAGCAAGGAATGGGGTTGTTCTGCACAATGAATGAAAGGAGAAGGGTGGCTGTGACTACCTGGTACTACTGTCCCAGGTGGGTCTCGTGCCACCCCATCATTTGATGCAATTGCTTTCAGCTGGGGCAGGTCTGAAAGCCCTGAATGTGTCTCCAAGGTTGATTAATATCTGATACAAAATAATGGTAGGTGCTATTCTCACAGAGGTAAGCTTTACAGAATCAGATTCAATTAGTCCAATCTGTAACCTAACACCACTATGTCAACTAGACCATGGCACTGATGTCATGCCCAGTCTTTCCTTTAACATCTCCAGAGATGGTGACTCCACCATCTCCCAGGGCAGTCCATTCCAATGTCTATTCAGCCTTTCTGTGAAGAAATTCTTCCTAATGTTTAACCTAAACCTTTCCTGTCGCAGCCTGGGCCTATGTCCTCTTGTCCTGTGACTGGTTGTCTGGGAGAAGGGGCCAACCTCCACCTGGATGAAACTTCCTTTCAGGTAGTTGTAGAGATTGACAAGGTCCCCCCTGAGTTTCCTCTTCTCCAAGCTAAACACGCCCAGCTGCCTCATAAGATTTGTGTTCTACACCTTTCATCAGCTTCATTGCCTTTCTCTGGACCTGCTCCAGCACCTCAAGTTCCTTCCTGAACCGAGGAGCCCAGAACCAGACACAGTACTTGAGGTATGGC
Organism: Sakesphorus luctuosus; assembly: GCA_013396695.1. Lineage (NCBI taxonomy): Eukaryota > Metazoa > Chordata > Aves > Passeriformes > Thamnophilidae > Sakesphorus > Sakesphorus luctuosus. The sequence continues at coordinate 1,086,954 of VWZD01005782.1, forward strand.
TTCACCAGTGCCAAGTACAGGGGGACAATCGCTGCTCTAGTCCTCCTGGCCACACTATCTCTGAATACAGGCCAGGATGTCAGTCTGCCTTGGCCATCTGGGCACACTGCTGGCTCATGTTCAGCCACCACTGACCAACACCCTCATGTCTTTATCTGCTGGGGTGCTTTCCATACACACTGCCCCCAGCCTGTAGCACTGCATGGGGTTATTGTGGCCAAAGCGTAGGACCTGGCACTTGGTGAACCTTTAGCCAAACTGAGTCCCAAAGCAAACTTCAGGGCTACATTAGGACAAGATTTGCAAAAAATGCCTCCATATTTTCATCTGGCTAGAGTCCTCTGTTAGGTAAATAATAGGTTAGGGAAGCTAAAAGTCTCTAAACAAACCTGACAGGTTTTTATACATTTCCACAAGGAGAAATTTTAACATGTGTGTCTAACTGGCTTCATCTTTGGTAACTCACGAAAAATGATAGGCAGATAGTTAACAGTCCATGCCAGAATCAACATTCTTTGTTTTCCTAGAAGCAGAAGATTTAAAGATTTTCCCATCAGATAGATTTATGCAAGGATTTATGTATCCTGAAAAAGTTGGCTTAACCTGTATTATTCCTTTGTCTTCTGAACATTTTATTTTTAACTAACTGAGGGCGTTTTTTAATATGAAAATCGTAAACCCTTCTCCATGATATCCATGAAACCACAATGTAAGTCTGCTAATTATATTTTCCTTTTATTTAACATTATTTGCAGACTTGTTATAAAACATCACTGAAAAGCTACTAATTGCACACAGTAGTAATAATGTTTTGGTCAGTAATGAAACTCAGTTGCACTAAATCCACACATTTCAGAGCTCTAGAAATTGTTATTCAAACTAGTTTCCTTTCCCTGGCAGCTGTTTCAGTTTTCCTTCACCTGAATAACAATGACCTGGAGAGGGTGGCTCTTGGCATATTTTGGTATAAATGACATGCAAATTATAGCTCAATCTATTTGTTTGTAACAGAATTAGTTTTCTCATCCCTTCTGAAACATTTGAAAAGGAGATAAAGCCTTTAAAAATCTTTAAAATGGTGGCAATAGGAAAATGTAAGTCCATGAGGGCATTGCTTTGTCATGCAAAGATTGACTGTGATCAGAAGTTTATCACAATATCAATAATAAAAGAGAGGAGTTGCAGATAGAATAGGAAAAAATCTTATTTTGATGAATAAGCATCCAACTGGGATGTTGTCAGATCAGCAGACCCTCCTGTAATTCAGCTGAGGACACTTAGAAAACTGATGGAAATAATTTCCAAGCTACTAGCAATTGTCTTTGAGAGCGCACAAATAATGAAGTTCTTTTTTTTCATTTTCATGGCTAGGCTTCGCGAACGAAGATTTGGGAAGGGCACTACCCACGCTTGCTGCAAGCATGNGCAAACTATAGTCAGCTGAATGCAAGACCAATTAATAATGATAAGTAGGGTTTCTATTTGTCTATGTGTGAAGATTGGGATAGAGAGTGATATTATTCTTTTTATGGCTAACACCAAGTTAGGATGATCCTCAAGCACACTAGAAGGAATAGTACAACCATCACAAACTGGAAACATGGCCCAAAAAATAGGATGCAAGTCATTAAACATACTCAGGCATGAAGAATAGTCTTTGTAGATAAACTGATCAACAGATTGAGTGGCAATTCTTCATGAACAGCTCAGATGATTGTAGTATGTCACAAACTGTGCAAGAAACAACGTTTTCATGTAGCTGGGAAAAGAGGCAAATATCATTCTGAGATGTATAAACAGAAGTTTCATCTATAAGGCATATCTACTCAATATGATAATGCCACATCAGGACCACAATGATTTATTTTCAAAGTCTTTTTTCAAGGGATGTGTAGAATATTTGGAAAAAGTACAAAGCGGAAGAATGCTTGGAGTTCTAGAAAGTATTATTTATCAAAAAAATATGCCAAGGGAATTTGGAGTGTTTAGACTGAAGAAGGAGTGGCTGGAGTGGGTGATAACACTCTTCAAATATCTAAAAGGTAATCAATAGGACAAACTCTTCCATCTTTAACAGGCTGAGATTGTAGACACTGCACCTCCATCCCAAGTGGCAAAACACTGTCAGTGAACAGAATGAGGACTGGAACAGGCTGTCTGATGTTACTGTGGACTCTGACACCGGATATTTGGGAGACCAGCATTAGACAATCATCTGCCAAGAAGGGTTTGGATATAGCCAGTCTTCTTGTGGAGAAAGATTTGGTAACTTTGTGATTTGGTTCCTTTCTCTCTGTTTTCTATGGGCTATGACAAACATAAGCTAACAGTAAAACTCTGTGTTTTGGCCCTTTAAATTCAGTATGTGGAAAGTTCTTCTGAAACTGGAGATTTTCACAGTATCATATTGCTAGAGAGACCACATCTCAGGCAAAGGAAATGGGGCAGTTGAAAACATCCAAAATGTCTTCAGTGCCTGGTGTGTTACAATGAGAAAGAAAACAAAATGTTCTCAAAATATAGAGTATAGCACATAGTTTGGTTAGTTCATTTGGATGTGGCTTTCAACAGCCACATACTTAGTGGAAGTTTCTTATAAACTTCAGGGAGTTTATTAGCCATCATTGATGATTAGACTGTGTTATTGAGGTAACGTCCTGCAGTAAAGATTCACCCTACAAAAATCATAACCCACCACAAATAATGAGAAGCAATACTAATGGTCCACCAGCAGTCAAATTTTGCACTCAATTTTTAAAATATATTTTTACAATTTCCTAACTACAGAACAGAGTTTTTAGTAATTATTACATCTTTTATTGCCTTTTTAAGGTTTTACTGAAGTTTATAATGCAACACAACACATCAGTGCAACTACTGCATTTAGTCTTCAGAAGGGGATCTATGCCCTGTTAGCAAAGGATGTTCTGGGACCTGTGTCTGTGAAATCACCAAACCCATGGCATATGAGCCCTGTAACAGCACTGGGAGGTAGTAGTGGGAGACTCTCTGCTGTGGGACAGAGCTCCCTGTCTGCCCATCTGACCTGCTGCCTATGGAGTTTTGCTGCATACCAGAAACTTGGATCAGGGATGTTTTGGAGAGGCTGATGAGCATTGTCCAGTCCCTAGGACTGCTGCCATGCTGCTTTTCCACAGGTGCAATAATGGTATTGTCAGAGGCAACCTGGGGCATATCAAGTGTGATTGCATGGCTCCAGATGTAATGGTTAGGGTTAAGGGTGGCCAGCTGCTGTCTTGCCAACCTTGCAGATTCTCGAGGAGGACTAGATGGATCCTGTAAGTGACAACTGGTTTTGCTGCTGGTGTTAACAACAACAATTCATGTAACCACAGGACCTCCCTTGAGGACCTTGCTTGTTTTGGTGTCTATCTGACTAAGTGAAGCAACGGGCTTTAACTTTGGTGAAGAAAGCTTTAAATTAAGAGTGACAAGCCATTGACCAGGGGAAATAAACACCCAGCATACACTCCACACCAGATGAACAAACACACAAAAGTGAATCTTTTTTGAGGAACAACATGGATATCTATAGGGTACTAAGAGTAAGGTTCTTGAACTTGGACGTGATTGGGTAAGGGTAGGGGCGGAGTGAATTGGATAGCCAATGGGGAACAACTCATCAAATGACAGGAAAACTAACCAAATAGGAAACCAGGGATTTGGGCAGAGGCTGAAAAGGATAGGAAGGGAAGAATCAGCCTGGACTTGCCAGGGCAATCCTCTGGTGGGTCCTGGATGCTCTTGTGCGGCAGTGGCGACAGTGACAGCTGCATCGTCAGCCCGAGGCAGTGACAGTTCTCAGGTGGAGCCATCCCATCCTGGGAAGCGGCCCCCGCACCTCAGTGACACAGTGACTAACAGGGGACAAAGCTATAAGGAGAATAAATGTGAGGGGATGACAACCACACAAGGGGATACAGAAAGCTTTCTGAACCAAAACTCGTCCAGGAAAATGCATAACTTTTAAGCTTTAACAACAAAAGTCTCTCATATATGTAGCTGGTCTGGTCCGAGCTGATCCCCGGTGCTGTCCTCCTCGATGATCCATTTTCTGAAGTGCTCTTTCCATTCCTCATATTTAACTGTTCTCCCACAGTAAAGGATGGTCAACAACAAAGCAAGGAAGCGGTTGATTGTTAGGCAAGCAAAGAATATGGAGTGATATGAAGATGACAGGGCACAAGCATTCCAGGATGTTTCTGGAGGGCACTGATAAGAGCTTCCTGACACACGTGATCAAGGAACTAACATAAGTACATGGTCTGCTGTACTTGGAAACAAAGAACTGCTTGGGAATGTGAAAACTGGGGTCAATCTCAACTGCAGTGAGCATGAAGTGGTGTAGTTCAGGTTACAAAGAGAACAGGACCAAAACCAGGGTCACAGTCCTGAACTTCAGGAGAACAAACTTTGACCTGTTCAGGTACCTGCTTGGAAGAATCCTCTTCTTTGATGAGAGGAGGGGTCATGGTGAGCTGATTGATATTCAAGAATTACCTTCTTCAAGCTCAAGAAACATCCATCCCCATGTACTGGCAATTAAGCAAAGACAGCAGGTGGCCTGCATGGCTGAGCAAGATGGTCTTTGTAAAACTCAAACAGAAAAAGGGAGACGTGAAGCAGGCCAGAAAAGCACACAGAGTCACAGTTCAAACGTACAAGGGCAGAGCTCAAAAAAGCCAAAATCCACCTGAAGTAGTAAACTTAGAGCTCTTTTAAAGGTAAGTTGTCCATTAGGCACAATCTTTCAGCTCTGAAAAGACTTACTTCTAATCTCAAGGATTTATGTCAACTAATTTGTGACATGTAAAAATTTCAAAATCTATGAAGTATCACTACACAACAGGATGATACTAATTTTTAAATTTGTGTGAGTACATTCCTTTTGGATGTCTCCATGGAAATTAGTTACCATGAAAACACCTTTCTTTTAGTATATGTGGTAGTTTTGACTTTAGTTCTAGTTAGGCCTTAGCAGGCCCAAAGGATATGACATAGATCAGAAGGGACAAGCATCACCTGATTTAAGCAACCAAAGAGGTATTTTAAATCATCTGACATCATCAGGAAGTGTCAAGGAGTATAAAAAGAGAGAGAGGTGGAGCTTCTGCCTTTTAGTCTTTGCCTTAGTCCCAGAAGGACACACCGTGCCGTCCCAGGAGGGACAGGAGGACCAGGACCAGAGCATCGGCTTACCACCGTGTTATCTTAGGGAAGTAAAATGTTTGTTCTTAGCCTTTCTCTCTGCTTAGGTCTGTCTCTGGAGAATTGAGTTCTCCAGAGTGATTTGTAGTTAGTATAGTGAGGTTTGTGTTCGATGAGAAGTGGGCAGTTATTTTTTGTTATATCTAACTTTTGTAAGTGTGTGTTATGTTGTAGTTTTCTTTTAATTTTCTCTTTTCTGTATAAATATATATAATTAGATTGGGTTTAAACCTGTTCTGTGTTTTGAAGTTTCTTTTTCCTTTCTCCCTTTTCTCAGCGGGAGGGGAGAAGGCTTTGACTCTGTATTGGGCAGTTGACATTTTACCAGCTCAACCCAAGACAGTATATAAGTACAATTCTTGCTCCATAACTCAGCTAGTCCATAGTACTCATATTCAGTAGGAAATGCCATGCAAGATCTGTAACTTATTTATCATGGAGCCCTGTAGTGTTTCTGTACATTAGCAGCAGTGGATTGTATTATGTCATCAGTAAATCATTGTTCTACTATTTATTGTCTTCAGTTTGCTAAATATGACTCACTGAGTCATCAGTGAAAACTGAGGATTTACTAACAATGCTTTTTATGAGATCAGACAACATTTTCTGGGCCATCACAGAAGCATTATTTTAAATTTATGGGTGGTTGTAAATAGCTTTGTTTAAGTCTTACTTCCCCATCATTTGCAAGGCAGATTTTCTGAGGACTTTCAATTTTGTCTTCTAATAAGAGTATATGAATATTACTTTAAAATTTTTTGTTTCCTTTCTTGAATTCAAAGTCATTCTTCCATGAGCAGTCAACAAAGCACTTTCCACTGATCTTTCTTATGTGACATCATCAAATGATTTAACAAACCTGTTTGGAGCTGGATTATAGAACATGTATTCTGTGAGTTTCCACAGAATATTCTGAGTTGGAAAGGGTCGTAAATCCAACTCTTAAGGGATTCAACCCCACAACCTTGCTGTTATTAGCACCATGCTTTAATCAACTGAGCTAATTCTGTAAATTTTATGCACAATAGATGTTTTGTGCATGCCTTTCTTTGGTGTTAGAGCATGTCACTTCTTTTAGTCATCTTCAGAATTCCTGGAATGACTCTTTAGACAGTACAATTACTGAAGATATGTGTGATTGGAATATGGAAAAGCATGTAAATTTTTCCAGGAATCTCTCTGAGTACTGGTATTTGATGTACTGTTATTCATGTTAGTCTCTACTTTGTCAGTTACTCAGTTGCAGACATTCTTCAGTTAATTTGCACTCTGCTATTCACCAAGTATGTAAGTTCCAGTCTTGCTAGAACAATATTTTCCTTCTTTATTCTATTCCTGTAGTTTGAGAACTGTTTAGTATGCTCCTCCTGCTATTCAGAGCCATAGTCCAAGTTGTGGCATCATTTCCATTTGTTAGCATGTCTGCCATTTTCCCGTGGAACACTTCTGGTTCATCTGAGATAGCACAAGAAATGCAGCTTTTATTCAATAATATCCAGCTTTCCTTAGTTCAGTTGGTTAGAGCATCGTGCTAGTAACAAGGTTGTGGGTTTGATCCCCATATGGGCCATTTACTTAAGAGTTGGACTCGATGATCCTTGTGGGTCCCTTCCAACTCAGAATATTCTGTGATTCTGTGAATATATTACACAGTAGTGATGTTAAAATATATAAATTTGAAATGCAGTGTTTCCAAAAGAATAAGGATCAGATTTTGACAGAAGCTGAACAAAAGATAATGAACTGAGGCACATAAGCAGAACATTCTCCCTAGTGGGTGGAAAACATTTATAAGCTAAATGAGTCCCCAGCTAATAAACTCAAGTACTAGTCTGTTCCTTAGGAGGGTTGTGAAGGCATATGTGGCAAAGACAGGCCACAGCTTCTGCACAAACACAGATGTCTCTTGGCAAGGGCTGAAAGAGTCTCACAAGAACTTTGACTCATGTTTAAATAGGAGACCATTCAGCGAGTCCAGAGGATCCAGTAGATATAATTACAGAATAAAATGTGAAAACAATTGGTAAGGAAACTGCTTGAGATGCAAAGTACTAAGACAATATGTGATGGACACCAAGAAGACTTGCTGTGTAGTCAGGATATTTAAGAATTAGACCACTTAACCTTGATAACAAATGCAGACTCTTAATCTTGACCTATATGGTTCAAAATCTTGTCACTGTGCTGCAACAGCTATGTGAATCTTGTTTGTTTTCTTGCAGTTTCTACTGTGTTCAATATTAAACCCAGATCCTCATCCACTGAAGCTGCTTTAATCACCACAGCCTCATTAAATTACAAGTGAGAATCCAGCCAATAACACTTAAGCAGAATAAAGCTATTATCATGTTTGTCACACACAGATGCCTGAAAGAACATAACATGCCTTTCCTTTCTTTAAAAATATGTTCTAAGACATAAATAGTATTGAAACATCTATTACAGTTCTTCCTCTTAATTAGCTAGCAATATTGGTCATTATGTGTCACTGAAGTTATAGTGTGACTGGTGAGCTTGCCAGTGACCGATATCATCTTTAATTTTAATGCACTAGACAGCCATACTTGCCCTCACCAGTACAGTTATCATGCAGGTATACTGGTAGGATTTCTGGGGAGATTTCCTATATTGATGTGCTTAACCACTCCATTGCTTTCCCAGCAGACAGTGGGGGAGTTGCTCTGTTGAAATGCTAGGATGTAGCATTTGCTTGTTTAATGCATCCACATTAAAACAAGGAAGTATTATTACCAGTCTTTCCAAAATAACAGAAATAGACTTGTCCATTTAGCCTGATCTAAACGATCATTTCAGTGAGAAATTTGTTTATATAAACAAAGCAAGGCTGAGGAGTAAAACTAGATCAAGAGCGCATACTATTTCTGCCATGAAGACATAACCAAGACAATAGAAACCTGTAAAATGATTGCAGATAACTATAATTTTCTTTTATTTTTATATCCAAACTCTAGACTAACTTCATTCCAGCCCAGAAAGCACAGAATGCCATTGTTTAAGCTGTCTTGGATCCCTTTAGGCTACAATAGCCACACATATTTGCAAGTAATATAGCCATGAGGCTACTTTCTTCCTCTGCCTACCATTGGGATGTCACTTAGAAAATAAGTTGTCAGTCAGGCTGAGCTTTTGAAGATGGTTTTGTTTCTTTAGTATTTGAATATGAACTACTGATATATAGTTGGCTAGATGCACACACATGATACAAGCCAAAAAACCCAAACAAAAAACCCCCAACAAAGCAAAACAGCATTTTCAGCAGTCTGAAGTAACTATACAGTTATATATAGTGAATGACTTTAATTCATTAGCCACTGTATAGGCTAGTGCATGCACAGCCACTGTAGTTGCTTTTCTTTGTCTCCTAAACACAGATTTCCAGACATCCACAAAGCAGTGAAATGCTTAGGAATGTGTCCATTTGCATTACTCCTGGCTGCCTAAGCCTGAAGGGGCAATCTTGTACCTAGCCCATGAGGATCAGAGAAAAAAGGTTACCAAAGGAAATGCTTGGCAGTTATTTCAAACTGTCAGCATTTGGGGAAATAGTATGTCTGGATAAATAGGTTATTTTCAGGGAAGAATCCGCATGTGTCAATTTTTCTGTTGACCTGCTGGGGAGTTTTCAGGAGGTTCTTTCAGTTCTCTATGATATATTTGCACCGTCTGTATATTGGGATTAAAATGTCTCTCCAGAGTGCTTTAAGATTGATGAGAGCTATAAAGATGATTTTCACAGTGCTTACCCATGAAAGATACATTGCAGGCAAAGAAAGATCCCTCAAGCTTCCAGTGATGCCATGCTGATCAAGGGTCTATTCCATGACACAACTTGTTTCATGTGTTCTTAAAAAAATTCAATCTACCCGACAGCTGAATGTGTTGACCCTATGAAAACAGGTTTTTCTTTTTTCCACTTATGGTGTCATTGCTTGATATTTCTTTAATAACATGAAGTTATGGAAGTATAAAAAATATATCCTAGCAATTAATCACAACAAGACCTCCAGATAGGGCTAAGATCAGTTTGTAGCACTCTCTTCATTTCAAATTATGACAAGACCATGCTATTGATATATTATCAAGAGACAGATGCATATAACTTAGAAGGTGAGTATGTTTTAATAAAATCTGGTTGTATACCATGAGTTTTCAAAAATTACTTGTCAGAAACGTGGTGGGTATCAACATGAAACACAATTCACAATCAAGAGGTAGCTTGGTGCCCTTTAATAGCGTTCATTTAGCAGAAAGAAACTTTATTTGAGTCAAAGAAAAAGTATTTTTTAATACCACAAGGATGGCCCAAACCCAATAAGGTGCTTAAATGTGGTATGAAGGGCCAGCCACAGATTTATGCTAAGCACTAAGAAAAACTCTCATCCATTAATGTCAGCCAGTGCTCTCACAGACTGGATCACTGGACAGGAGAGCAGCTACAGAGTTTTCCTGTTTATGCACAGCTGTGTCCACCCTTTCTGGATAACCACTCTGATTTATAAAGTGTAGCTATTCTCTATTAATTTAATGCTGCATCATGTTATTCCTGCCAGTTTGCTTTTTCGGTTCTACTGGTGTACTAGTGCAGAAATGAAACAATGCACTTCAAATGCTGGTAGTAACTGGGTAACTGAACAGGTTTACTTTAGACTAACAAAAACATGAAGCATTTAAGATACCCCTGGGTAAGTGAATACAGGATATTATTATAAAGTGGCTATTCATCAGAAGAGAAAACTAAATTCAATTACCTAGCAAGCCATATCCTGTTCAAGGTTACTCTGAGACAAGAATCAAGGCCAAAAATTTTACCAAATAGGTAAAATAAATGTATCTCTTAAGAGTTCTCAAAATTCTCAAAATGTGTCTCAAACAAAGCATTTCACATACCCTTGTTCCATCATTCATTCCAAACAAAATGAATATGTATAACATTTAAGCCCTGACAATTACTGCTTAGGCATGGAACCCTGGCTTATTTGTCTGTGACTTCAGCTGGGGTAAGGTTTAACCCCATATTCTTTTCAATCCAAGATATACCACAGAGCTTTCATAAAAACAACAACAACCCCAACCAACCAACCAAAAACCCAGAGACTTTACTTCACTATAGGCATTAAAAGTGCTTTTCAATATTTAAATTTTCCCATGTTAAGTAGAGTATTTCTGCCCACATTTGCTGAAGTACACATAAAATTTATTAATAGAAAGAGAGGTTATTTTAAAAAATCTCGCTCTAATTGGAAGATACCACTTCATATTATTTGACTGACATTTCAGCAACAAATGATGAGGCTTCTCTAATGGAGAAGTAGTATCAAATGTATGCTTTGTAGACCTGTCAACAAAATATGGGTTTAATAATTAAATAATGAGCAGATAATTATACTATATTTTGGCATAATGCTCCCAAGCGTTCAGTTTCTTGGTCTCTCACATAGGATCTCCAGACCTTCAGAACGCCATGCAAAACTTGAGAGAAGTTAAAATTAGAAGAAGAAAACTCAAACTTAAGGTATTTTCTAGGAATACAAGGCCATATGTGGGACGCTGGGGTGGAGCGATGAAGATCTTAACATGAAGAGGTTATAGATCTAAATGCCCTAATGCAAGTAGTGTGCAGAGGCACCAAAGGGGGTGTTACATGGCACCAAGCAAAAACTGATCTGGCTGAGCAGACTGAGCGCAGCACCCCACGAGCTCAGCCTGACTGAATTGTCCTAGAGTTGACAAATCATTGCTAGTTTACAGACTGCAGAACGGCAGTTTGGGACTGGATGATACAACTGGAGACCTTTTAATTCAGTCTGCGGTCAGGCACAGCATCTTGCAGAGGGCGGTATCCAATTGGGGTTTGGGATGGAGACTCCATAACCTCTCTGGGAACCCTGTTCCAGTGCTTAGTCAGCTTCACATTAAAAAGAAAAAAACTTTTTCTACACTTAAATGGAATTCCCTGTATTTCAATTAGCTCCCAAAGCCTCTTTTCCTGTCACTGGAAATCCCAGAGAAGATCCTGGCTTCATCTTCTTTACCACTCTCTAACATCACATTCATAAGACCCACCTGAGCCTTCTCTTCTCCAGGCAGAACAACCACAGCTCCCTCCGCCTCTCCTGTATGACATATCTCTGCATAGCACTGCCTTTTACTCCATACCACAGCTGTGCCCTAAAGGAGATTTTTTTAAATTGCATCTTACAAGAATCTTAATTTTGCAGCCATATATGTCCTGATTGCTAGGATCTAAGTACAAGAGTATCATAAATCCATTTTCTTAAAATATCAGGAGAACATTATGTGAACAGGAAGTACAAGTTCAGGGCTCTTGTATCTCACAGACCAATATCAGGGGCTGCACTGGAAGTAAGTAATTTCCTGAGAAATGTATGCCTGAAGCTGAGGATAAGGTTTCATCCTGTGCACATCTGTAGACTCCTTAGTCCCATATGTAAGCAAGACCTTTTTTTTTCTTTAACTGATGTCCTGAAAACTCCTTTTCTCTCCATCTTCTTCTTTCATTCTCTGGATTATGGGCTCTTTCTTCAAGCCATGTCTGGCTATGTCTTCTGGATTGAGTTCAGAGACTGGGAAATGAACCAGCTATGCTGGTTGGTTAAGTCTTTATTGTTCTCTCTTTTGGTTTCAAGTCCGTGTTATAGAGGCCTTGAAATGCATTATAAGCATATGTACTGCATGTGAATGAATGAGGTTGGGCAGGCACTTATCCAACAATGACTGTGCCTAAATGCAATTCTGACCCTAACCACTTCACTGCAATGCTGTAACAGAGCAGCATCCTGTTGGCACAGTGCCATGACTTAAAAAAAATATTGAGTGTGGTTTCAGCTCCTTGAGGATTTACAGTTTCTACCAGCTTTTAGTCACTAGATGTCAGGGCTTTCTCTGGCAGTATCCATCCTAATCAGATCCTTGGGCTTCTGTAGTTCAATATACTGCAAGTATTTCTTATCAGCTCCAAATAAATGCACAGGGTATGCCGATGAATATTACCAATGCAAAGCTAAAGTAATGATTTTTGAGTATGTGAGTATGTGACAAAAAGATTCTTCACCAAAAAAAAATCACTTTCAAGCACAGTGCTTAATGAACTGGCTAAAGAAAATAATTGAAAATATTGATCTCTGCAGTGGCATGCCTCAGTAATTGTAGTGGCTCCAGAATTTACCAATTCTGAATTTACCAATTGTGCACTCCTAGCCAAGCACCCAGAATTTGCCTACTTCTTTGAGATTATGAGACCTTCACTCTGTAACACTGAGTTTCCTCAGAATTTAGAAAGATAACGGCTGGGTCCTCACTGCCTTGTGGGGAGTGTACTCTGATATGTTCAGATGAGTAAAGCTAGCAAAAAATAGAGCAAGGACCATTCTCCAGCCATAAGACCAGTAGCCCAACCTGTCACCTGTGCCTAAATCAAGACCTTTTTCCTCTCCCAAACCGGAGAGTCTGCATCTAAAACACCCTGAGAATAAAGCCAGGCAGGGGATATACAACCATTCTGGGAGAGGGCATCATGCAGGGTATTATGCTGTAGGGCCAGCCATGTTCTGTGATGTAAGCCTGTGCCTTGAGTTTACCCAATTAGCTACTAACAGGTGCCATGACATGTCTGGTGAAATAGCATGGCCATGATAGTCTGGAGACTGATATGAAGGATGTGTCATGCTGACCTTGCCAGTTTCAGAGTACCCTTTGGAGACAGGTGTGCCCATCGAGGGGCTAACTCATAGCCCACCTGGTGAATGCATTTTAAGTTATGAATCATGGTGCTGGGTGTCTTCCTGATCTCTGCATAGATAGCCTGTGTTTATGCCTCCATCCTGGCTCAAGTGTGCACAAAGTCTGTTCCATGGTACTTCAGGCATGGCGCCATCCCTCAGTAATCCTGTTTTCTTCGGTGTCTGCTGTCATTGAGTAGGGTTGAGCTGTTCTTTGTAATATACATAATTCATCTGTTAAGGTCAGTGAGCTTTGTCTGTATGTCGGTAACCTCTAATCCTACTTTGGAATGTTGATCCTTCTGTCCCTTGATTGCTGCTATCATTTTATTACCATTTGCAGTTGGATTTATGTTTTAATCATAGTCACAACCCACACAGATGTATTTCCCATTAATATATTTTAATTGCTCCAATCATTATTAAATTTTATAGTCACAGTATCGTTTGAGTTTCACACCTATCCAAGCTTACAATCCCTTTCACAAAATGCATTATTAAGCTCCAGTTATTCTAGAATGAATTGTGCATTTGTTGAGAAGAGATTGGAATATAACCCCAAATTAATTTCATGCAGGCTAATAAACAAGTGACACAATCCTGCATTAATCATGACTGAAGCAAAGCCCTTGACTGAGGTGTAGAAGCTTCCAAAGGTTGGTGCAATTCCCAAAAGTAATTCAGAGTCTAAACTCTTGTAGGCTTAATATTCTTGTGTATTTTTTTACATACACGCACATATACACATATTCCTACCTATATAGATACAAGTTGTATACATCTTCAACATTAATATGTATTACTTTCTCTTGTGTTAAATCATTTGAAGACTAACTCCTTCCACGACATAATAAGACATAAATACAAACAGTAGAATAAAAGATGAATGCTACTATAGAAAGGAGTATTGCGGATTTTAAAAACACAAACTAGAAATTTTATAATTGGCAAGTATGTTTTAAAAAGTCTCTGAAATGTGGGACTGGAAATGCAGCCATCAGGCCTTATGGGACTGTCATCACTATGCACTAGGCTTCCCTTCCCTCTCTAGCACATGTGGTCCTAATTGCTGTGTTGGCTGGACCGTGAAGCTGGATTCTTCAGGAACTGGCTGTAACATTGGCAGACATTTACTCATCCACTGCTAACAGTTTTTAATGGAAAATCTGTATCCATGCATGCTAGAAAAATGCTTATGTTAAAACAGAGGAAAATTAAATAGAGAAAACCAGATATCAGTAGCTTTTCCAGCTGCCAATAGTAGATATTCTACTACTTCATTAGCATTTATTGTATTAAATTTGAGGAAAAAACAGTCAATGTGATCAAACATTAAAAAATATTTTTCAGAATTGTACACATTTTTAACCATATTTTTGATTCTGCATGTGCTGCAAATTTGGGATTATACAGCATGTGATAGCAAATTCAAAAGTTGTTTATACCTGACTCAAATCTATGAGCAAGATACCCAGGAAGTAACTTTATCCTGGCAAAATTGCAGCTGGCACATAGGATGATTAAGGCACATCTCCTTAGAGAGATAAAAGCATTTCACTCATGATTGTTGCACATAATGTAAAGCTATGTGACCAGTGGAATAATAATTCCCAGAAGCCCCACTTTCCTCTTCCCTTACTATGATTTTTCTCACACTTCACAGCTCCAAACACTTTCCTGGTATTAAAATATTCTTACATTGATTCTGCTTAGAAGGATATTTCTGCAACCACAACAAAATGGGGATCATGAAGGGAAGTCAGAAATCTTCCAGGTCTTGACTCACAGTGATATGAGAGGTTGACACTCAAATGTCTGATACATTGAGTGGTAGCAGAAGCTCAAGTGCTATAGGAGCAGAGGTTGAATCTATGGTCAAACATAGCAGTAAGACTGATACATAGTAAGTAAGAGTAATTAAACTGGCACAGAAAACTCTATGTAGGTGAAGGGAAACACAAGTAGCGTATGTTAAAAGTGGTCACTGGGCTGAAACAGGTTTATAGCTGGAGCTCCTCAAGGATCAGTCTCCAGGGCAATATTATTTCACATTTTCAATAATGAACTTGGCATAAGTAGGAAAAATCATCTAACAAAATTTTTTGATGACACAAGTATCCTAAAATACAGGTAGATATTGATGTGATTTTCTGTATTAGGAGAGATCCTAAAGTCCATACAGTAAGGTATTACTGGAGAAGTATGCTATTTGATGAAAAAAAATTCAGTCTAGAAAGTGTACAGAGGAGGACAATGAAGCTGATGAAGAAGTCAGCATGAGTGGCTGTTTAGCCTGATGAAAAGGGGGCTCAGTAGAGACCTTCTCACTCTCTACAACTACCTGAAAAGGGGCTGTAGCTAGGTGAGAGTTGGCCTCTTCTCCCAGGTGAACAGCCACAGGACAAGAGGAAATGGCCTCAAATTGCCCTAGGGGAGGTTTAAGTTGTATATTATGAAAAAATTCTTCACTGAAAGGGTGTCCAGGCATTAGAATGAGCTGCCCAGGGAAATAGTACAATCATCATCCCTGGAAATATTCAAAAGGCATGTGGATGTGGCGCTTGGGGATATGGTTTATTGATGAACACAGTGATGGGTTAACAGTTGGACTCAATTAACTGAGAGGTCTTTTCCACACTGAATGGTTCTATGATTCTATGGGTGGACAAGGGCTACTGGATTTTGCAACAGAGAGAAACTTTATTTCCAAAGGGATAGTAAAAGATATTTTTTGTATAACAGAAAAAACAAAGTTTAGAATGGCCATGATTGCTGGCTCTACATACATCAGTACACAAATTCCAGGGAAGAAAGAAGATATTTAACTCAAAGGACATTATTGCAAATAAATGTAAGATAGCAAATTAGTGCTTTTTGATTAATGGAGAAAAAATATGTTTGGCAATCAAAGAAATGAGGTTCTGGAACTGTTCCTAGGCACGTAGTCTCTAGGATAAAATAGCATTAAAATGTAGTTTGATTGATCTATAAAACAGATCAGAAGACAGAGTTGGCAGCTATGTCAAGGTGCTCAATTCAGTGATCTAAAGTCTGCAGAGTCTTGGGAGCAGAGTGTGAACTTAAAACTTGATTGCCCACATCTTTTCAACATCCTTTGCCACCAGTACTCAATCACAGTCTATTTGATCCCACCAATACTAAATGTCAAGCTGTTATCTTATCCATTAATGGTTTGTAGTTGGTGTTTCTGTATCTTGTTCTGACATATGCTCTGGCCTCATTAGGCTATTCAGTCAAACTGGAAAAAATGTGCATACATAGTGGGCTTAAACATTCAATTCCTTCCAGTAATCTGGACCAAAGCACCTTGTCCAAGATAACATGGTAAGTCTGTCTCAGAGTAGGAAATCAAGTCTAAACCAAATGGCCATCTTTCTATGGGAACTCATAAGGGACTCAGAAGAATTAAGTTCAAATCCGTTTGCAAGGACACTCTTACATCTTGAATGAGAAATGTTGATTTACAGCTGAAAATTCTTCTAACAACATTCTGATAATTAGATTTGTTTCCCATTTTAACAAACTGCTATTTTCCACCAAAATGCAATTTATTGAAAATCTTCCAAACAGATTTTACTCCAACATCCTAACCACTGGGGAATAGACTGTTTTGGAGAACAAGCAAGACTGTCTCTTGTATTTTAAATTAATTATTTCAAGAGATGTAATTTTTATTCTATTTTAAAATGAAACAAAATGTTCAAACTTCACCATTTTTTAAAAATAGTATTCTTATTATCCACGCAGGAACATTCCAGCTTGCCTCTAATTTGCTAGCCATACTTCTTATTACTAAATAAAATCAAGCAAATTACAAAATTCTCAGCAAATCTATTATCAGTATTTCTACAGCATCTTTATGACCAAGGCTCAGCAGTAGCTTCTTAAATGAATCGGTCACTTTAGGTAAATGGAATGCAGTATGTGGTACTGACATTTCTTTTTAGATTCTATTATTCCTTTTAGACACAATCACTTTCCAAGGGTAAAATCTAAATGTAAAAATACACAATCATAATAAGAGTCTTCAGAACTAATAGAAATACACACTTTTTGACTTTTCTATCATCTCTATCACCTTATAAATTTATTGTTAATCATTAGCTCTTCTTTTGCCAAAAGGTGAAATGAAAGCATATTTAGTAATCAAACAAGTAGAACAATGCTTAAGTAGAAAGTTGCATCTTTCTTCTTGTAAAAATTGAACAACGTCTGCTGAGCTGCCAGCAGGTAAAACTCCACTAGGACAAATGAAAAGAAGAAAAACGTATTCTGCTTTTGCATTAACAGTTTTTGTATTGAATCCTGGGATATTGGATGCTTACTTTGAGGACTAGTTGCTTGAATCATGAGGATTTAATCCTTCATTTCTAATGACAGATCTAACCTTCATATGAAATAGGTAATTCTTACTGCTCTGCCCTTTCCTCGATCTTAAACTAAACTTAGTAATGATTTACTTTTAGTTAAATATTTGTGTACTGGGCTGACCCTGGCTGGACACGGGGTTCCCACCAAAGCCAGTCTTACTCCCCTCCTCAGCTGGACAAGGGAGAGAAAATATAACAAAAAGCTCATGGGTTTATGGGAGGTCACTCACTAGTTACCGTCAATTTGAAAAAATTAATTCCATTTGTTACCAATCAAGTCAGAGTAGGGTAATAAGATATAAAACAAACTCCTAAAACATATTCCTCCACCCCTCTTTTCTTGCTTGGGCTCAGCGTCACTCTCAATTTCTCTACCTCCTCCTCCTCCGAAGTGGCTCAGGGAAACAGGGAAGGAGGGTTGTGGTCAGTTTATCACACATTGTCTCTGTTGCTCCTTTCTCCTCTGGGGCAGGACTCCTCACACTCTTCCCCTGTTCCTGTGTAGGCTCCTCTAGAGACTGTAGGTGGATCTCTGCTCCACACTGGACCGCATGGGCTCCAGGGGGACAGTCTGCCTCACCATGGTCTTCCTCACAGGGGAACCTCTGTTCTGGCACCTGGAACACCTCCTCCCGCTCTTTCTGCACTGATCTCGGTAGTTCCTCACACATATTCTCAGTCCTCTCTTCTCTGGCTGCAATTTGTTCCTGTGCAGTAAATTTGAGGCACTGCCACAGTCACTGACAGGCTCAGCCCTGGTCAGTGGCAGGCCCATTTTGGAGCTGGCTGACATTTGCTCCATTGGACACAGAGAAAGCTTTCAGCAACTTCTCACAGAAGACACTCTTGTAGGCATCTTGCTCCAAAAGCCTTTCCATGCAAACCTAATACAATTTGATATATGTTTCCACTTTCAGCTCTTCTTTTTGAGCAGTTGGCTGTGACATGGCACAGCAGAGCTAGACAAAAAATAATATCCTCTCTAGCAAGGGATGTTATACTAATGAAGTGCTCTCTATGATCACTTTCAGTCCAGGAGATATCTGCCATCTTCTGCCTGCTGCAGTCATTCCTTTCAGTGGGCCTTGGTGAATGTGGTGAGTCATAGGTATGTGTTCTCTCTCTCTCTGTTTTGGAAGCTTAATATCTCCAGGGAATCAGAAAGAAGCAGTTCATGGCTGAGTTTGAAAAGCTTGAAAGACTGTCACTCTTGTGTCCCTCTAAACTGAAAATATAGCTCAGAGAAAGGAAAGGCTTCCTCCAAAAACACACCTTCGGTCATAAAATCTTTGATAAAAACTTTGCAAGCCATCTTCTTTTCATCTTTGTTGACATCACCATGAATATCAAACTTACTAAAGGAATTTCCAAAATATGGTGTAGCTGTAAAATGTAATCAGCTACACTGCAAAAAAAAAAAAAAGGGGAAAATTGTGGTTAAAAGAGAATAGTCAACACTTGTCAGCATCATCTGAGAGCTAGCACTCATGCCTTCCAAGCTCATGACTTGGCCTTGGAAGTCACTGAATATCTTTGTCAATGCAATAGGGTGGTGCTGAGTAAATTAAATGCTGAATTGGTAGCACTGGTTAGTATTAAAGCTGCAAATATTTCCTATTACAGGACCTAGTTGCTTATACTTTTGCCAAACTAACTGTTTAGGTTGAAATTTTCCATGAGTGGCATTTGCCTTATGAAAAAAATCTTTTGGAAAATTTCAGCCAAAATGTTTCTGCTGTGAAGAAAGCGAAAAATATGCTATTTTTTGCTGTTAAGAAAACAATCCCGTAACATTTACTTTGGCGACTCTTGTGCCCTTCTCATATGTTGGAGCTGAATCTTGACATCTGGCACAATGGTGGTCTGTGTGTCACTGATGTGCTCTTTGCTATCCATACGAGAAACCACTTAAAATGTAAATCTTGGAAGAGTCCAATTTGTATGAACTCACTAGTAGTTTGCTAAAACTTGAACAAAAACATCCCAGAAGCTGCTATTCTTACTGAGCATACTGACATTTCAGTCCTGTTTAATATTTTTGTCACTGATCTGGACGAGGGAATCGAGTGCACCCTCATTAAATTAACAGATGACACCAAGTTGGGTGGGAGTGTTGACCTGCGCGAGGGCAGGAAAACTCTTCAGGGGGATCTGGACAGGTTGGATTGATGGGCCAAGGTCAACAGTATGAGGTTCACTAATGTAAAATGCTGGGTCCTGAACTTGGGTCACAACATCCCCATAAAGCACTATAGGCCAGGGGAAGAGTGTATGGAAAGCAGGCTGGCTGAAAAGGACCTGGGGGTGCTGGTTGACAGTCACTGAACATGAACCAGCAGTGTGCCCAGACGGTGAAGAAGGGAAATGGTTTGTATCAGAGATAGTGGCCAGAAGGACTAAGTGATTGTCATCCTGTACCCAGCACTGGTGTGGCTTTACCTCAGGTACTGTGGCCAGTTCCGGGCCCCTCAATTCAGGAAGGATGCTGAGGTGCAATGAGAGAAAGGCAGTGCAGCTGGTGACGCGTTTAGAGAGTAAATCCTATGAGTAGTGGTTGAGGGATCTGGGATTGTTTATCCTGGAGAAAAAGAAAGCTCAAGGGTGACCTTATCACTCTCTACAACTACCTGAAAGAAGGCTAAGCCAGGTGGAGGTCGACCTCTTCTCCCAGGCAACTAGCAACATGATAAGAGGAAACAGCCTTGTGTTGTGCCAGGGGAAGTTCAGGCTGGACATCAGGAAGAATTTCTTCACTGAAAGGGTGGTTAAGCATTAGAAGGGGCTGAACAGGGAAGCTACTCCCATCAGCAGATTTGTTTGCTGTGATACCTTAAAGTAATATCAATACATCAGTTAATCAATAAATAAAATTTTCTGTGAACCTCTCTTTTCCTCTTTCCTGTGAACGTCTCTTTTCCCGAGAATTTTATATGATGATCTTTAACCATCACCTTGCTTTCCATTGCTTGCAAGAGACATTAAATTCTTTTACTTTCCAGAATCAAACTTTGTATTAATTTTTCTGGTCTGTATGACAGTAAGTCACACCCCAAACCTAGTTCTTCTGTGGCAGTTTCTGGGCTGTGATTGGATTTGTCAGTAAGTGGACAAAGAAACGCAGTCCTAGTACAAGTTGTGAGATTTTCTCACATGGATATGGAGACTGAGAATCTGCATCTTGGAGATGGCAGGGCTAATTTGCACAAAAGCTGGCACAATAACAAGTCTATAGCATCTTTTAAACTCATCCTCAAGATGGTCAGAAACTGATTTTAAACCTAGAGTAGGTTAAAAAGCCTTCAGATTTGTGACATATAGATGCTCAAAAACTGAGAAGGCCTATGACAAATATGTAATATCTCTCCTAATACCAACTCACACACAGATGGACGCTTTGAATACAGTTTCCTCTGTTTATTCATAATACTTTGATGGAGTATTCCTGAAGCTAATAGACAAATATTAATGATGGAACTCAAGAGAAATTTAAATTTAGAATAAACTATAAGCAGAGAAGAAAATAAACATTGCTCTTGGGTGGCACATGCTGTGCCAGTGCCCCATACAGGCTACTTGAGAGGTGGAGATATTTCCAGCCTGGATAAGAAGAGAAGGCAATACTCCAGAGCTCACACTTGCACCCCACAGTTCAAGAAAAAATACAGATGATCCCCTTATTTATAATAAGAAGCACATAGCTCAATAAATATTCTGATCAAAGTGTCTGAAAGGGTGGGACACTGACTCATATGAGATAATTAACACACTGAAGTAGCTATAGGAGAATGCCTGATTTTTAAGTCCAGGTGCCATTCTCTTCCTTATGTCATTCTCTTCCTTCAGAACTGGCTAATCTGCTGTGCTGGTTTCAAGGTAAACCAGTAGGAGAAATGAACCCAACTCACAAGAGATTATGAGTCAGAGTTAAAATTTACTTAAAAACATCACAATAAATACAATGATACAGAGAAAAAATTGGTTTTTACCCCAAACCCCCAGATATAAAACCAGCACCCTGGGCATGAACAGAATGGTGTTCATTAGTCCCTATGCTGAGCGCCACGTGGTCTCCCTGAATACAAAGTAAAGGGAAAGAAAAACATGGTGGTGAGGATGATGGTCGCAGTATCGTTGAGAGTGGCAGTTGCCTTCTTGTTGAGGTTCTGGTCCTCCTCTGTGATCTCATGAGTGGTACCAGAATTCCCAAACCCCAAAAATTATATAAGTTCAGGTTCAGGTGGGAATGCCCACTACCTCCCTCCCAGAGTGGCGAGGTTCACAATGGATGATTTAACTCTGTGAATGATGGGATATTTTTGGAATCTCTGATGGCCCATTAGCAGACATGACTTCTCAGCCTGGGTGGGAAGGTGCTAATGCCTCCTTGGAGGGGAGTGATCACACCTGAGTCATTGGTGTGAAGAAAGGAACACCATCCTATCTCACAGGGTTCCTTAACACCCAAGCTTGTAGCCTGAAGGGTCAGGTGTGCCCTGGGCAGCTGCTGCAAATGATCTATTATTAACAGTTCACGAAAAATGACATCGAGGGTGTAGAATACACAGTTTTGGTTACACCCATACAGTGATAAAGTGGTGCCTCCTACTGTAACTAGGACTTCTGCAAATAATTTTTAATGATAACTTTGCTAAAACCAGTGTTATTACATCAGTATGTTCTACTCTAGCAGTAAAGGGACTCCTATATGGTCTCACAGTGGCAGGGCGTGTGTTCAGTGGAGAACGGTGAATGAATCAGAGAAAGGAAACACAAAACTTCAGTGTGTTTTTTGCCGTGAGGATCTGAAGCCAAGCTCATTGAAGTAAGAATGATACAGAAATGGTGTAAGCTGACATAGGAAGCATGGACATTCATTTACACCACTGTATCACGCTGCCTCATTGGGTGTGGTAATCAGGACCTGTTTGTCAAGAAAAAAAGAAATATAGAAATGGCTTCTGCCACAAGGAATACAGGCTTTCATAAATTCATCAGTCTCTACTTGGTTTCCCTGTCTCCCACTGGGATTAATTTGGTAGCCAAGTGTTGTTGAGAGAGTACTATGAAAAATGTTACACAATTTGATTGTCTGTGAAAGTAGGTAACTTAGTCCAATCACAGAAAGTCTTGTGTACTGTTTTTCTTATGCTACCCATCCTCTTCTCATCTCTCATATTCCCTCTCCAGTTGTAACTCCTGTATGTGTAGTAAATCAGCTTCAATTATATTCTGGTTAGCAGACTTGGTGGGAAGAATCTTGCCTACATTCAAAGATACACAGCCACCACCTGGCTCTTAGTGGGGAATAGAGATGACTGTGCACTGGAAACTATTCATACACAATAGCACGGGACTTTCCTCTTGAGTGGAAGCATGTATCAGTGCAATCACATGCCAAGATATCAGAACAGCTTCTGGACCAACGTTGGCTTGAACCTACCAGTCCAGACTCTGGAAGAGATGGTCTATGTTTCTCTGCACCTAAATATAGATGCACCTTAACTCCAGCAGAAATGGATTTTGTGTAACTGAAAAAATAATAATATTTTTTCCAGTAAATTTTCTATTATTCTGTGCTGCTGAGTCAAGAAGGCTCATTTGCTGTTCCAGGCATCCATCTCAGTAAGCACCAGTAATCAGATGCAGAATATGTACCTTTGAGTCAACAGAAAAAGGTGTTTTAGTTGTCAACAAGCAGCCATAAGAGTAATTGAAGTTCAAACCTTTTTAATGAAGGTTATGCTAAGAGTAATCCTACACATGTTCTTCATAACAGCTTTGGAATTTTATTTTTGCTTAGCCACTTGACTTTTCAAATTAAATGTATTCATATGTGGCATTTGATGGCAAAGCCATGCAGAGGCTCTTTGGGTTCATATGTGACGAAGGATCAAAACAATCCCCACTCTAAGGAAATGAAGGGCTTCATTCTAGCTTAGCTAGAGAAAAGGCTAGTCTGAATGCCAGGGTTGTGGCTGGTATTAGCCAGGATGGCATAATAACTCAGCTACTCTCTTATCCAATTTGATTTCTTAAAGATTTGTGCCCAGGAATGGGCACATTTGGTGCTCAAGGACATCTTTAGATGTGCCACTAAATCAGGCATAGGATCATACACTGGACTAGAGGATGAATGCTCAAAAAAGGAACATTACCCCTTCTCTAGTCTGCTAAATGGGAAAAGGATTACAATGAAAAACTAGCATGTGATCACAGTATCAAAGAAGCATTCAAAAGCAAACATAATCCTACTTTTTATAACTTTTAACTTCTTGGCTTTGCAATAATATTCTTTTGAAGTTTGAGTACGTGAGTAGTGCACATGTGGGATATGTATATTTACCATGAGTCATACCAAATATGTATAATTTAAACCATTAGAATAATAATGAGAAAATACATATTATGTTGTTAATGCTTAGTGTAGATACCAATGAGTACATGTGGTTTTACAATATTTACAAAGTAGATGCCTTTGGTGTTACCTAAACAAGAAACAGTTTGCATCTGTAATGTCACTTGTATACATTTAATGCAACCTGGGACTTAGTGGGGCTGTCTTTGAATGCCACCCTGTATGAAATTAATCTTTTTACATTCTGGAAAGAATTAAAATTATTTAAACAGAAGAGTTAAGTTAAATAGCTCTGTGGCTTATAAGAAACAGATATTGCCAGCTGATACACTTGGCAATGCAGCTAACGTTGGAATACCGATACCAGCCACAGGCATGCATTTCATCTTCCTCAGGATGCTTTGCTGAGAAGAAAGACTGGGGAGTTCTCCTGTGGCTAACTTTATAAAGTCTTTCTTTTAAAAAAGAAATCAATATCAAACTATGCTGCTGCAAAAACCTGAATGATTTATGATTAAGAAGTTTGGGACCATCATGGTCTTCGCTATTGGTTGTGTCAATGTAAAACTGTAGGAGCAAAATCATTAAATACTGTGGGGATTTTGTTTAATGTAAAGAGTGGTGGCTGGCATTAAGATCTTTTCACTGTTTTTCAGTAGAAGAAATTAAATTTTAAGAACATCATAGCAATGCTGCCTAGATTTTCAGAACTGGATTAGGGACTCATTTCTTATGCTGTTACACTGACAGATTTGGTGTGGCATCTGTAATGGGGAGTTGTGATCAGCAACAAAGAGCACCATCAAAAGGCAATTAAATTCCATCCCAAATGTAGCCAAAAAAGAGCACATCTGAATGACATCTTATACCAATCATGACAACCCCATAATCTTTTCTCACTATTCTCCTTTACAGTGTGACTCATAGATGGCTGGCAAACACAGGCTACTTAATTTGATGTTTTACTTACTGCCAAAATTGCATTGTTTGTTGTTCAAATAAATATACTGTTTCAATTTTATACTGATTACCTTAAGCAAAGATAATAATTCAATTTGCTCCTAATTTCTGACACTTGAAGTAGATGATGGCTAATCATTCTTTCAACCCCACAGAATATTAAAATCGTAGACATTTTCTTTTACTTTCTGAGCTGTGATTCTTTGCAATCCTCCTACATACCTAGTAGAGAAAATGGCAAAATTTCCTTAAAAGTTGGTATATTATTCTGTAGAGGCAAATTACTTTTGGTGAGGGAGATTCTTATGGCAAAGAGCTGACAGCATTTTTCCATTATATTTGTGTTCCATCAGGAAATATAGCATGCCAAGGCAGACTTTTGATCTTTCAAACTAAGAATGTGGCACTAAATATTTAACAATTAAAAGGATCATCTAGTGTACATGTGTGTATTGATTTTTTTCCATTACACTCTGAAATGAAAAGTCAGTTAAAATTTCTGTATTTTTCAAAGAGAATGTACATTGTTAAAGAACGAAATAAGGTAGTAAAAGTGTATAATCAAAACTGTTAGGCATAAAAACATAGTTTTTATCTTTAGGTTTTGCTGAACTGTTCAATGAAAAGATGTTAAATTTCATTTTAGTGAGTATTCTCAGAGTAAACTCTTGTGTGTGGATATCAATGAGAAAAAATATCATGGTTTTATACTTCTTAATACCTCCAAAAGTAGTTGTAAAAGATAAAGTAAAGGTGTTTCTGAAATGGCACAAAGCAAAAAAGTTCAATCTACAACAATTATGGAAAATAATTATTTTCTTTATTTTCCTAATTGTGCTGGAAGGGGAAAAAAATACATGAAAGATTGATACCCCTGTGCTATATGTTCTGTACACCACTGAGTAGCAGAGGAGCCTTGCTCTGAGCAGATTATGCTTTGAATAGACTCGACAGACACAACAGTAGAGAGGGGAAGTGGCATATATCTGAGCCATGCTGTGTGAAGTTGGAAAATATCTCATTAGTATCAAGATGTTGCACAGGTCAGTTTTAACAGGAATGAGTCTGGGTAAGAAGAAGATAAAGCACTTTATATGAGGAAATCCTGTAAGATTAAGAAAAAAAAGAGGTATTTGTGACAATAACACATTAACCAATCTTCATCTGAGCCTCGAAGTCTGTCTAACCTAGCTAAATGGGCTGGAAGCCTCTTCAGTGCCATTCACAATTGCTTCTCACCCTTCAGACCATCCATTGGATAGTGGTGATGGTTCAGGTGATGGCAGAGATCTGGCCTGAGTCCAGACTACCCCTCCAGTCCATGTTATGACCTGCAAAAATAATTATAACCATTCTATTACTGTATTCTATAAGTGGCTGGCTGACAGTTCATGATTGATAACCTATGCACTTGTTGGAGACTTTAAGAGATGTCTGCTGGAAATTCAACACAGTGGAGAAGAGGCAGTCTAGGAGATTGCTGGAGCATGTGGAAGATAACTTCCTGACACAGCAAGAAAGCCTAGCAGAAACAGCGGTCCACTAGATCTGCTGTTTCCAAACAGATCTGGTGGAAGATGTGGTGGTTGGAGGTCACCTTGGGCATAGAGAGGCTCAGTGTTGGGACCAGTTGTGTTTAACATCTTTATTGATGATCTGGACAAGGGAATCAAGTGCACCTTTAGTAAGTTTGCAGCAACATTATGTTGAGAGGTAGTGTTGATCTGCTGGAGGGCAGGAAGGGAGGGACCTGCATAGGTTGAATCAATGGGATAAAGCCAGTGGTAGAGGTTCACTAGGGCAAAGAGTCAGGTCCTGCACTTGGGTCACAACAACCCCATGAAGGAAGGACTACAGGCTCGGTGAAGAGTGGCTGGAAAGCTGCCCCGTGGAAAAGGACCTGAGAGTGCTAGACAACAGACAGCTGGACATGAGCCAGCAGTGTGCCCAGGTGGTCAATAAACCAATGGCATCCTGGCCTGTATCAAAAGTAGTGTGGCCAGCAGTACTAGGGAAGTGATTGTCTCTCTGTACTTAGCACTGGTGAAGCTGCACCTCAAATGCTGTGTCCAGTTCTAGGCCCCTCAGTTCTAGACAGACATTGAGGTGCTGGAGGATGTCCAAAGAAAAGCAATGAAGCTGGTAAAGGGTCTGTACTATGAAGGGATCTGGCATTATTTATCCTGGAGAAAAGGAGGCTCAGGAGAGACCTTATCACTCTAAAACTACCTGAAAGGAGGCTGTAGCAAGTTGGAGGCTGGCGTTTTCTCACAGGCAACCAGCAGCAGCGTAAGAGGAAATGACCTGAAGCTGCTCTAGAGGAGGTGCAGGTTGAATATCAGGATGAATTTCTTCACTGCAAAGGTGGTTAAGCACTAAAAGAGGTTTCCCAGGGAAGTGATGGAGTTACCATCCTTGGAAGTGTTCAAGAAATGACTAGATATTTCATGAGGAACTTAGTACTGTTGTTTAACTGATATGGTGGTGTTCAAAAGTTGGACTCAGTTGTCTTGGAAATCCTTTTCAACCTTAACGATTCCATGATTCTATGATAATGCAATGTATACATGCTCTTCCCTTTCTTTAGGCTATCAAGAGTTATTACATAGATAGAGAGCAAAAATGAGAATTGGAAAAGTAGTAAAAACAGAATGATGTCTTAGGCCTCTTCTCACGAGGCAAACCAAAATCTTAGCTACCTATTTAAGCATGCACGCTTGCAGCAAGAATGGGTAGTGCCCTTCCCAAATCCTTGTTCATGAAGCCTAGCCATGATGTAAGCATGGTTTCCTCTAGTTTTTATCGTACTATTTTTTAATGGTGCTCTTTGGAAAATGCAACCATAGAATGTTCAGAAATGAAGCTAGTGCTATTCAAGTTAAATTAAAAGCACATGAATGAGTCACACCCTTGGTAGGGAGTTAATCAGTAAAAATATGTTAAAAATATTTTAGTGAATAGTTAGCTCAGTTCCTTCTCTGCATACCCTTATTTTAAATTAAAATACTGGCAATACTTAATCTTTTAGTTTTTGTGATTTATGGAGTTGTTGCTGTCCAAAATGCAAACTCTGTAAGTGGAAGTGCTCATCAGGAAAGGCTTGTTGTCCTCAAGGCTTTGTAAACCCTGGGCTTGGTTAATGTACTGATGGAAGTAAACCCTTCCAAGAAAAAATGGAGACCTTCAACGTAAGTAAAACAAGTACAATTTTACTCTTGGAATTCATGCATGTCTATCTGGGGGTTTGCTACCAAGTAATATATTGGGTTATTAAACATCAAATAAGAGTGCTTTAAAAGTCTGATAATGGCTCTCAGGAGTTACTGTATGTTTTAGACCACCACAAATTAGTTCTTCAAAGAGAAGTTAAAAGGAGAGCATGTTTCTATTTACAAACCTGTTACAATATCAATTGTTAGTTTTCACAAAACATTTTTGTTAAATTGGGCAATATTTCAGAGTCAATTTTTCATTCTGTATTTCAGCCAGGACCACTTTGTGCTTTTCATGAGAGAATTATATCTTTATAAGCAATAGTATGCTCAAAGGACTTTTTCACATGTTGTCTGGTTTAGTTTTAACACTCTGCCCTGCTTGACTTGCCTATGGACATGAACTTATATCCTCTCCTATGGAGTTAAAGACTCTTGAAAACTTGTCCTTGCTTTCTTTACCTCAAAATGAATGTTTCATTATTTACATAAAGTGAAACTATTTCTACAATGTGGATAGGATGACAAAGAACCTGTAATTTGATAAACATAAATTTGTAAGAAAAGCATAACTTCAGACCCCTGTTGCAAAATACATACAACAGGGATCTTAGCCTGCTCCTCACATTTGAAGTCCCTAGTAATTACACTCCTTTTTATTTATGATTTTGACAAAAAAAAAGATACATTGAAATATTGGAATGTCTTTAACAGAGATGCCAAGATAGTCATGGTATTAGAGCACATGAAATGAAAGGAGAGCTGCAGGGAGCTGATTTTTTTCATTCTGGAGAGGAGGCTTTGTAGAAAATCTTATTGATGTCTACAGGTATCTGATAAGATGATGCAAAGAGGATGGACCCAGATTCTTTTTAGGAGTGCATAGACAGGATGAGAGGAAAAATGAAGAAGATGGAAAATTTGTGTTGAATATAAGGGGGGAAAATAATCTTGAGAATTTTCAGACCCTGGACCAGTGGGCCTAGAGATAATTTTCTTCCTTGGAGATATCAAAAACCCAAATGGACATGCCCTTCAGGCAAAACCTGAAGACCCACCCTGTGTAGAATATGCTGAGGACAAAGCTTCCACCTAGCTTAGCCATACTGGAAATTATTCACACTTTTACCTTTGAAACACAAACCTTTAAATATAAGGCATGGAGGCAAAAAGGAGTGAGAAGGTTACCACATGGTTTAAGAACATATATAAGATTTCATATATAGTAAGCAAGAAGCTGCCAACCCCCTCTACATACTGTTTCTCTCTTTTCTCATTCTTGCTTTCCTTCCTGCTCAAGTGGGACCTTTGAGTGCACTGAAGAATGGTGAAGAAAAAGAAGAGGTAGAAAAGAAAGTTCCAAAATAGCCACACATGATCTCTTCTTTCCCTTCATTTTCTCACCCTTGTTTCTGCCACACCAAATGTCTCTGCCAATGAGATAGGAGAAATGAACTGCAGAGGATGTTTTCTTTTTCAGTCAAATAAAATAGCTCTTTTCCCTCACAAAAAGACAATTAACTAAATTAATGTCATCTAAATGTAAGACAATAATTCCTTACAAAAACCTGAATGTACAACACAGGGTAGAATACAGCTTTTCAAATGGACTGGTTGTAAGCTCTTTTGGACTACCACAGTCAGGCAGGGTAAGATACTGCAATAGTCTATGTGAAGGGACTATCAAGTGTTCTGGCACTGCGGTGGCTCATGGTAAAGCTACATTCTAAAATGCTTATCTAGAAGGACTAGTGCTCCTATTACAATAAAAAGCATCAATCGTTTAGCTGTTGGGTCAACAGATAGTCTTAAGGAAAATCCTATTTTAAATATGTCCTTAAATTTACTGAAAGGTTGGGTTTTTTTTAAATTTAAATAAAGGGAACTAATTTTTCCTGGGAACATTATCTTATTTGCTTTTTAAGATGAATATGAAATACAGCAATGAAGTATGCAGCCCTTAATAGAGAATTCTTGATTAATTGCACATTAATGTGGCATTTCGGATCAGGTTTATGCCTTAACATTTAATGCCTCTTTTATTATGTTTACACACTTGCTATGTCCTAGAACTGTGTCATACCATGATATATACTTTATGTCTGCAACTTATTTTGGTTCAGGTTGTAATGTCCATTTTTTCCATATCAAACACAATATAATGAAACATAGAAAAAAAATGAAAATGAAATACCTATGCCAAAGCTTTCATCAAGTGTCAGCAATTTATGGAGACCAGGTTGAAAGTGAACATAGACAGAATTATGAAAAAGTAGCATTTTTATTGGAGCATTTAAAACTATTGAAGCCAACATTCTTTCAGTTTGGTGGAGGTGGATTCATTCCCAATGCTTATTTTAGTAACAGATTTTTCATCCAGCAATATTAAAATAACTCCACACCTCACAAATCCTCTGCAGCAGAATTCTCGCTTTCCTCCTCTTTCCTGGCATCAGTGGTGTACTGTTTTCTCTACTGAGACTGTGATCTACTTAGAGAAAAAGAAAGGGAGACTTCATTCACCCCCTGAATTTTCATTTGAGTGATCCCAAATTCTTATTCAAGCACTGGTTTATACAAAATGAGGTGGGGGAAAGAGACACAATAATTTATAGAATTAGATAATGCCTTTAAAATATACGCACAACATATGGAATTGGCATTGGGCTACACACAGACCTCCCCATGTTGCCAGGTAATTGATGCAGGGGGCATTTATGTTCTTACTGTGATCATGGATGTGACCATCAACTACAGTCGAGCTATCTAGTCTAGCTGTAAATATTGTAGGCTGCTGAAGGAATTAGGGGTGACACAAAGCAAATAGGGGGCAAGAGATTAGTTCATTATTTGTGAGAGCTACTGAGTGCACCTCAGGTTAATTGTGCTTAGAGTTAAAGCAAACTTTCAAGTGTTGAATGTCTTCAAATCTAAATATGCTTTCAGTCCTTCTTGCAAAATTGACGAATTTAGTGTGAATTACTGATTAGTTAATCAATTTGTTTTGTATGTCTACAGCCACATAAGTGTGGGGGGGAAGTGTCAGTTTTTGTACTAGTGCATACGGATTTTCTTTTCTTCTTCAACCAGCAGATTTCAAATGTATCTTTGAAATGTCTGAATTTACATTTTTAACACTGTTAGTGGAAAAAGAGGATTGCTGCACCAGCTTTCATTCTGCTAAGGGCTATGGGAGAATGGAGTAGAAAAGGTCTGTCGTGATGACTTCACTTTAGAGACTTCACCTTTAGTGTTTATCCAAGTTGCTACATAGGCCATCCTACAGCTAGGACCCTCAAGCCCTGGTCTACTCTAATCACTTAACTCAGTCTCTTCACCCTCTCTCTTGAGTGCCATTGAGCTGTAAGATTCTGTAGGGTGTTACGATACTCCTGTTTTAGCTGCTTTGCTTTGCATGAACTACTTAAAGAGTAACATAGTAACAGTTACTTAAGGACATAAGGATAGGAGTTGCCCAATAGGAATTGATGTTCATCTGGCAGGTGGGACTCCAAGGATTCACCTCACTTTAAACATCCATTGTGTTTACACATCTTTGTGTTACACTTCTGCCTTTTGTAAGGACTCATTCCACATTCAGGAAAAAGAAATAGAGATTATAAATTTAAATTACCTAGACTATTACAATAGACTATGAAGAAGATAGTGGCTATAGAGGCTTTAACCCTGTGGTTATTCCAAAGTGGAATAGACCACATTTTCTCACTTTTGTCTCTCAAAAACACTTGTACTTTCTATATTAGATGTTATGAATTAATGACTGCATTTGCATATTTTTTTTGCCCTGGCTTAAATCTAACTGAAAAGTAGCAAAGCATTCTTCAGGCAAGAGATATAAACTGGACATCCTGGACATCTGAAAAATATCCCTAATCTGCCCACTCAGTATCCACTGGTTTTGCACAGTAACAAAGAGTCTATATGATCTGTGCACATCATGAGAGCTGGTATTGTAGAGGACAGTGCAGAGAGAAGCATCCTTGTGACATTAAAAACTGTCTAGCATACAATAAAAGAGCTTGGTGGCATAAGAAGGGGATGCACATTTGCAACTTGAAGGTCAAAAAAAATGTCATGCTTATTTTAGATCTTAAGGTAATCAAATTCTCAAAGAGCTTATTTCTTGCTGTTATTTAAAAGAAGCTGGTGGTATCTAGATCACAGAATTACAGAATACGCTGAGTTGGAAGGGACCCACAAGTATCATCCACTCCAAAATTTAGCCCCACACAGGACCATCCACGAGAGCCACAACATGTACCTGAAAGTATAATCCAAATGCTTCTTGAGCTCTGTCAGGTTTGGTGCTATGACCATTTCCCTGAGGATCTTGTTCTAGCACCCAACCACCCTCCTAGTGAAGAATCTTTTTCTAATATCCAACCTAAACCTTCCCTGACACAACTTCAGGCCATTCCCTCGGGTTGTGTCACTGATCACCACAGGCAAAAGATCAGTGTCTGCCCCTCCTCTTCCTGTCACGAAGAAATTGTAGACTGTGATGAGGTCTCCCCTCAGTCTCTTCTTGTCCAGTCTGATGTAGACATCTGAATTTGATCAGAGAATTCTGTGCAATGATGAATGCTATTTACAGTGTGTGTAAAAACATCACAGGAAATGAGATTAATTTTTCTCTTAGAATGGCATAAAGTTGTTAAGGTATTGTCTTGAAATGAGTTCAAAAATGCAGTATCTCAACCTGTTTTTCCAAGTATGAGTGAAAAGTCTAACCTTGAACTAGTGAATAAAAGGGAGGGGAAGAGAACAGCAGCAGTTTAAGGAATTTTTATTTTGGGAATCCTCTCTTTTGTTGTTTTACTTAGAATATATGAAGTGTTTCATCTCAGGCCAATGGATTGTATTGTATTAAACTGTTTTTACTACATTTTCATTTCAGCAAGGATGAGAAACAAAAAATATTCATAGTTTGATCCAAACTTTTTTTTGGCTTGGCTGATAAACAGAGAAAGCATCTATTCAAACAACTGTAAAGTCCTGATATTGATCTCATACCAGACTAAATCAGGAATCACTCAAATAAAGTTATTTGTGTATATGTATGGCCAGGCTTTTTGAACGAAGATTTGAGAAGGGCTCTCCCCACATGGATATGCCCTTCGAGCCTGTGCAGTGGATTTTTTAGGTGAGGCACAGCGTGTGCAGAACTGGCCCCACCCTTTAGCTCCTAAAGTTCATCTGCCATGGCTGAGCGAGCTTGAATGGTGCCAGTGAAGTCCTCAGGAATAGAACCTGCAGCCCCTGGTATTCCCAGGAGCTCTCCCATGCAAGTACTTACCAGCGCTGACCCTGCTTAGCTTTCAAGACCTGATGGGATCGGATGTCAGCGAGGCATTTAACTGCCTAGTTATTTGTGTATGTTGGTATAAAATAGTGCTCTATAAATGAAATCAGAATCAGGCCTTGATAGCAACCCCTATGTAGAAGAAACATGCTGAAACCCCATCTAGTTGGAATGAAATGAGCAGCAAAGCCTGTACTAAGAAGGTATTCCAATAGAATTTAATTGTTCCAGATAAGTTCCCATGTGAAAACATACTTTCACATAAAAAAAAAAGGCTTTATTTCAGACTAAAGCCAAATTGGTCTGGGTTAAGGTCTTTTTCAATGTGTCACAGAATCATGAAATGCCAGACTGGTTTGGGGTCATGGGCAGGGACACTTTCTACTAGAGCATGTAGTGCAAAGTCCCATCCCACCTGACTTTGAACACTTCCAGGGATGGTGCATCCACAGCTATGGGCAATGTGTTTCAGTGCCTCACCACCCTCACAGCTAAGAGCTGCTTCCTAATATGTAATATCTAATTTACCTTCTTTCAGCTTGAAGTTATTACCTCTTGTCCTATCACTACACAGCCTCATAACAGTCTCTCTTTGGCTTGCTTTAGGCTCTCTTTAGGTACTGGAACACTGTTATAAGGTCTCCCTGGAGTCCTCTCTGCTCCAGTCTGAACAACTCCAGTTCTCTTAGCCTGTCTTCATAGAAGAGGTGTTCCTACCCTGTGATCATCTTCATGGACCTTCTCTGGACATGCTTCAACAGGTCCATGTCTGTCTTGTGCTGGGGGTCCCAGAGCTGGACACACTTCTGGTGGGGTCTCATGAGAGCATAGTAGACAAGGTGCTGGCCATACTACTTTTGATGCAGCCTGGGATATATTTGGCTGTCTGGGCTGCAAGAGCACATGCCTGGGTCATGCTGAGTTTCTCATCCACCAACAGCACCGAGTCCTTCTCTTCAGGACTGCTCTCGATCCACTCATTGTCCACTCTGTATTTGTGCTTGGGATTTCCCCAACGTACATGCAGGACTTTGCGCTTGGCCTTTTTGAACTTCACGAGTTGCACACAGGCCCACCTCTCAAGCCTGCCAAGGTCCATCTGGCTGGAATCCCTTTTCTCCAGCATACTGACTGCACCACACAGCTTGGTGTCATCATTCGATGGTGACAGAGCACTGGAACAGGATTTGCAGAGAGGTTGTGGAGTCTCCTTGTCTGAAGATAGTAAAAACCTGTCCTTCAATCCCACTGTTCATGTTGCTAACAAAGATCTTAAAGAGTGCCAGTCCCAATATCAACCCCCAATGAATGTCACTTTTCACTGCTTTCCTTTTGGACATGGAGACTTTAATCACAAGTCTCAGAGTGTGACCAGATAGCCCAGTGTTTACCCATCAAGCACGTAAGTGGAAAATTCCTTGTCTTTCCAGATGACATGCAGGATAGTGTCAAATGCTTTGCACAAGTCCAGGTAGATGACATCAGTCTGTTTTGGAGATTTGCACTGACACATGATCCTTTAGAAAAAAATAAAAAGGATTTAAACACAAAAGAAAGTTCCGATGACACAGATGAGTGCATAAACCACAATACATTGCTTCTGTCTATTTTAGGCAATTAATCTCATAGCTACATCTTCCCCAGAATAGGGAAAATACGGCAAATTACCATGATCATGTATTCCTCATTGGTGAAGCCTTCAAACC
This sequence comes from Sakesphorus luctuosus, assembly GCA_013396695.1. Taxonomy (NCBI): domain Eukaryota; kingdom Metazoa; phylum Chordata; class Aves; order Passeriformes; family Thamnophilidae; genus Sakesphorus; species Sakesphorus luctuosus. The sequence continues at coordinate 1,121,890 of VWZD01005782.1, forward strand.
CATTTTGGAAGGAGTCATGGGAATATAGAACTATAAGAGTCTGAAAAACAAGGCATACATGATGCCTAGCAATTGAATAGAAACATGTTCCACACCACTTCTTTTTTTTTTTTTTTTTGATCCTGACCCTTAACGATTTCATCTGCAGACCCTTAGTTCTTGTGTTGGAAGTGCTAGGAGTCAGACAATATGCCCTCTCAATGACATTCATGATCATGCAGACCTTTTTCATGTCACCAGAGACTTGTAACCATAAACTGGCAGTCAGTGTTGCAAAACCAATCACCAGCAAGACACCCTTATACTTACAACGTTAATATTTCCTTCTTAAAGTTGGCTTCAGACATTACCTTAGGGGCCAGAGAGAAAGCTGCTGTCACAGTGGGAAGTTAGACAATGAAGAAATCACTCTCTAGAATTGAAAGTTTTCTGACTTTGTTAGTATTTCTTGCACCTGGAGTGTTTCACACCATTGCTTCTTTTGTCTGTCATGTGGTCTCGTGCCATGTTATACATCTTTCCTAGTTAATAATGACCACTAGAAGACATTTCTTTCTCGCACCCCTTTTGTTACTGACTCTGAAACAATACATGTGAGACAGAAAATTCTCCTTGTTACTTCTTATGATTTGGGACACTGGTCCCCCAGTGCTTTCTGATCACTGCCCTAAAGGACAAAGCCAATACAACAAAAAATATTCATTTACCCTGTTTAAAACAGTTGCATAGTCACAAGGTTTAGAGGAAGAAGTGAAGAGAAGCAAAAGAAAGTGATGTATCTCTTTATTTAGCCTTGTTCTGCATAGTCAGGCACCCAAAATGAAAGATGTGTCTCTGAATTTCCTGCTATGAGGGGAGTTATATAAGGTGCTTGTCCTCATATTGTCATGTTTCTTCACATTCTTATGAAATAGACTTTGGAAACTACATTTCCTTTCCTAGTCTTCTATTTGTGGATAGATCAAATTCAATCTTTGAATCATCTACTTATGATTCACTGACTTGGTTGTGATATGGGATTTCCTCCTATCAGCCCATCACCTGCTGTCTCCCAGTTTGGAAATGTTCCTGACCTTTGAGAAGGACGTCATATGTTTCTTACCTGCCAAGAAAAAGAATAGAAATAGCTAAAAACTATTGTCCCGCTTTGTCAAATGCTGAAAAGTTGTATAGAAGTTGTGTAAAATTATATGTATTATAGAAACTAAGGAAGCATAACTGGCATGCTTCATTTGCAGCATAAATGAAGGGGGGTTAGAGGGAATAGTTCAGAAGAATTCATCAAAGATATCAAAAAATTATATCTGCTTTAAGTTAAGACAAAATAACAAATCATGATTAAAATACAAGCAACAGTGAAGAAAATTGCAGAAGGAATATTGTCTTCTTATACAATAAGCACACCTTACATAACAAAAGAGCAAATGAAAAATAGCAAAAGAGAACAAAATTGGGGGCCTCTGTCACAAAAAAAAAAAAAAGCTTGAGATCAAAAATGTAACACAATAAGGAAAAAACAACTTATTCAACTGTAATTGTGAACAACTAGAATGCTGTATATGTTAACCCTTTTAATCTTCCTTAAGTTTGTAAGAAACAAATGTTTTCTTTCACAGTGATGGTGTAAGAACAGTTCAGTGTGTGAACATTCAACCTCAACACAAGTTTATCAGTTGCTAAAGACCAGTTGCTGTAACAACCACTTTCTAAAAAATTATCATACTTTCACTAATAGATAAAAAATAATTAATTTTGAAAAGGTTGGGACATCAATACAGCTTTTTTTTTTTCTAGAAATACAGAAAATCAGAAATCTTTTCAGTCACTTCAAGTAAATTTCTTAGTCATGAGTCACAGAGAGGAAAATCTCAGAAAAACTCTTGTACACAAAACTTATGACAAAATGTTAACCTAAAAACAAACAGAAAATTTCTTAAAAGTTTGGATTTTTTTTTTTAATTTCACAGAGGTATCAGGTGATATCAGATGATCAGATGCTATCATATATTCCTTGAGTATGCTAAAATCACACTAATTTACACCAGCTGACAAGATGATGCAGTTTTCTGGAAATCTCATTCAACTTTTTCATGCACAGCACAGATTTTTCCAGAAAAATACATTTTATTGACATTTTCTAAGCCTTTAATATGCCTAAAAATAGAAGCAAAATCACATATTCTGGCTTTATGATAATATCTGTTCTTCTAATTTTAAGAAAAATAAGTGCGTATTAATTGTTCCTTTCAGTTGCCAACTTGAGATCTCATGAACAAATTACAATATAAATATACCTGATTTAGCACCTCATTCTTTCCCTTGTACAAAGATTTATGGATGTCATCACAGCTGGAATTGTTGTGGTTACATTGTTCTGAAATTGACCTTATACACCAACTTCACATTTTGGAATTCTTCCATATTAGCTGAGCCTCAAAACTTTAAGGCACAGAATAAGCAGTGGAAAAGAAGTTAAATATGTATTTTGGCATTCCCCAACTTGTATGAATTTGGTACTTTTAAAGTCTTTTGTTTTTCAGCAAGAATGCCTTCCCAGCAGTCTATATTCATACAGGAAAAGAAAGAAAACATCTACAATCCAAATGCGCTGGCGTTGTCATCTGTCTTCAACTAATTAAATAGGGCATGTTACTTAAAAATTCTGTTAAATGGATAAAAATCATAAAGACCAGAGCCTTCCTAACAAACATCAGGTTTTGCTTCGGACTGTTAGTAGATATTTAAGTAAAAGTTATCTTGTGATTGGGGTAATGGCATTTCATGGGGGCAAATGGCAGGGACAGCTTTTGGTTGCTTCATGGAACCGAGAAGTAAATACCAAAACCTTTTTTTAAGGGGTACATATGTCACTTCAGTGCTCAGCAGCCCCTGTCATCATTGACAACAGTTTCTTGTTCAATTTATGCTCCATCACAGTGTCCTAAAGTTCTTTTTAAAAACCTACAGACATTTTAGTATGTCTGGACACAGCAAAATATGTGTCAGTAGTTCTTTAAAACTGGAAATTAATTGAATTCTCATATGAGTGGATGCAGAGTTTTTCAGTGAAAGGAAACAACCTACTTTCCTTATTTCTAATGAATGCAAATAAATTCTCTTTGTGTTGTACAATTTCTGTTTATGTTGAGTGCTTGTTAATGATCAGTGTGGTTTTTATTGAGTCGTCAATTGGAAGAGTGCATTTTCTTTACTTTAAAGTTTTGTTTTTCCAGAGTCAATCACAGACTAATTTCTGCTTGAACTTTCTCTGGAGTTTTCCAGATGTTCTGCTTGGATTCCATGTTACTGAATTGTGCTCACTGGAGTTCACATATGGGCTTTTCATTGGGATAATGAAAACTTAGTGAAACCATATATGTATTTAGCATTTGAGAATACAGTATAATATAGGGCTTTCTGTTGCTCTTTGTCACTCATGCTTAAATTGGCAAGATGAATGTAAGCCTATAAGACTGAGTTTGCAAACAGCCAGAAGATTTTGTTTCTTTTCTTTCCTACTATGTGTGTATGTGCCCCTTGCTATCTTGTGGCAGGAGATAACTGCATTTGGGTTCTGTTTCAGCTAGTAAAATAGGAAAACTGAAGGTCAGATAAGAGGTGTGTTCCAAAGCATGTGTCAACAGAGTTGGTTAAACTGGAGGTTTGCCAATTTCAGGAACAGAACTCAGTGAGGAACTGAAAAAAAAATTAGAATACCCACAACATTTTAATCAGCTTCTGATAAACAGCAGTAATGTGCAGATAACCCCAAATACTACATTTCCTTCAGTCTGCTGTGTGAGTACTTGACAGGCCCAGAGGGTTTTGCAGTATGAAATCTAACTAGAAGCCAGTTCCAAATGGTGTTCCCCAAAAGTTGATACTGCTCAGTGCCTGCAAGGATGGAATAGACCCTCTAAAAGTTTGTGGGCAATACTACATTGCGGGGAGCAACGAGAACAAAGGAGCTGAAGACATACAGAACTAGAAAGGCTGGAGAAATAAGCAGACAAGAACCTCAAGTAGTTAAAAATAAATTATACAAAGTCCTGCACCTGGGATAGAATAATCCCATTTGCAGTGGTCTGGGGGTGGCTGAGGTCTGCCAGGGGAAAAAAGCACCTTTGTAGAGAATGACCTTGGTTCCCAGCAGTCAGCAAGTCAAGCACTAATCAGCAGTATACCTTTGCAACAACAAAGGCTAATGCCATACTGAGCTGTGTTAGCAAGAGTGTAGCTAGCAGGTAGGGAAAATGATAATTTGCTTATTTTCCTCTATTCAACCCTTGTAAGCTACTTCTAGATGTCTCCACATTTGGACTCCTCAGTATAAGAAAGAGATTGACAAACTGAAGGGTCCAGGGGAAGGTAACTGTGCAAATTAGAAGGCATGACACATACAAAGTTATTGAAATAGCTGGGTTTGTGCCTTGAAGAAGATAAGGTTAAAGGAAGAATCTTAACACTGAGCTCATGTGTCCAAGATGAGGTTATAGAGAAGATAAAGCCAGACTCTTCTTCAAAGTGTATAGTAAAATAATAGGAAAAATGGTCACAAAGTTCAAATTCCAGTTAGATATTGGTAAATAATTTTCCACAATGTAGTCAAGAACTGAAATGGATCACCCATAGAGGCTTGTAGAACCTCCATCCTTAAAGACAATTGCAATGCAATTGGAGGTTATTGAGCAACCTAGTCCAATTAGATGAATCCAGCTTCAAATCTGGCCCTGCTTCAGAAGTCCTTTCTAGGTCCTATCTTAATGATTCTGTGGTTCAATTTGGGTCTTTTTAATGCCTTGCAGTGACACTTTTCTATTTACAAGAAAATATTTATATTGAGAAAACAATGATTAAAGTCATATTTCTGTCCTCTATCTCCAAAGGTACTTTGAATGCCCCCTGAGGAAGAAGACAGTTTTGGAAGGAGACTTTAAGTTTGAAAAGAGAGATTCTTTCAATTTGGAAGTCTTTGGAAAATTCTGGAACAGACTAGTCACAAACTATCCAAGCAATGAGAGTGGTGGGTCCAGCAATCATATTGAACACAATTCATCACTGCGTTTCTGGAATACTCACATATCAATTGTGTTATGTTTTTGCTAACAGTAATAGAAAGATTTCTGCATGTATTCCTGGGATTGTGACCCAGTAATATAGAGCTGTAGCTATGCTTTGCTTTACTCTATTGCTTAAGATGGTACTCCAGACAGAAAACAACCCAACTATATTCCTTTCTTGCCTCTGCATGAAAAAATGGAATATTTTTCCTATAGGGAAATATACTTGAGCAAATTTTGTAATTTTTCCCACAGGGAAATGGGGATTTATGTCCACTTGGTTTCCTAGCTTCTTGGCAGGTCAAGTGACAGAGACTAATAGTGGGGCTCCTTGCAGTTCCCTGATCTCATGACATCCTCAGGCTGCCACAGGCTGCCACAGTCCAGGGCCCTTCCCCAGGTCCCGGGCTCCAGTGCTCCTCAGCAGGTTGTCATAGAGTGACAATGTGTGGAGAACACAATGCATTTCAGAAACAAGGACATGTTCCTGAAGTGGAAGTTGAGAGTTTTGCTTTTCATCCCCCCCAAAAAACTTTTCAAAACTTGAAATCTTTTGCAAAAATTAAGTTAAGCTTTCCAAGTAGGTGAGTGTCTGTGCTGAACATACATCCAATCTTGACCAAGCTTTTCAGTCTGGTCACTGAGAATGTAGCTGTGGCTGCATAGCCCAGGAGTGTTCAGAGCTGTCTTCAGATTTTCCTAAGAAATGGGCAGTGAGCATCCAAAAGACTGTACAGGTGTCAGAAATCTGCTTTATCCTATTTTTTAAAGAAACTGATGATTTCATAATAGGTTCACCCCACATGGATTCATGGAAAGACTGAATGAAGTGACAAATATCATGAAAGTAAATTAATATTACAGTTGTGTTGCATTCCCTGGAAAGAACACATGTTCTTGGTGTTCTCTGCTCATGGGAATTTTGGGGGGAAAGTGATCACATTTTTGTTTGAACACATTTGTTTGAAGAAAGTGAGCACATCTGACTACATATATCAGTGTCTGCACTCATTTTTTAAAAAGTTTATTACTTTTCCTTATACCAAGAGCAGTTTTTGGAAATTATGAGACAGTATGATATATAGTGCAGATGATTCTAAATATGATTAGCATTTAAATCATTACAGTCTGACAAGAATTACCATAATGAAGAGATAAAGATGTGCAATACATAAATCAAGTTCAAGCATCAACATTTTTAGATCTCAGTTGGGTCTAAAGAGAAGCATACACATATGTTAGTCATACATCTTTGAATCAGAGACATATGTTTGCACAACTCCGAGAAAACAGATGACATTCCCATATCCAGTTGAGTAATGGTACATATTTTTGTCTTTGAGCAGGGCTTTATGTCATTCTGCCTGTAGCATTACTCCTCTTTCTTTGCATTTGTTTTCCATGTTCAGTATGTAAATTACTAGGGTGAAGCCAGAAAAAGGACCCAGATAAGTACTAGAAAATGGAGATAAGAGGTTCTGTCCTGAAAACCTAATTCTCTTAAAAGATGAAAGAAACAGAAACCCCCCACCTTGTAGGATAAAGATATGTGCTCTCCTGCTGCCAGAAATGGAGTGGTTCCTTTATGGGCCACTCTTTATCCCTGTCAGGCTCCTGTCAAGTTCCTGAGAAGGTACAGAGGTGTACCATATCTACTCCAGAACCCCCTGCAAATCTGGAATAATACTATGTCAAAGGAACTGGTGGTTGAGGTCTGATCTATGTCTCGTGGCACTGTGGGTTCAGGAATGCCTGCTCCCTGCCCTTAGCCCACCATTGCTTCAGTGTCAAAGTTCAGTATCAACAGCTCCATGGCTTTATGCTGGTTTCTTTATCCAGGTGTGCTGAGTAATCTACAACAGGCTGAGTCCTAACTTTGACATGGCAGTGAACTGCCCAATTAGGTAAGAGTTATTTTAACCATATCTTTTTGTGGGGCTGCTTCAGAGAGCAGAAGCAGGTGATACCTTGTGGGAAGATGCAGTCTGGTTTGCCGTTCCTTTACACTTCATGCTGACATATGGAGAAGTGCATTGCAATGGGTCTGTTATGGGTTTGGCTGATCGGCCTAAATTTGGGCCTTGGAGTTCAGATTTGGGCCTGAAATTGTCAGCTGCCTTGAGCTGGGCTGAGCTAGCTAACAGCTGACTTCTTCTAGCCAATAATATTGTATTCCACACCATACTACATCATCTCAAAAGGGGTAAAATCCAGTGTGTGGGAGTGGCTTAGTCAGTTCCACCATGGCCGAGGTGAGTGCCAAACGTGCTGCAGCTTCTGCCTTGTTAGAGTGGGCCTTGTTCCTGTTGTTGCCACTGCTTGCATTTTGTTTGAGTTCAGGGAAGTAGAAATATTTTGTTGTTACCCTTTCTGTTTCTTGCTAGGTGTCTTTTAGAGTGCTTATGAATTTAGAGTAATATACTTCGTATTAATTGGGGAGTGGGAGGTTATTTCTTGTTACATATAACTTGTGTATGTGTTATATTGTAGTTTTCTCTTAATTTTCTCTTTTCTGTATAAATACATGTAGTTAGTTTCAGCATAAACCTGGTTTGGAGTTTTTCTTCCCTCTCCCTCTTCTTCCCTTTTTACTCTGTCTTGGACAGTTGGCATTTTGCCAGCTCAACCCAAGACAGATAAATGGTGCATTGGCTGGGTCCTCAGCCTGAACAGGACCATGTCAATCCCTTAATCTCCTGGCTGTCATTAGTGCCAGCTTCACCTTTCTCTTTACCATACCACCTATGGGCCTGAAGGACCAGAAAAAGAAAATCCTCTATTACTGTATTTATTTTCCTCTCAGAAAAGGAATAAAACCTACATTGTTTGTCCAGCAAAAGCATTTCAGAGAACTCCATAATTCATTAAGTTACAGAGAAAGTGTGGCCAGTTTGAAGTTATTTCTTCACTTAAATGGCAAAGATTTTTCTGTACATGTAATTTGTTCATGGCAATTGCATGAACATCAAAACAGAGGCAATCAACATTTAATATGATTTAAAATTTCATCATTTATCCACTCCTATTGCTGATCATTTAAAAGCATTTGGACTACCTTCTTCTTTTGGATTTTTTTCTTTTAAATTTCCTTCAGAAAATCAACTGTGATATTTTCCACATAAAGCAGCAGCAGAGTGGAAGTGCTGCCTGTGGTTAATCTTCTATTCTCGGTGATCATGTTTGCTGGCCTCCAGCTCACTTGGAGCCAGTTTACTGCTGGGCTAATGGGATTTCCAGATATGTCTCCTCTCCTTATGGTGACTGTTCCTCATACACCCTCAGAGCTTGCAGAAAGCAAGCCAGAGAAGGGGTTGCCCTTCAGAAAAGCTTGTCAGAAAAGGATTTTAAGGAGGAAGAGGAATCTGTATTTCCCTGATCTTTAAAGCAAGGCGGTGGCCTCTCTGTCTGCAGTGACCTTTGGGTTTCTCAGGTCAAGCACAAATCAGTGATTTCAGTTTTAGCACTGAAGCTCTCATTTGAGAGTGGCTTGGGCAGGGCAATCAAATAAACCTTAGAACATATTTTCCTGTGCCAGATTTGGATTTTGAAAATATGCATATTTAAAAATTGGGCTGACCACATGCCAATTCACCTTATATGGAGACATATCTAGAAACTCAAAATTATGAGTCTGTGAGGATTTGTAAGAGTATGAGAAACAGGCAGAAGCAAAGAATGTACTGATATTCTATATTGCCATGAAAAAAATTCACAAAATTACTCGAAAGAAGTTTTAAATTCTTAAATTACTCTAATGTACTTTTACCAGACTAAATAATCTGTTCGTGGAATTTAAAGACAGACATTAAATTATAATCAAAATAAACTTCAAAATCTGAAGCATCTGTACTTACACCAAATTCAAAGGACATTTCACATTTCTACCAGTGGCACAACTACATGTCTTGAGTTTTATTCCTTTATCTCACCCAAAGATTTTATGTGGGTTTACTAGACTGCTACCTTGACGTAGCACACAGCCTTATAAAAGGTTGATGTGATGGTGTCTGGGGATTTACTTCTTCAACAACCATAGATTCTTAAATCCCAGCTGAATGTGACCTAGTTGTACTGACACACCGACACAAAGAAAACAAATCCTTCAAGGCTGAGACTCAAATTTGGATTATCTTGTCAGCGAAAGACCTAATACAATAAGAACATAATACTTTGACAGACACATAACAAAACAGAGATAGCAAAAAAAAGTGTACTTTTACTGTGCAAAGGGCCTTGGTAATTTGTTGAAGAACACTTGAATATTCTTCATGTTAACAGCACCAAAAATTAGACCTGACACTTTTGCTGCAGTTTGTACTGGCTTTTTCTATGTGCATGAAAGAGTGACAAAATATTGTAAAGATATACATTTTCTTTCTAATGGATTGTGTTCAACTGCAGCTTCCCAATAAATTTTTAGCTCTGCAGGGTTTCTTTTCTCTAATTTTCCAGTGACAAATTCAAACAAAGAATTCTACCCCAACTGTCCTCATGATCTGTTTAATTTACTAGAACTAAAATACTGACATCTTTAAAAAACATATGTGTGAGAAAAATTGATAACACAATATCTATTAATAACATTAAATAAAAGGAAGCACTTGCATGAGACATCACTTGTAATTAAAACATACTCTCCTTTTTAGCATTTTTTTGCCTTTTAAGGTTTATTTGTTTTGGGGGAAAATAGGGAAAATCTTTCACAAAGGTTTTCTAGAAGATCTTAGAATATTTTGAGTGTCTGTCATTCAGAAGACTTTGTTTTCAATGGCTGCTCCACGCTCTTATATATATGAAGCACCTATATATATATATGCTTGTACATAAATTTCCAAATGTCTAACAAAACTATTTTTTTAATCTTCTCTGCACTCTTTTCACATATTTGCATCTCTTCTGAAGTCTCAGTCTCTAAAACTGAAAATTGTTTTTCCACCCAATGGCATACCAACTCTGAGGATAGCAAAATATTAAAGTCTCTGTCTCATATATGATAATCTTACATATGTGCCCTGTTTTTGAGGTAAGATCACATTTTTGATGTGTTGAACCTCAATATATATATGTACATATATGTAGGTTGATGTCAAATTACATTTATGAACCTCACGTTAGACAGGAAAGGAAAATTTTCTTGCTTGTGTGGTGCTGTTACATAGTGCAGCAAGGGCTGTACTTTGTAGAGTAGGATAATCTTGTTAGTCTGGTCATTTTTATCTCCAGACTCAGTGGGCAGGCAAGTAAGTGGATCTGAGAATAGGTGACATTTCCTTCAACAGATTCTTTCCAGAATGACCTTACCAGGATTGAACTGGCCATGTTTGAGACCACCTCTGAGAATGAGACTGGAAGTGATAAACCCTGAACTTTCTCCATTTCTTTATTTCTCTCTTGTGGTGATTTGGCCACAGAGGATCTGTAATTCAGATTTGTCACTTCTCACTCTTTTCATATTAAAAATGTGCCTTTTATAATGTATCTGGGGCCACATGACCTCACTGATATACTAAGGTAGGTGAAGTTTAGGAAGAAAAACTGACTTGCAAAGATAGGGGCATAAGCCTCTACAAAGCCACGTAGTGCTCTGTGAAATGCAATGTGATGTTGAAATGATGAATGGAATTTTTCCTAAAAATCAGTCAATGTACATTAAATATTACAAACATGAGGGTAGCATTGAATCAAACAGGCTTCATTTAGTTTTGTAGGTGTAGTTGATTTCATCTGAGAATCTCCCAGTGACTTCAAAAAGGATGTCAAGATATATTCCATCATTTACCACTTGACCTACTTTTATTTTGGCCTTCTACAAATATAATGAAAATCAATCTAACTGGTATATTTACAATATATGTGTAGAGAACATGAGGTTCTGTTGAATCTTTTCAGTACAGGGAAGCTGGACCACCTGAGACACATGTAAGCTAAGAATCAAGGGAAATATAATATAACCTTGAGTATAATCAAAGTTCTAAGGGTAAGATGTAGGCTTCTATCTTCCCGTAGAATCAATGGAAAGCAATAAGCACCTCCACATAATTTTATGGGTCTTTGGTTAAATGTCTACCATAATTATCATTAAGACCATGAATACCTCTTCTAAAAAGAATTCAGATGCCCCCTTCTGAAAAGAATACAAATGTATAGTCTGTGACAAAACCCATACTGGAATGATTTTGGAAGATAAACTGAGCTAACAGAACCATTTCAGTGTTTGAAAGATGGTTTCTTAGCATCTACCAGAAGGATTCACTATTCCATTAAAAGAGCTGATTTGGAAAACCTGTATTTGTACCCTTGCATTAAATTTCCCACGTCCTGCTGTGAATTCCATTCCTTTGAGAAAGGGACCATCAAGCCTGTATCATTGGAATCAAACATTCAAGAAATGTGATGGTGGGAAGTAAAGGCATCAGCGGATGACAGCTTGCTTAACCCAACCGCTAGATGAAAAGCAAATGTATTAAGAGCTCTGACGTCAAATGACAGGAATCTTTCCAAGAGAAATTCTGTCAGAACTTCATATAAATCAAAAGACAGATTATGAAGCTTTTTATTGGCAATTGCACTTGTTCATGAAGTAAGATAAATTAATAGGGAGCAAAAAGGTAAGCCAAAAGGCATCTTCATTTGCAGACCTTGCCTTGCAGCTGTGGAATTTCCTGAACTGACAGTTGTTAAGAAAATCCAGAGATGGTGTTTTCACATCCACAATTAGTTGCAAAGTGAAATAAATTGTAATCACAAAAAAGGCTTCCTAACTGGATATTTAGATATAATTCAAGACAAAGGAAAGCAATGGAGAAAGGTGCATTTTAGCCAGCTTTGCTTTTCTAACAATGGTCACAACCAGGACTTAAATGCCAAGGAAATTAGAGCTGTTCTAAACTACTTATGCCTTAGTATATCTTTCTCTGAGTTTTATGGTGGCACATACATCAGCCAGGAATACAAATTATGATCTTGGGTTCAAAAACCCTCTGGGGACTTTTCCAGACTGTCACTGGTATGACAATTGGAAAGCAGACAAGTGTTTTAGTAACAGTAACACAAGGGACAGTCTGTCTTCAAAATCACTGCTACCAATCCAACTTCATTTACCCAAGCCTAGACTGTTCTACAAGAGAGAGATGACAGAACTCACGGAGTGAAGATAAACACTACATCAACAATCAACTTGAAGAAGGCAAAATTTATTTCTTTTTGAATATTTAGTCAAATGTCACAGTTTTAAAGTACTTGAAAAAAAATGTTGTTGCATAGTACACTGTAGGATAAATATTCTCAAGTCCACATTTTTTTTCTATTCAAAATGATATCAGTAAACAAAATCTAGTAAAGAACTGATTGACAGACAATGCCAAAGAGTGATTTATCTTCTTCTCACAGAGATATTCTCCAAAGGTGCCTATTTCTCTCCTTTGACTGCAGAAGTCTATGGATGAAACCTGAATTTGGGCAACAAACTTCAGGTCCAACTTACATCTTTAGAGTATGCTAGAAGGTGTTGGTAGAAAAAGATCATACCACTGCCTTCATGCTTACATGTCTTGATTATACCTGGGTTTTTAAAGGTGTGTTACATTAAAGTCGGAAGTGTTGTTGCATCTGTCAGGTTCTGTGAAAGAACTTAAATAGCTCTCTTCATCTATTCTAAACAAATAGAAGCAACTGCATAAAGTTTTTACTTTTGCCTAGTTTTCCCAGTTATTTTGTTTTCCTCCTAAATACTTTGTTTTAAAGAAATTAAGCCTCACATTTGGAAAAAATGCATAATGATTGTGACTAACAATTGTTAACTTTAGGTCCTTGGTCTTGAGGGAAACCTCAAACTCAGCAACAGGACCCTGAGTATGGAGACATTAATCAGGACCCATTATGCAAATAATAAATGTTTATGAAAAAAAATCACAAAAGTAAAAAAAAAAAACTTTATATAATCATTCAATAAATATTTTTAGAGCTAGAAAATATACTTTATTATTATTATTATATTATCATTATCTTAGTCTTATTTATGAATGATAAATCTGTTAAAGTTGAAAACTTCTCAATGAAGTTTTATCAGTTCAGAATCTGTTATGATTAATTTAATATAATTTTAAATAATAAGTTTGCTGGATGGACTNCAGCTTGCTTAACCCAACCGCTAGATGAAAAGCAAATGTATTAAGAGCTCTGACGTCAAATGACAGGAATCTTTCCAAGAGAAATTCTGTCAGAACTTCATATAAATCAAAAGACAGATTATGAAGCTTTTTATTGGCAATTGCACTTGTTCATGAAGTAAGATAAATTAATAGGGAGCAAAAAGGTAAGCCAAAAGGCATCTTCATTTGCAGACCTTGCCTTGCAGCTGTGGAATTTCCTGAACTGACAGTTGTTAAGAAAATCCAGAGATGGTGTTTTCACATCCACAATTAGTTGCAAAGTGAAATAAATTGTAATCACAAAAAAGGCTTCCTAACTGGATATTTAGATATAATTCAAGACAAAGGAAAGCAATGGAGAAAGGTGCATTTTAGCCAGCTTTGCTTTTCTAACAATGGTCACAACCAGGACTTAAATGCCAAGGAAATTAGAGCTGTTCTAAACTACTTATGCCTTAGTATATCTTTCTCTGAGTTTTATGGTGGCACATACATCAGCCAGGAATACAAATTATGATCTTGGGTTCAAAAACCCTCTGGGGACTTTTCCAGACTGTCACTGGTATGACAATTGGAAAGCAGACAAGTGTTTTAGTAACAGTAACACAAGGGACAGTCTGTCTTCAAAATCACTGCTACCAATCCAACTTCATTTACCCAAGCCTAGACTGTTCTACAAGAGAGAGATGACAGAACTCACGGAGTGAAGATAAACACTACATCAACAATCAACTTGAAGAAGGCAAAATTTATTTCTTTTTGAATATTTAGTCAAATGTCACAGTTTTAAAGTACTTGAAAAAAAATGTTGTTGCATAGTACACTGTAGGATAAATATTCTCAAGTCCACATTTTTTTTCTATTCAAAATGATATCAGTAAACAAAATCTAGTAAAGAACTGATTGACAGACAATGCCAAAGAGTGATTTATCTTCTTCTCACAGAGATATTCTCCAAAGGTGCCTATTTCTCTCCTTTGACTGCAGAAGTCTATGGATGAAACCTGAATTTGGGCAACAAACTTCAGGTCCAACTTACATCTTTAGAGTATGCTAGAAGGTGTTGGTAGAAAAAGATCATACCACTGCCTTCATGCTTACATGTCTTGATTATACCTGGGTTTTTAAAGGTGTGTTACATTAAAGTCGGAAGTGTTGTTGCATCTGTCAGGTTCTGTGAAAGAACTTAAATAGCTCTCTTCATCTATTCTAAACAAATAGAAGCAACTGCATAAAGTTTTTACTTTTGCCTAGTTTTCCCAGTTATTTTGTTTTCCTCCTAAATACTTTGTTTTAAAGAAATTAAGCCTCACATTTGGAAAAAATGCATAATGATTGTGACTAACAATTGTTAACTTTAGGTCCTTGGTCTTGAGGGAAACCTCAAACTCAGCAACAGGACCCTGAGTATGGAGACATTAATCAGGACCCATTATGCAAATAATAAATGTTTATGAAAAAAAATCACAAAAGTAAAAAAAAAAAACTTTATATAATCATTCAATAAATATTTTTAGAGCTAGAAAATATACTTTATTATTATTATTATATTATCATTATCTTAGTCTTATTTATGAATGATAAATCTGTTAAAGTTGAAAACTTCTCAATGAAGTTTTATCAGTTCAGAATCTGTTATGATTAATTTAATATAATTTTAAATAATAAGTTTGCTGGATGGACTCAGTAGAACTCTCTGGTGGTTTAAAACAGCATTAAAAACAGAAAAAAAGATTTGCAAAGATTTCAGGATATGCATCTTTCTCACTGTAAGGGAACATGACATAGGTGCATCCTAATATTGATTACACACCTTCAACAGAAGATCACTATACTTTGGGGGCTCAAGGATGTCATGAGAAAAAAAAAAGAAGACATTTTGTTCAACTACACAAGAACTGAAACAAGCTGTTTTCTACAAAATAGTCTTTGTGTCCATGTCATGTTGGTGTGAGTCCATCTGGAGCCCCTGAGGTGGGCATGAAAACTTCCTAGGTCCTACCAACCTCTTCAACAACATAGGGAATAGGGAATGTGAATAAATGACACTGACTTAGCTGGTTCAACAATACAAGACTTGACTTACTCAATGGTGTAGTTTTTGGACTTCTCTTTTGCTTGTTGAGGAACTATGAAGTTCACAGTATCGGCATCTGAACTATGATCAAGGACCCTTGATGAGACGAGCAGGCAATTTGTATTTTTTGGAACTGCTCCCTGGAGCATTAACATTCTTCACGGTTTCTTAGACATTTTTACATTATTTGTAAAATATGTTCACCACACATGTTTGGTAGCTTTGCACTTTTTAACTTTAGCACCTGTGATTCCAATCTGGGTCAGAAACCTACTAATGTTGTCTTCTGGTGCAGATAATTTCCACCAGGACAAGTCAGATGTTTCCAGTCGACTGCTGGTGATAATCAAAGCTCCTGTGTGTTGCTCCTAAGACAAAGGGAGCCACTGTGAAGAAAACTGTGTCTTAGGTGACATGATAGGTGAAGAGGAAGACTCAGTCAGGCCAGTTAATTCCTTGGTTAAAGCGTGGTTGTAATAATGCCAAGGTCATGGGTTCAATCCCCTATGTGGGCCACTGACTTAAGAGTTGGACTTGATGATCCTTGTGTGTCCCTTCCAATTCAGAATAGTCTGTGATTCTATATTTTTGTTTGTTTCATATTAAGCCCCTGGAGATATGGGTATTAAAAAAAAAAAAAAGAAAATAAAAAAAGAAAAACAAAACAAAACAAAACAAAAAACCTAAACAAAATGAGAGAGAGGGCAGATCAAGAAAAAATCAGTAGTGTTTTCTCCAGAATGGAGAATGTGTTCCTACTCACTGTTAACATCAGTGTTATGAAACTTAATGATTAGTGAAATGCAGCAATGCTGCTCTTCCTTAGGATTTATATGTATACTTCTCTTATTTTAAGTTTCTCTTCATCTTTCCAAGCCTCTATTAAAACATGTTGCAAAACATACTTCTCACCTGGACAGTTAATAGTGTTGCCAAGCTCTTAGTGAACAGAATGCCATAGGATAGTTACATGTTTACACACTTACACATGTGAACCATACTCAAAGGTGTTTAAGTTGTCATGATACTGCAGACTCAGTCTCTTGCCTATTCAAATTCAGAAGATGCTGAAATTCCCTTCCAAATCTGCTCAGCGTGATGCAAGCATGCAAGCAAGCCATACAGAGAAGTCCAAGAGCCACAGCCCAGAAAAAGCATGGACTAATTTTCCCTGAACCTAGAAATCAGTTTCTAGATTTGAACTGTTTTCCAGACCTCAAGGCATCAAGTGCAGTAGTGCTGACACACCTCTTTCCTTTTGAGGCTGCGGCCTTCGATAGCCTACACCCTCCAGAGATTCACAAAAAGTACAATTAGGGTTCCAATTTCACAGGTAAGGAAGAGAGGAACAAAAATAAAGCAGTTCTCTAAATTCTTCAGGTATTAACTGTCCACTGTCATGCACAATTAAATTGACATATTTTTATATCCTAAACACTATTTCATCATGTTCTCTCTCTCTCTCTCTATTTTTTTTTCCTATAGCATGTTTTCTCAGGCATGACAGATTGCTTTCAGCTCTTTTGGGGCCACTGACTTTTAATTAGTTTTATGAATGCAAAGTACTTGAAACCCTGTGTCTGCCCTCAAAACTTACAGAAAATTCTGCTCTGAGCTGAGCACCTTCAGCTGAGATGCAGCTTTATACAGTGATTGGTGCAGTTCATTTTGAAATTGCTTGTGTAATTAGTTCAATGTGACAGAGCATTGTTTGTAATTTCTCACAAAATTAGATTTTTTCACATTTACCACCTCAATGCAACCAAAATGCTACAAATATAAAAGTGCTCCAGCATTTTTATCATATTTATCTATTGTACATACTCAGTCCATTCTAATGGCATTTTCCTATTACTTGGAATCTAAATTTTTTTTCCCAGAAAAGGAGTAAGAGATGCTGGAATATAAAATTATTAGAAAAAAAATTATTTCAAACCAAGAAAAACATGAGAAAAACTAAATAAATTGGCCTTTGTTTCATAATGAAAATCCATCTCATTGAGAGAAATTAAACAGATAAGAGGGTCAAGAAGACTGTAATGTTCTTAACTTGGAAGTACTGACAGCTGTATAACCACCCAAGAGAAAATTTATGCAGTAAAAATCCATCAGTTTGCGCAGCACCTGAGTGGAACAAACTGTGGACTAGACTACAGACGTCACAAGGTCCTTTCCTGTCTGAACTTTACTACAATCCTTTCACCCCAATAACTGAGCTAAAATGTGTAGCATAAAGGAAATGTGATCATCTGACAGTTATGCTGGTATGACTCACACCATGAATGCACACAGTGATAAGGCCTGTTTCCACTGACGTCAGTAGGAATCCTGCTTTTAGGTTGAATTCCAGTAGTCTCTTACTCAGCGTGAAAATGAAGAAATGCAAACTTTTGATTCCTGAAAAAATGTAGAAATGGCAAAAAATATGACACAGCAGATTAAGTAAGTTAAATAATGTTCATTCAGAAACATCTCTATGGTCTTCTAAAAACATTTTACATTATTACAAAATGCAAAATTATTTCCCAATTTAAGGAACATACTTAAACATTTATATCAATTAACAACAGCTTTGTCTTTTTTGAGTGTTGTCTTGTCTTTTTGAGATGTATCTCTGAAGAATCAGACATTCTACCTTTGGAAGAAACATTAAAATCCTGTAACAGAAATGGTGGGTCAGCATCAACTGTTCTGTCTGTATATTCCTGATAAATTATTTTGCTGCAAATGAAATTAAATCACACATTTTATTTTTTTCCTATTGTGAATAGTTTTGAGTTTAGAGTGACCTGTAAGAGCAGTTCAGCTGTAGTAATTCCAAGTTGTTCTTAGATATGTTGCAATTTCTTCAAAGTTATTTGTTCTCTTATTTGCGGTCTAAATGTTGAAATCTTAAGATGAGCTTTGAAATGTGGATGTCAACATTTACATACCAATACTTAAAGCCTTCCTTTTCCATATATGGTTCATTACAGCTTGAACTGCATAGAGGCTTTAAGAAATCAGGTATTTTTCTCATGGATGTATTCAGTATGGTCCATAAGCTCTTCCCTCTGTATGCAGAGAGAGACGGAAGTGGTAACATTGCCAAATGTTACTTTGAAATTATGCAGCATGTTCCATTCCAGAGTATCATCCATTTTGAAAGAGGAAATGGAGCTTTTATGCCTATTGCATGCAATTTCCAAAGCCACCCTTCACCATTGTAGGAATAGGAATGCCAAAACTGGGACAGTCCAACATTTTTCGTCCTTAATGCCTGTTCATCTGCAAGTTTCTCTTGGTATGTCCTAGAAAGTCTGCACTCTCAACACTTGTAAGAAGTCAAATACAGCATCACTGTATAAAAGGATTACTTTTCAATAATGTGTCATATTATTTATGAGCAGAAATTGGATTTAAGTATGCTCAAAGATTTATCAATAGTTGTTAAAGCAAGAACGTTGCTGAGGTGTTTTTAAGAGTTTTACACTCACTGTTCACATATTAAAGAAGATAACTACAATAAACAGATACAATGAAGACTTTATTTCTCAAGGTGCAGGCAGGAGTTCATTGTAGTTTCCATTTCTACCCCCAGAAATACTTGAAGCTAACAAATGTTCCTGGCATTTGTGAAGATAACTTGCTTCAGAAAAGGTCGGCACTGTTTTTCAGCTTGCCTTGTGCTCTGGCCAAAAGAATACACTTTCCTACCTCAAGGATTTCCAGTTTTAAGAATACAAGGAATGTATATGTTTCTGACAGAATTACTATGTTTGCAACAATGGATCTGTCTTAGAGAGAATAACAGCCTGTGTGCTCTGTTATGTGAGATTCACAGAGTATTGTGATAATATGCAGCATCAAAAGATGCCTTTCAAATTCTCTGGTAAAAGATTCTTGGCTTGTTTCACAGGAAGATAATTCTGATTATATCAAGATTCCTGCCGATATCACATGTAAGTTCCATTTAGGACAAACTGCATCATCTTTCTGAAACCCTGATGTTGGAAGCTAAATACCCTCTGCATTTGACAAGCCAGTCAGTGTTTGAAAGTTGTTTTAACTGGTCTCATTTCAGAGGAATACTTTAAGTATGAAATTGCACATCAGGACAGAGTCAGAACACCCGGAAGATACTCCTAAAAAGCTGAAGTAAATCTGAAGTTTTTGACAGAAAGAGCCCAGATGAAATCTGAAATATGACTTATTTCATCTATGTCACATAAAATGTAAAGTTCACCTTAGCATAGCCATGATGACCAAGATGAACCACTTCCCTGCACCAATTCTTCTTTCTAGAAACATTCTTTTCCTAGTGGAGACCTTTTTGTTCAATTCTTTTCCCTTTACCTGTCATCCTTCTTAATGTTCAGTTGTCCTACTTTCCTAAAGGACAGAAGCAGCCACCGTCACTCCCCTACAAAAGCCACTCCATAAGCTTTTCCTCTTCAGAACCCTTGCAGCCATCTTGAGCCTACTGGGGTAAACTAATTTAAGAAATGGTCTTTGGCTAAGAAACAATAGCAAAGATAAAGTAGATCTCTTTTTATGAAATGATGCTATAAAAAGACTGTAAAATAAAGCAGCAGTATCTCAACAGCTTTTCTTTTGCTGTTTGACTTTTCTATTGCTGAATACAAACAGCAGTGTTGGATGCCTAACTATTTTCCATAAAGAACATATGCATTTTTAAGTACCTTTGAAAGAAACAGTATATGCTGGCTCAAAATAAGCACAGTACTGCCAGCATTCTTTTTCCTCTATGAGGCAAGTCATGTTCCTGGAAGCACAGAAGTGCCAGTTTAAGCAAAGGTCAACATGATGCACATTTTTGATGTACCCAGGGATATTCTTGCTCATCATCAGTTAAGACACTGGTGCTTGTCATCATAAAAAGCTAGAAGATCACTCTTAGCACAATGTAACAAACTTAAGAAGGACCTTAACTTGAAAAAGATTTCTGCTTTTTCAGTTTATCCAAAGAATCTGAATGTGCAAAACCTATCAAAGTTAAATACATTTTAACCAAATATTTGTTTTGGGCTTAAATTTCATTTCTCATATTTATTGCACTATGCATTACAATTTCTTTTGAACATTCCCATCTAGTAACGTATTTAATACCCGCCATCATTCTGTAACTAATTATTCTTTTTCCTGGCAATTTTCCATTTTTCACTTGTTTCATCTTCCCTGATGCACGTAAAGCCAAAATATTCAAACCAGTTTTCTAAAGTCTGCTAAGCATTCAGGGAGACAAGAGTATCTGGATAATTTATTGTGCTCTTTCAAATTGTCAGTGTTTACTTCCTTTGGAAACTTACATGGGAAGGTCATAGGCATGAATTTCACACTAGCCAGAATAAACAAAACAAAACAAAACACTAAAACCAAACCAGCCTTATAGAATCTAGAACGAGACTTGTATGAGCTCTTCCAATCCATGCCTCAACTGCAGCCAGAAGCATTTAAATTTTATCAGTTCTAATTCCAGTTTGTTTGAGTTACTCTTTAGGAGCACCACAGCTGCAGGCATTGCCCTGTTTCCCCAAGCCCTCTGAAGTGTACTTCTACTCCTTATGGTAAGAAAATATCCTGGTATTTAAACTGATTTTCCCCATTGCATTGTAGCTCATCTACTGTAGACCTGGGCATACTTATACCTACAAATAAGTCTTTCAGAAAGAAAAGAGTTATTTGTCCTCACGAAATTTTACACATTTTAAAAATGTTATTAAATACTTCTACCTTTTCATGTTTCACCCTTTGCATGCTAAGTTTTCTAGATTTTCCCCCCCTTGTTTTTCTCTACATTGTTTGTAGTTGGTCTACACTAAGGTACACTGAAAGACCTGCTAAAAACTAGATATAGCTGAGGCCTTACTACTGTTAATAAAGCAGAAATTTATTTCATGCCTCTTGAAAGCTACACTACAAAATATCCAGGAACATTCTTATGTGACATAGTTCATTCATGTTCAGACTGGGATCTATTCCAGCTGCCAAAGTTGCTGAAGAGCATCTACTTAAGTAATTGTTCCCCTGTCATATTAGTACTTTTTTCCCAAGTCATTAGCTAGCATTTTTCATAGAGAATTTCATCCCTAATAAATTTCTGTTCTGTTCTTTTAGACTCCTCATTTTGCTTTTGTTTTTAAAAATCATATGTGATTGTAAAGCAAGTATGATTCTGAGTAATTAATGAAAGAGTGACTTCTATGAATGGCTGAAAAGACCTCAAGGAGTGAAATATTTATTACAAGTCTTGCACTTTAAGATGTTAGTTAGATTTTAGCATAACCAAAAGTGACAGAATAATAAATAGCCCTATTTTTTTTCTTTTTGTCTATAGTTAAGAAGCAGTGCTCTACTCTTTCAAAGTTGAATGTTGCCCTTCTGCCCCTTGCCATTGATTACTTCATAATAAAACACTTTCATGAGCTCTCTGAATGGTTAATACTTAAGTTCTGTTTATAATATAAATCTAGCACAAACTTTTGTTAAGTAGAGTCCCTCATCTTTGGCCTTGCACCAGGACCTCTGATTTCCACTGTTTTTTTGGCTTCTAACTGAAAGAATTGTGATAGGTGTGGAAAATTCCTACTAATCGACATAAAGAAAAAAAGGTTGTTTTGTTTTTTCCCAAAAATACTCTATTTCATGTACATTTTAATGTTTAACCAAACAAGTTAGGAGGCACCTTTCTCTGCATAATTTGAATAATCAAATGTTTTGATACTTCACTCATTCAGTCCCAATTTCTCCAAGATTCAATTGTTTTGCTATGGCAAGTACCCAAATAAAACACTATCTTGTAAAAGAGAAGCCTCTTTTCAGATTATCTTCTACAGACTCCAGTTTAAATTCACCTTCTCCTCACTTCGTTTCTTTGGACTAAACCTTTACATCAGTCTGAATGCTATAGCCTTTTTGTGGACAAGAGCATTCACATTTAGGAACTTGTCACGTGAAAAGAAGGGGCAGAAATGCAAATATTCCTTGTCCCACCTGTATTAATATAAAGTTATTAGCTATAAGCACCCTCAGAACAATCAAAGCTTTATGAACCCATCTCTGCCTATCAACCAATGGACAGAACACAGGCTGGAAAGATTTTTGACCTTCCTGTGAGGACCACACTTTAGCCAGGGAGAACTTGTTAGCTATAAGTGTCTCCAGAAAACAGAAGTCTTATGAGCCCAATACTGCCTGTGAAACAATGGACAGCACATAGATTGGAAGGGTCTTCGACCTCTACTATGAGACCACACTTAATAGCCAGGGACAACTTTCTCTATGAACATATTAGCTATAAGTGTCCTAGAAGATCGAGGTCTTATGAACTCAATACTGCCTGTCAGATAATGGACAGCACACAGATTGAAAGGGTCTTTGACACTCTGCTGTGAGGACCACACTTAATGGCAAGAAAAGAACTTTCTCCACAGCAGCTCCCAAAATAACTTTTATTAATACGAGTATGTGACAGTTACTGTGGGTTTTGTGTTGCCGTTGATAATGTTTAGCTGCATGATTGTATTTCATTGGTGACCAAAAACTCCAAGAGAAATCAGCACAAACCACAATCTACAGAGACAAGCACCCCAAACTTAAGTTTCAATACAGCAGTGTACCTCCCATGACAGACTTAACTAACAACGGAAAGTACTAACCAGAAACACAATAACCTCAAACGCAGATCTAGAAACCCCATGGGTAACGCAGAGCAACAAAATGACTTGCACACCACCTTCTCTATAACACAAAGCAAAGAGAAAGAATATAGCTGTTTCTCATTAATATCCATGTTAAAAAAGAACTACACATTGTAAAGGAACACAACAACAAATGTAAAGTAAGATATATACCTAGTAAGTTGTGAAGTGTAGCAGAACAGTTAGTAAATAATAAATATGGTGCCTACAGAGTAAAGATATAGCCAAGTGAAATTAGTATCAATGTAGCTGTGAGGTAGAAGTGAAACCGTATTATAAGGGCATAAGGTACTTTATAAGGTATAATATAACAGGCATAGTATAAGATATAACATAGAATGTATAAAGTACTAGGTATTATAAAAGAGTAAACTATAAGATGTGGAACATAAAGTATGGAGAGTACATGGTTTGCTCACCCCTGTGTTGTCTGAAGAGGTGGGAGGAGATAGGGCAGCTGCTTTCAGCTACTTCTGCAGAGACGATGGCATTTATCCCCAGTTTTTTCTCATGGCCAATTGCTTTTATAACTTTATTTTTCCCCTTAGGTGGTTTGGGTTGCTTTAGTCAATAATTGGTTTTGGGTTGATAGACAGATGACCATGACATAGGCCTGAGGGGATCCTTATCATCCCAAAAAAAGATATCTCAAAGGAGAGTGATGTCAACTCCACAAACCTTCACCCTTTGTAATCTTATGACATCTTAGCAAGTCCAACACACTTGAGCCATTTAATTCAAGTAGCTTCTTCAGAAAAGTATGGATGGAGATCTGCAAGCTAACTGAATACCAACATGACCAAGACCATGTGGAAGAGAAACTAGGATGTTTAAAGAATCCTTTAGCCTTGTGCAGAAGTTCTTTAGAGTTCAGTTGTGGAGCTGCTCTCATTCTATTGCATCTGGGAAAAGAAATTTGAGGGAAATACTAGGGATGGAAATCTTAAATAAGGCTAAATTTCAAAGATAAGAGGTGTTATTTTAAAAAGTTGGCATCTCAAGTTATCCTCTTCCATAAGAACAGTGGCTATGATTTCTTGATGAGTCTCAGGAAACTATGTGAGAGTTCACCAAAAATTACATAAGAAAATAATTTCCCCCCACTCTTTTGTAAAAGCAGGTTCTAATGGAAGCACCCACAAACACAAAATATAATATGCTTGTGAGTTTTAACAAAAATATTTAATTTTCCTCTATTTTAACTCAGCATCCTTAACTATACATGAAGCCCATTATGTATCGGTACCATGTTTTGGCTGCAGAGGGAAATATAATCTTTCCGCCTAACTGTTGTGAGAATGTTTGTTTTCACCTAATCCTTTTGATGTTTAAATAGTCTAGTTACTTTTATTAAAATTTTGTTCCTTTTTACAATCTTGGAAGATTAATGTGGAAACTCTGGTGAAAGTGCACACTCATTTCCTACCTAGATCAGAAGTATTAAGGTTACACCTTAAAGACCAGAAGGAACATCTTTTAGTGAACTAGAATAGCATGATACTGCTCACCTTTTTTGTTTTATTTAATTATAGAAAAACAGAAAAACGTCTTGGAAAAAAATATTTATTTACTTCCAAATTAATGAATTCTTTCACAATGATGTGCAGTGTTGTACATAGTACCACTTTTAGAAAAGAATAATATTCTGTGTTTTATTGCTATCATCCTCACTTTCCTATATTTCATTTTTGTCAGCTACAAAATGAAGCATGATTTAGCATGTGATATCTTGAGGCCCACAAGTTAGGATCTGAATCCGTGTTCCAGCCATTTTCCATTAATCTTCTCCAGTAAAAGGCTGGACATTGGTGAGATGAATATGTCCCACCACAAGCTACTGAAAAGATGTAGTAATCACGTCCTCCTAGAAATGGAATGGAGTTCAAAATCTTAAAGGTTCTTAGATTGATCAAGCATGTATTTCTCTGTTCTAGTCTTATTATTTATTCTTTTCTTACAAAATAAATATGCTTACAATAGCACTCCAAGACAACCTAGAATTTAACCTAACATACTTGATATTTCCTTTGCTGTTAAATGCTTAAGATTCTCATACATACTGCAACAAAGACAAAATAAATCAACTACAATCAGAGGATCTTGTTTCCATATTGTAACACAGATTAGCAAAGGCAACTGAAAAAACATGGTGCCATAAGCTGACTCCAACAAAATTTAGTCTGTGTGCAGTGTGATAATGTGAAATTTATCAGGAACTGGACACAGAGGTGACAACAGCAGCAGCAGCCATGTCTGTGTTCTTTCCTAGCTAGACTGTACTGCACACAAATCCTCACTTCCAGTTTTTCCTGCAGAATCCAATGCCTTGTGTTCTCCAGAATGAAAGAAATCAATGGAGGGATCTTGTCTGCAGTCGGTAAGCACATTCCTTTTACCAAATAATGAGCAAGAGGAGAACAGATGCTCTTTCCAAAAAAAACATGTTTGCCTTTTCCAGAAAATACTTTGTGAGATTCATAATGTGATCTGGTTTTGTATGAAAGACCAAACTGTGAAACAGATGAGTTCTGCTTATTTGACCAAAAATTAACTGAGAGTCTAAAGAAGACATAACAGAAACAATCTCAATTTTGGGGAAAGGAGTAGGAAGAAGGGACTTCCCATTTTGCCTTCTCTTATTCTAGTCTGTGGCAAGCTATCTGCTGGTAAGCACTGAATTGCTGAAAATATGTATACAGGTTGTGAAAGAAGCTGGGAGTGTCCTGAAGAGGTTTTCAATGCATGTGCATGATATTGACTCCATCACAGGAACAAACTTGTCAAAGTGGAACCATATCAAAGGGAAAACTAAAAGTACAGCTGATGGTCCCTGAACCTAGTGAAGAGCCAAGACAAAATTTCAGACAGTTTGTTTATCTCCGCCTAACAGGAGTTACAAGCCTCTGACATTTCAACAGATAATTTCCACAACGGCAGGGATGTTAGTGGGCATTCCATGTGCATGTGGTTTTTCAGCATGGCTCTCTCTCTCTCCCCTCCCCCTCTCTCTCTCCCCCTCTCTCACATCTATTCCAGTGTAACCTTTTGTTTATGTAAAGAGGACAGTCTACCAGACAGTGGTTAAATGGGAATTGTTCATAAGCACACAGGAAGGGGAACTAAAACAGAGAACAAAGTATAAAATTCTGATTTCAGTCCAAGCACATGTCAAAGTTGGATCAGCTACTCGGGGTCTTAATAAACTGGAGTGAGATGTAATTCCTGTAAACAGTGTATGTACTTCCTTTATGTTTCAGGGCCCGTGAAGGAAACATATTAATGCAAGTCTTTCCATTCACTACAAGACCTTTTGAGAGTTCCTCTTTCTATATGGCCAATTGACTATAATTGTACATATTAAAAGGTTGGAAATTTCTATGGCTTGCCAGAAAAAACTTCTGGAGAAGGGACTGGAAATTAGTTTGGAAGGTATTTTGTGGCCTGAAAATAACTACAGATGTTAATTGCCAGGTATATATATAATTTAAAAAGTCAAATACGAAGAAAAGACCCAACTTGCATAACTATACAGGATTCATTAATAAAAGAGCAGTTGTTTGAGGCAGTTATTTACATCTTTCTTTAGC
The DNA here is from genome assembly GCA_013396695.1 of Sakesphorus luctuosus. Classification (NCBI taxonomy): domain Eukaryota; kingdom Metazoa; phylum Chordata; class Aves; order Passeriformes; family Thamnophilidae; genus Sakesphorus; species Sakesphorus luctuosus. The sequence continues at coordinate 1,148,464 of VWZD01005782.1, forward strand.
CATCTAACATAAGCCTAGATTATGTTAGGAGGTGGGGCTCCCTCTATGGTCAACATGAAGTAATATACCTCTTCAAAGATGGCTGCTAGAATCTGTTAGTTATAACCCAACTATGCTGCTCTGATTTGTCCTCTTCAGGCACCATTCTTTCTCCATAGACAACAGAGACAGAGAATTTTGAGTATCTAGCAGTTTCTTCCCCATCTGTGTTGGACTGTAGCAAAGAACAGTGTTGTCAGGAACCAGATATCCATTACGCAATTGCGATAATATACCTTAAAGTAATATCTCCCTCAGGCATAAATAGACCACCTTGTATTTTCACACTTTTGTTTCTTGTCCTCTAAGACAGTGCCCTTCACCATATATAAAGACCTTGTAGAGAAACCAGGGAAGAATCAAACATGTCCCATACTTTTTTTCTTCTCTAAAAATCTGAGTATTTGAAAATCAAATCTGCTTGATGGTGTTTCTAGATACTTTCTGATTCATATTATTACCACTTCTTTTTCAATTTAATATTACCTAGGGAAATTGCAGAAAACCAATATCTAAAAATCCAACCATATGTTAAACAGCCTGATGAACGGCAATTTTAAAGTAAAGAATGTAAAGGAAGTAAAGAATGATTTCCAATTCGAGGGAGTGGGAAAAAAGTATCACTAAGAAGTTCCAGTAAGATCCATTGCCATAGATGGTGGACAGTGGTGTACTACACAACCCTTGGTTACTTGAGTAAAGGTTCTATATCAGCTTTACATTTAGAAATCTAGCTCTAAAGCTCATTATAGACCACTGAAATTATCATACAGTTATCTGTAATATTACTGTGACACAGACCTAAAAAGCAGATTTTCTAATCTGCTAGAAGTATGATCTGAAAGTTACATCACACTTGCTGGAAAGGATATAGACACCACTTTTATGTGCTCTGTTTTTTCAAGTGAATCATAAACCATCTTGACACATTGTGCTGATGGCATGCTGGTACCTAGGTTGGTTGTGGAATTTAGACTTTAAACCACTAAGGTGAAAATGGAGGTTACGTTTTTTGAAACATTTATCTGTAATTTCAAAAATAGGAGCAAACTGCATTTCAGCTTGATCCCATAGATTTTTCTATCTCTGTTCATTCTTTCTGACCCATATTCTGACCTGTGTAAAACTCAGCTTAGTATCTCAATGAATTCTAAAAAGGACTTCCTAGAATAAGGAAGCATTTAAAGCAATAAAGTAATAAAAACAATAAAGATGACAAAATTTGATTGAGTAGTTTCCAAAACTGTTCTGTCATAGAAACAACTGTTTTTCCTAGTAAAATGCAAGGATATAAAGCAATTGCTACAAATCCACTTTTTCACCATATTTTCTCATCACAGATGATTTAATCGTCACACTCTGGACAACTGAAATTCTAAGCACTAAATATGAATTCAAGGTTATTAACTACAACTAACTAAATTGGGAGGATTTAGTGTATGAATATAGCATTTCTGTTACATTTGTCTATTCCTGTTGAGTAAAGGAAAATAAAAAACTCAGATGAAACATTGCAAGATGATATTTATCTGGAACCAAAATGGATTACATAGCAGAGAAAAAATGTGTACAGACACCAGAGGTCAGTGAAACCTATCTTGTCAGCAGGGACTGAGTCGAAGAGTAGGATAAAGGTGCAACTTCAACCAGCATCTGAAATTAATTAGATTTCCAAATGTAAATTCCAACACACATAGGGAATTTGAGCTTTGAGTCTCTATGATATTCTGTACTTACACCACTTTCATAAGCTATCTATTATTTTTGAATGCTTTCTTTGCTTTCTTTTGACTTTTTCATCACAATGATATTCATTTGAACTCAATATGTCACATAGGAATTAACAACATATTCTGTAATAAAACTGTAAAGAAACACAATGTTACATCTCAGCCTGAAACTGCAAACACCATTAAAAGAAGAGAATTGAACAGGATGTACATTTTCTTGCTATGTATAGTAGGTGATCTACAAGTGTTGCAGTGTTCTTTTTCATGCAGCCGTGTTTCATAAAGAATTATATTCCATCTGGGTAAAAGTGACCACAAAGCAGATCAAAGTCACAGAGAGATCAGGACTGGAATGTCACTGGCTCAGAACAGAGAAGAATTGCTTTTCTGAGGTATTCTGAAAAGTTCTTAATGCCCTGTTCTTTCTTTTCCAGCTGTCATCCCCTTTTTTAATGGATTTTTTCCCTCTCTATTTTTTTCTTACTCCTCTTTTTACAAGTTTTCTTACGGGAAAAACAAATTGAAGAGCTCTTAATTTTAATCTAGCTTTAAAAGCTCCAAAGCGTAAGTAAATCTGGGATCAGATATAGCCAATAAACCCCAGCCCTAACAGGAATAATTTATGATAGTTCTCCTTTAAATTCCTCCATGACTTCCTGCTTAGGAATATGGCTGTCATCTTTCATCTTCTCTTTTTATCTAGACTGTTCTTTCACTTTTCTTTGATGATGCAAATCACTGTAGCTCCACTTAAACCAACTCAATTGTACTAATTTAGAGCAGCTGAGATATTTCTCTGTCCTCTGCTCTGGACTTGGCAACAAGAGGTCTTTACATTACCACTTTGTATTTGTGGTGCTTAGACATTTGCTCTGTACTGATTTTGCCAAATTGATTTTATTTTTCATTCAGGGTTGCTTTTAACTTACCTACAGTTCAAAGATATACTCCTTTTCGTCTTCTACTTTTCTTTTCTGAACATTTTCTTTTGGAACATCCTGTAACTCTATAATGCAACCTCTTCCTCTGGGAGGAACCAGGCCTCTGTAATAGCTATTATGACCTAATTTCCATTTGTCATGCTAGTGTCCACCATTGCAATTTTTCTCTGTTTGCACTTAGTTAGAAGCACTTAATTTATTTTCCAGTTGTTTTTTTTAAAATAAGCATGATAGAATTTTATTATTTTCCTTGTTTTAACCATGAATGCCTTTATATAGTCTGTATAATTGAAATATTAGAAGCATTTACTCAAAACAGCTATTTCCATCTATCTCCATGTTAAAATAGAATTATTTTCTTCTCTCTTCACCAGAAAGAATTGTTTCTTAATTTGTTAAATTTTCTTTATCATTCTTGATATCTTGTCAGGCTAGAGAGATGGGCCCCTGTGAACCTCATGAAGTTCAACAAGGCCAAGGGCAAGGTCATGTACCTGGACTGGGGCAATAACAAGCACAGATACAGACTGGGCAGAGAATAAACTGATGGCAGCTTGAAGAAGGACTTGAGGATGTTGGTGGATGAGAAGCTCAACATATTCCAGCAAAATGCACTTGCAGCCCTGTAAGCCAAACACATCCTGGGCTGTGTCAAAAGCAATGTGGCCAGCAGGTCCAGAGAGGTGATTCTTCCCTTCTGCTCTGCTCTCATGAAACCCCACCCAGAGTACTGTATACAGCTCTGAGCACTCCAAAATAAGAAGGATGTGGCCCTCTTGGCATTAGTCCAGACAAGGGCCACAAAGGTGATTAGGGGTCTGGAGCATCTCTTCTATGAAGACAAGCTGAGAGGCTTAGAATTGTTGAGACTGGAAAAGAAATGATTCCAGTGAGACCTCACTGCAGCCCTTCAGTAGCTAAAGGGGACCTAGAAGAGAGCTGGAGAGGTACTTTTCTTCAAGGTCATATAGTGATAGGACAAGGGGTAATAAGTTCAAACTGAGAGTGTAGGCTTAGATTAGATATTAGGAAGAAACTCTTTACTGTGAGGGTGATGAGGCACAGGTTGCCCAGAGAAGTTGTGGATGCCTCATCCCTGGAAGTGTCCAAGGCCAGATTGGATGGGACCCTGACCAACCTGGTCTAGTGAAAGGTGTCCTGGCTCATGGCAGGGGGTTTGGAATTAGGTGCTATTTAAAGTCCATTCTAATCCCAAATTTCTATGATTCTATGATTTTTTCTTCTCTCGTTACCACACGTTTACGCAGCCATATTAGGCCCATTATCTGCTGTTTTGCTAAATGATATTCTTTCAAAATTTTGCTATGGACAAAATTAAATATAGCCTATGTAAGAGGTTATGAATTTATTACAAGTCCAATTCATTCTACAATTAGATAATAAAAATTTTTAATTAATGCAAAAAATATTTTAATAAAGTAGTTTAAACTGTTGTTCAAAAACCTTCCAGAATCTATCCCTTTCTAATGGTATTATATTCAACCTTCCAGTAAGTCCCTGGGGCCCAATCTTTACAATAAAAAACAAGTCTGGTGCTTAAAGTAAGTTTTCAGCATCCCAAAATCTTCACCAGGAGGAGCATGATGCTTGTTATGATGGTTTCTTTGTTCTTAGGAGTTCCATGATGTCTGTAGTGGTGCTTTTCCCCTCCTTTTTCTTGGGGTTAATTTCTGTTTATTTTCTTAATGTTTTTAAGACAATCTGCTCAAATGTTCATTCTGTTTATTAGATCTCAATTACACACCTCTTATGCTCTCCCTGTTATTTCTATCCTCTCTCTTTCCTTTTTCCAGCTCACAAGGGTGCGCTCCTGCAGTGCCTGTTGAAGGACAAGTCTGATTTGTGTTAGTAGTCTGGGAGATCTATCATCTTGAGCCTGTTTTCCTCTGCACTGTATTTTATGCCAGTCATAAACAGTTCATTCCTTATAGAATAACTACTTGTCATCAGTGTAAACTGAAACTGAACTACAACAACCTGAGACATTGGTTACCTGACTTCTACACAGTTGCTACCTGTTTTGGTTTGAATAATGTGCTGGTTTAAAGGTAAACTGGCAGGAGAAATGAATCCAACATAAAAGAGATTATAAGTCAGAGTCACAATTTAATAAAAACATTACAATAAATGCAATGATACAAAGAGAAATTGGTTTTAACCCACAAATCCCAGAGGTATAACCCAGCCCCCTGGGGCATAAATGGAATTGTGTTCATTAGACCCTGTGCTGAGCCCCATGTGGTTCCCCTGAGTGCAAAGTAAAAAAGAAGGGAAAGAAAAACCTGTCAGTGCAGATGATGGTCGCACTCTGATCCAGAGTGGTGGTCGCAGTCCTGTCAAGGTTCTGGTCCTCCTCTGGATCTGACGAATGGTCCCAGAGGTCCCCAAACCCCAAGATTATATACCTTCTGGTTCATGTGGGAATGCCCAGTACCTCCCCCAGGGTGGGGTGTTCCACAGTGGGTGATCTCACTCTCTAAGTCATAGAGTATTTTTATAATCGTTGATGGCCAATTAGCAGACATGACCCCTCAGGCTGGGTGTGGAGGTGCTAACAACTTCCCGAAGGGGAGTTATCCCAGCTCCTGTCTCACAGGCTTCTTTCACACCCAGCTCACACCCTGAGGGGTCAGGTGTGCCCTGGGAAGCTGCTGCAAATGGTCCATTGTTAACAGTTCATGGGGAAATGATGTAGAGGGTTTAGAATACACATCTTGGGTCACACACACACAGTGATAAACTGCTCATGGTTTGCTGAACTGAGACAAATACTTTGGCAAAATGCCAAGTATAAACCAAAGGACAAAACTCCCTCCCTGTCACCAATAAAAGGGAGAAAAAATCTCGAAGACTTAAAACAGTTTTATATATTTATACAGAAAAGAGAAAATTAAAAGTAAACTAGAATATAACAAACACTTACACAAGTAAGATATAACAAATAATTCCTTCACCTCCCTACCCAACAGAAAACTGAACTCTTGTGAACACAAACCCCACCATTCTAGGTACAAAACCAACCAAAAGAACTCAGTCTCCCAAGGGACAGACCCAAGAAGAGATAAAACTAAGAATGAACATTTACTTTCCTGTAGATAACATAGCGGTGAAGTGGTGCTGGGCCTAATCAGCAGAGCAACACAGAGCACATCCACCTGTGCCACAGCCCTCAGGAGGAGAGCAAGCTCCTCCTCCTCCACTGTATTTATATCTCAGTTTGCGTCATCTGGTGTGAAATTTGTTTGGTTGCTTAAGTCAGGTGACACCTGTCCCTCCTAATCTATGTAACACTATCAGGGCCTACTAAAATTAAGGCCTACATCTAGGCCTAACTAAAACTAAGGCTTAAACCATCATACTACCTCAACTAAAACAATATAAAATCAGTCCCAGAAAAGCCCAGGTAAAACCAGATACCTTTATTGTCAGGTTAGCACAAAGGCAGGAGGAAGAACACTGAATTTTGACTTCTAAGTGAAAAAATCATTGCTTAAAAAGTATCAGAAATTTTATTCAGCAGTTTTCTGATATTTTAAGCCAAAATTAACACTTCTACAGCTGACAGCACAACCTAATGAAAGCCAGACATAAACAAAAATTAAATAAATGCCACTTCTTTGCATCATCATTGTACAGGAACCTTTGCTTAAACTCTGCTTCCCCTGAGGAACAAAACTACATGCGCAAAAGTCACTTTGTAATACAACGAATTAGAGGATGGAAAAAAAAATCCAGTAGTTTTCCTTTATAAAACCAGAACTTAGCCATTCTGAGATGCCAGGAAAATGGCTTATGAAACCAGAAAACCTTGAAAAGGGTACTAAGGACTTGAATAGCTCCAGTATGTTTGGTATACTGGCAGCAAAATGTCTTTTCCACCAGAACTTCTGCCACAGATCACCACACTTCTTAAGAAATATGGGCCACTTGAAGCCACATGAAAGCAGGTTTGAATTCCAGTGGAGAACTTTAAGCAGTAGAGAACAAATGAAACAAAAATGAATTATTATTATCTTATGTGAAAGGGCAGGAAGTATAGGTCAAGGGCACCACTTTCTTCTCTGCTGTAATAACCACAAATCAATTTCCTGGCACCACTCAGTGAAGAATCATAATTCCACTCTGCAGAAATGGTTGTCCTGGTCCACAATTGGTTACCACAATCACTCCAAGTAAGATTTATATTCTTTACTGGCGACTCTTTCTGCACCTCATAACAATAAGGCAGGAAGTTATGAAAGTACTGCAAGACACCAGGTCCACCTCTCCAGCAGATCCATATCTTCCTTTGGTTACACAAAATTACACAGAAATGACAAGTAGCCTCAAAACTAAAAATGTAGTCTTAAAGGAAAGCATCTTTATATCTTCAGAAATCTATTAAGTGAATCAGTCTAAGTTTAGCTGCTGAAGCAGTGAATCTCACTAAATCATTCTTGCTGTTTGTTTCTCACTCCCTGCAGAGTTACTAGCAGCGAAATGAAGGTCTGATTTCAATGCCACTTTGGCTGCATTAACATTCTCGATCTGAAATCTATATGAAGTCTACAGAAGAACAATGGCTAATCAGAACACTAGGATTAGATTTTATCTTTATATTACTATATGAAAGGAGGTTTGATTTCAGCTTCAAGAAAACAGCTACCTAATTAAGGATGACATTTCCATACCTAGGCTGAAATGAGTTTGAATGTCTGGGACATTAACCATTCATTTCCTAACAGAAACCCACAGTAGACAGAGTGGAAAAATATTTCTGGTTAATATTTCTGTAGTGATACTGCCATGAGACAACAAAAGTGGTAAGCAAAAGGAGTCAAATGGCTCCAGGTTTCCCCTGCTGCTGCTGTCTAGGAAAAGAGTTAGCAACTCCAAGGTGGGAGAGTAAAGAGAAAAAGGCAGAAGATGGAAGGAGTATGATGTTACCTCACATCACATCCACATTTTTTTGGATCAATTTGCTTGGTCATTTTTAACTTGGTGCAAAGACTCTGCTACCAGGATATATACATAACTTGAAACTGAACGGAATTTTTGATTACTTATCACACAAAAACATGTTTAGGATTTCATTAGCTGTTAGGCTAAGTATCCATGCGCTCAGCATTCCCACACATAATAAGGAAATTACTATTTATCACATATGTGCATATCTTGCACCAGAAAACCCCTAGACTTACTGATTGAAGGACCATGGTATCCATGATGCAGTAGCCTTGCTAAGCAGAATTCACATTTAATTTTATGTTGCTATACTCCTTGAACTCCATGTGCCTGTAGGGAAACTCCGTCCCTTTGCAGAGCCATACACAGGTTTTTCAGTGTCTTATTTAATTTTGCAATACCTTAAAACCTTTTGAAATAAATTGCTTCCATTTTGGCATACTAGTGTGGTCACTAGTGTCTATCTCTCTCTACAATCTCATTAACCAAAAAGGAGGGAGTATCAATTTCCTCCAGTTCTCCCCCTGACAGCATTTTAAAGGAGTAAAAGAATAAATAGTTAATAAGAAAATTGTTCTCATTCCTGTAGAGACATATGTTCATTGCCCAAAAGTACTGTGGTTATTGCAATCACTTTAATTAAAGAAAGATGCTTTCTAAAAATACCTTTGAACAGTACTTCATTCTTTATTTGCTGAAAAAAACCCAAAATTGTTTCTGAATCCCAGACCCAAAGAATTAAGTCCATATTATTTCTGTTTATAAATCATTAGTCATAACAATTTTCAGACAGTAAACCTCCTGATGTCAAGGGGCAGAAACATGTACACATTAGTCTGCTCCAGTTACCACTGCTCACGATTGGCTCAGCAGCTGCTGACTACTGAATTTTCAATTTCATTACAAAAGTTGAAGAGCTTTATATTGAAAAACTAATTAAGGGTCAGAAATACATATTTTTTTTCTGATTATGTTGAAATTCTGTGTCAGAATTAGTATCTCTTCTTTTCTCAGCAGCTTTCAATGTTATATTCCCTCTCTTCAGACATTGCAAATTAAAACAGTGTTTTGTTAATAGTCTTTAAAATTACAGAAATATTGATGGCACAGTTTTAAAATTCAAGTTTGTATTACTTTCCAGATAAATCCAAGATTTTGCAATTAGTGATAATTCAGACACATTACAAATATGCAATTATATGGTAACATTGCCAGAAGGTTTACAATTCAACTGTAATTTCTACACAGTTGCTATCTCAACACTGCATGATAATTTGCTTTATTCCTTAAAGCTTTATGTTCCTTGCTTTCAGTCTTGCTTGTTATGAGCTTTATTATTCTCTCTAGGGTAGCACTACTGTCTTGGTTTGGGGGAAAAAAAAAAAACCAAAAATGTTTACCCACAAGCGGGGGAGGGGGCCTCCTCCACAATAATCACGCCACTCTTTATCAAATTTAGAAGAAGGAACTTTAATACAAGAAGGATAACTGTTCTTAACTGCTATGTATATATATATATATGTATATTTATGTAAACAGACCAGAGCAAACCGCTTCCCCAACAAGGGAAAAAACAACCAACCAAACAACCAACCAAACAAAAAGGTTATACTTATGGCAGTATCAGTGTTACAGTCCGGGGCAGCCTGCAGTCAGCAGTGAGGCGCAGTCCGGGCAGGCAAGCAGAAGCCAGCGGCGAGGCGCAGTCCAGCAGGCAGGCAGAAACCAACAGCGAGGAGCAGCCCCGGCAGGGAAGCAGGCAGGCCAGCAGGCAGAAGCGAGGAGCCGTCCCCCACAAGCAGGCCCAGCAGGCAGAAGCCCAGCAGCCAGGAGTGAGGCACAGTCCCGGGCAGGAGTCCGGGCAGGCAGCAGAAAAAAATTGTTTGGTCCTGGTGGTTGAACAAGCTGTTAAAATCTCTACCAATTCCCAATGACCTGCTAAAATCCCACTTCCCATCTGCCCTGCTTCCTGCTGCTTCTGTTTCCTCTCTTGTAAGACAAAACAGGTATCTGTAGCTGAGAAGGCAGTGACACTTGAGAATTTCACAGCCTTGAGGAATGGGAAGAGGAGATTCCTCCCTGATAGGTTCTCACCACAGCCCTTACCACTTTTTTTTAATGCCACCATCATCACCCACCTTTACAAATAACTGGTAACCAGATAAGAGTGTGTCTGACTTACTATTGCTGATTTGTATAGTAAGTAAAAGTACACACAAAGCTTTTAGGGAACTTTCCAGAATATAAACCATTTGCATTATTATACTCATTCTGTTTGGTAAAATCCAAATAATATTAATTAATTTTCATTCTAAAAATTGGCAAAACCCTATTAATTTTCAGTTAAGGAGAACTGAAGATTGACAACTATTCTTTCACACGGATATAAGTAGCATGGCTTCTACCCACAGGCTGTGTCCAAGGCAGGGAGTACTATCAACAAGTGAGGGGAACAATCTGGGAGTCAGAATACCTTGATTCAAATTCCTGTGGCCAAGACATTTCTGGATGTTTATTTTTAATGTAATATTACTTACCTTTTCTACCTCCATCACAATCATTAGATAATAAATACAGATTCACAGAACCATAGAATGGTTTGAGATTGAAGGGAACGTAAAGATCACCTCATTCCAACCCTCCCTGTCATAGGTAGGGACTAAACCAGGTTGCCCAAAGTCCCATCCAACCTGGCCTTGAATGCTTCCAGGTGTTGCCTAAAGCCTAAATTCCTGTGGGAATAGACACTCAGGAACAATACTAATGGAGAAAGATAGATGGTATACCTTAACTGAAAGCTTTCAAGGTTTTACACCCAAGGTCTGAGCACACACATGCACAGGCCCACACTTGCACACATGCATACCTGTGACCAGGGATGTCACATCTTTTATAACTTCTCCAGCAATTATCATATGAGATATCTATAACCAACCATGATTCTCATTTCCCTCTTTGTCCCACCCATAGGGGTCTTCAGAACTGCCCCTTGGAGAAGTTCCAGAACCTCCAGGCCTTCTTCTTGTGTTTTGCCTTCACCCTATCTACAGGTGGTTTCTCACAAACACCATGGCCTTGGCAGGACATGAGAAAGCTCACAAATCTGTGCAAAAGAGCTTTAGTAACTTCTAATACCACTTAATATGTGAGCAACCCAGAAAAATCCATGTAACCTATATAATCCCCAAAATCTACAAAATCTGTACTGAAATCCTTAGGCATCACAGATATGGGGAATCCACAACTTCTCTGGGCAACCTGTTCCAGTGCCTCACCACCCTCACAGTAAAAAATTTCTTCCTAATATCCAGTCTCAATGTACTCCCCTTCAGTCTGAAGCCCTTCCTGTCACTATGTGTGTAATAAATGTAAAGGTTCTTTGAATCACTTAGGTAGAATTCATTATATTGTATCTTATTCTGTTGGTACTTTGTAGTTAGATTTTATTGCTACAATCATTTCTTCATCTCTGTTTCCAAGTATGGTAGCTGAAAGTGGCATATTTCTCATATAAGTCACTTCTGTCACTCATGAGGTCTCTTGAATCTCTGTACTTAAATAGTTCAAATAGGGAAAAACAACAGTGTTTTGACATTTTGGCTTTTTGAATGTGCCATGGTATTAAATAGTAGCAGAAAGCTTCCTGTGTTAGGCAATAAAGCAAAGCTTTTTTTCCATAAGTGGAATGTCATGTATTATCAAATTGAGTTCTCCCTGTTTCTAATAGTTTTCCCATGTGTTTATTTAAAGGGTCTTACGGAATCACAGCTCGATGTTTTGATCCCAATTTATTTTGAGTCTTTTATTAGATTTCTGTGAGCTTTAAATTTGGATCATTGTTAGTATTATTAGTATGCTACTCCAGTGGTATGTATGTGGAAGAGAATATTAAATATTTAAATTGTTTACATGACATTTACTGGAATAGTCATCACAATTTAGTTAATAGAGAAGCTACCTTATGGTATTTGGCTTGTGAAAACATGGAATAAATCTCTCAGAAGCAAAAATTTTACATTTATTTTCATTATTTTGACATTTATTTTCACTCTTTGTTTATATTTTGAATTTTAACTCTCTAATTTAACATTCAGATGTCTTCTTCATAGATTATGGAATACTTGTATTAAAATTCATATTCAAGTTGCATTTTACACAAATACAGCTTGAAACATAGCATTTAAACTCTGCATACTTTAGAAAGGATTTACTTTTCCACCATGTAAACAGTATTATACAACAGGCTCAGGACTAATATCCCAGACTTTGATGTTTTGTAATTGAGACTTTTGTTTCAAAGTGCTATTGGATCTGTGTTTTCCAGTAAGTCCTTAGAAATATTCAACTCTAAACAGAAAAGTTTTACTTTTTTCATAGTTAAGAGTTACTCTGTAATAAAGTTTCCAATCACATTTAGCCCTTGTTGACCAGTACAATATTGCTTCATTTCCAGAACACATTTGGAGGTTTATTTCCTAGTTTGGAAACAGTGTGGACACACATTTTGGAGACCTCTCCCTTGACAGCTTATATTTATGCTTTGCACATAGTTTTATTAGAGCCTTGGATAAAAATGGAGAAAACCTTCAGAAAAAAACACAGTTACACATCTGTGAGAAAGCTTGTAGGGATCCTTGAAAAGCTGCTATGTCTAAACGTTTGTTCAACCTTGATAAAATTAAAAGAAATTGGAAATGAGAGAGATATTAAAAGACAAGAAGTCTAATATCTGTATTTACAGAGAACAGCATAGGCATACACTGTAGTTCTGTCCTCCTTAAAGGAATAATGTCTCAGCTGTATTCTATATTGCAAGTTATCTTCGAAGGTCACCCCTCTTTCTCAGGTTATTTGAAATCCTTTTTACTAGGGTCTCTTTTCCCTTTTTTGTTTTTCAGTTACAAGTATTCAGTTCATCAGGAAAAACATTACTTACTATCCGACAGAATATTCATGAGGGTTGATCTCTTTCCCAGCTTCCAAAGGCAAAAAGAGTAACAAAGAGAAAAAGAGACAGACAGGCAGATTGTCTTTTGTAGAATGACTCAAAAGAGGAGATTAATTTAGGCTCTGTACTTAAAAATAGTCATTGTGAATAAGACTTTTTTATTCACCCCTACTCCTTCTGATTTTATAACATTGGCAAACTTTAAGGTCCCTTTAGATGAACTTTAAAGGTCTCTTACAACACAAACCATTCAATGGTTCTATTAAAAAATAAAAACAACAACTCTAATAAAAAGGAACCAAATTCTAACCCAAGAAAGGCATATTTACTTAATAGGAATATAAGCAAGGATGTAGGAAATAAATACACACAATGACATTATTTCTTATTAAATGAGAATTTAGTTTTTATGGTGATTTCCCTTCTAAGTAAATCAGGCCTGATGATCCTTTAACAGGATTCATCAGCTCTGAAACTTCAGTTAGACTGATATACTGTATTAGCTAAAGATACATACAATTTCTGTAGTCCCCACGGATTAATGGAGCTGAATCCCTATGTTGTTCTTTGTTCAGTTTACAGGATTACATCTGCTTGTTGCTATGTGACATAGATTGTTTCTATATAGTAATGACACTAATTAATCCCATAAGTTTAGAAAGGAATTGAATTTCCCCATTAACATGAAACTTGGGAAATATTTTTTTCAGTAGTTAAAATTTTACAGAGATAAATTTATGAAATTCAACAAATAAACCTGTAAAAAGAAAGTTCCCACTGAATTAGTCCACTGCTTGTCATTCAATAATCATGACAGCTTTTATTTTAGCATTTTGAGCTAGTGAGAGGATTACGTCTTCATTTACCTTTCTTTTGATTTCCCATGTAATACACTTTTAGTTTGCCCATTAGCAATTATAACTGCTACATTATTAAAGTACTAATTAGTGATAGGATAAAAAGAAGTCTTCAATCATTTACCTTTACTTCTCACTGACTTTCATCTTTCTTTGACAGTTATACAACTGAAGCTTCTACTCTATGAAATCACTTCTCCCATACCAGTAATCTAGTTAGCAGAAGCCCAACTGGACAATAATGTCCCTTAGATACTAAAATTGATTATCCTCCATTCCTTATCCTTGATTTTTGAGGATAAATATTTAACCCTTCCCTATGTCTTTAGGATCCAGGCTTGTTACATTGCCCATTGTTTTACTGGGAGAACTATGCACCTGTAAGGAAGCAACTTTGCTCAGCAACTGGACTTGAAACATGTCTGAACAGTCTGTGCATGCACAGTGCAGTAACAGTTCTCACCTGACACCTCATTTGAGCATCACCAACTGCTATCTAAAGAACCAAAACAGGCTGTACTGCAAGAGCAGTCCACAGGTGAGAACACAGAGATTGGCAATAGGCTCATCATGGGCCTGTCTGCTCCTGAACCTGCCTAGTGGGGCTTCCTGGCACCATGTCCAAAGGGAAAGACCCACTCTACCATCATTATCCATTTATTGTACAGACTCAGATTCACCACCTCTGCCCAGCATAGGACATTGACTGTTTAACTGGGAGGCAATGTGAAGACCCAAAAGCATCACATCTTTTAAGAATAACACATTGACATGCCCTAAGATGGGCAGCTGGTAGAGATGAGGAGATTTGAAATCTCACTTCATTATCCAGGAAAGGACTTGACTGGGATTATCACAGACATGTAAGGGGCAGAAAGGACTGATTTTACTATGAAAGCATTACTACAGTTAGCTGAAATGATTGCTTAGGTTGTTTGGGTTTTATGATAAACTTCTGCTGGCTTGAGCTCAGTCTTTTAACCCATTTACTGTGAATGAGGAAGATGTGATGTTCCTTAAGCACCCAAACAATACAGTTTGCTATTCTAGAGGGATATGTGCTGATCTAAGCTGGATGTTTCATGGTTTTTCTGTCTAGAGTCTGATTCTCCATCCTTGTTGACAATGCTTGTTCCCTAGTTACAGAAGCAAACTGCAGGAAATACACATCATGGGACAATATGCCATTTACATTTTACATTCAGTGGCACCTTCTCCCCTCAAGTTTGCACTCAATTTTGCTTGTCAACCAGCTGAGACAGAGTTAGGAACTGATGATGAAGGTCACTGCATAGTTATAAGGCAAAGAATATTTATGCCTGAATAGTTCTCTTGAAGACCAAGCTTATTATGAATTCAGATTTGATCATTATATCAGTGTTGGTCATCTCTTTTATTCTGCAGCAGGCAGAATACAGAAAAATAGTAGGCTAGAAATACAAGTGGTTCTAGCATGTGTCACTCCTCTCACAGCTGTCTGCTTCAGGTTTCCCATGTTTTCTTCTGATGCACTCGGCACCAGTGACTGATCAAGGGTTAGGACATAAGGGTGCAAGGATATTCCTTTTAACACGATACTCTTGTTGCAGAGAAAATCCAGTCCACAAGTAGTTTCTTCTACTATCGTAGTTCAGATCCTGGTGCACTGAGGTGAAGTGTTAACTTTGCTGAAGTGGTCATCACAAAGAGGTGTTTCAGCAGAGAATTTAGCTTCAAACAGGTGTTTGCTGGAAGCCATGGCAGGCAATGAACAGCTCACAAAAGGGAACATAAAATTAAAGTAGGAACTGAGTACTGAAACAGGGTAGTGCAGTCACAGTCAACAGAGATTTATGGAGTTCTTGCAAAACACAACAGGGACAAAGGGCCAAGGGACAGACAAAAGACAAAAAAAAAAAAAGGGTGAAATATGTAAGAAAACAATTGGCCAAACCCAGTGTAGACAGCTATGTCATCAGAGAGTAAAATATTAAAAATAATCTCTGTGAGTTTTCCTCTTTTTCAAGAATTCATAAAACAAAAAAAATACTATTTTACACAATGTTTCAAAGAGAGGCTGTGTTCAGGTCACTCCCTTTTCTCTTGCATGCAGTCATCTGATAATCATCTGCTACAAATGTTCCACAGCATATGGTATTCCCAAAAATGTTGTTTCAGACTCAATAAAAGAATGCCACTTGCTGTTCTTAAAATGCCATTCCAGACAAAGCAACCCCAACTCAGTAGTTCATAAAGCATCAAAGGCTACTTATTTGCAAACAATCACTGGGAGTTAGTATTTCCTTGCATGCCATCCTTGTGCAGGTTGGCCTTATATTACCCCAGTTTGCAAAAGGACTGCACTGAGATCATTTGGAGGGAATGTAACTTCCTTTACTAGGAATGTGAGTGGATCCCAGAACTCATGTTAGAACTGGTAGTTTTAATGCTTTAATTCCTGTTCTGATACTTCTGGAATTCTTCAGTAATCATATACTTTTTTGGCTGGAGGGACACTGAGTGCCCATTCTAATTTTGTATTTCAAGTGTGAGCTTTTTTTTTTTTTCCCATGTGCAGAAGATTGCATAGATTCCTGTGTATTTAGAGGAAGAACTGTAACATCTGCTTGTATTGTGAAGTCTGGTGACTATCAAATGCTGAGTTAAGCTCTACATTTTCCTCAAGGCTTTCCTTTCCAGTAAGCATCCTCATCTTCAGTTAATTTTCAGGAAAGGGGATCTTCCTACTTGCTTTCTTCAGAAAATCTAATTTTTGACAATGTTAGAGGCAGTCTCAAAGCTTGAACAAATTTTTCCATGTTTATCTGATCTTTAAGTAAACTTGTGTTTAAAATCACAACCCAGTCAAATCATTACGCTGCAGTGACTTGTTTTCCCTGTGGAGGAGCTATTTTGAATGAACTCACTGCTGAGTCAGAAACACAAACTCCAGTTTTGTTTAATGTATGTGACTTTTCAACCAGTTTCGCATTAGCAAATTCTGCCTACTCCCCAAGCATGGAGGAAGGGAGGTGTGGGATTTTCAGAAGCCACCTAGAGTATCAGGATGCCAAGTTTCCATAAGTTTCCATTAATTTTAATGGAAATTTGGCACCATCACCCTTCAGGCATGTTTGAACATTTTGTCTTTGCAATACACACTGCAGAAAACTTGTGGGAGTTTTTTCATAAACCATGATAACTTCATTATTTCTCACTTTACTGATGTCACTTAGAAAGCAAAGGACATTGTCTTTTAGAATACAAAGATAAAATCAGACAGAGAATAATATTTAATGAAAATGACTGTATTCATAAGATTTTGACAAAATATAGATGTTTTCTAGACACATTTCCTTGCTTTAAAAGTGTCTCTAGTCTTAGAACAGAACACAGATGTGTAAAAGCACTCCAGGCTGTCATCACTGTTCTCTCATCCACATGTTTTCATATGTCCTAGGTTCACTGTACTGTTCACAATGGAAGGATTTCATCCACTGCCTTCCAGGATCCCAAAACTATATTCATAGAATCATAGAATCGATTGGGTTGGAAAAGACCTCCGAGATCATCAAGTCCAACCCTTGGTCCAACTCCAGTCCATTAACTAGACTGTGGCACCCAGTGCCACATCCAATCTGCGTTTAAAAATCTCCAGGGATGGTGAATCCACCACCTCTCTGGGCAGCCCATTCCAATGCCTGACTACTCTCTCTGTGAAGAATTTTTTTCTGATCTCCAACTTAAATTTCCCCTGGCAGAGCTTGAGCCCGTGACCCCTTGTCCTATTGCTGAGTGCCTGGGAGAAGAGACCAACCCCCACCTGGCTAGAACTTCCCTTCAGGTAGTTGTAGACAGAGATGAGGTCACCTCTGAGCCTCCTCTTCTCCAGGCTAAACAACCCCAGCTCCCTCAGCCTCTCTCTGTAGGACTTGTGCTCCAGTCCCTTCACCAGCCTTGTTGCTCTTCTCTGGGCCCGCTCCAGCACCTCAATATCTTTCCTGAACTGAGGGGCCCAGAATATTCAGTATTTGACTTCCTTCTGGCAAAACACTCTTCTCTGAGAAAGTTTAACTGACTGAAATTGACATTATTGCACTAAAAATTTTTGGTTATGATGAATCAAACTTCTTTAGAGGTATAAAAATGTCACAGTAATTTGCATCACTTCCATGCAGTTTCTTAGAAAGAGTGGGAATCTCCTGTATGGCTTAGAAATAAATAAGGAAGTATATTGGGGGTAGTAAAATTTGCTCAGCTCACATACAGACACAGAGATGCCCAGGATAAACAGGCATTGCAATAGGCTTGCTCCTTCCTTGGTTCTTCTCCAGAGGAGTATGAATACTCTGGATGGAAAATGGAGTGTGGAATGAGTCTTCTATCAACCAAAATGAACTTTTACTCATGGCTGGATTTAGGCAGCTGCTCTGGTTTGGTTCTGTTTTAGCCAAAGGTGTGTCATACATGTCAAATCTTGTAAAGGCTTCAGTAAAAGCTAGAGAGCTGCCAATAAAACCAAGTGAAATTTATAGCTCTTCCTGAAGTGATACTGCTGGCCTGACCTACAAAACTTGCAGTTCTCCTTTGACTCTTGCTCTGATTTCAATATTGCACCTTGATGGACCAAATTTAGTGTTTCCTGGCACTGCATTAACACAGTTCAGTATGTACTTCAGATGAAATCTGAACTGTGGTTTTCATAGCATAAACAGCTCTAAGTTCAATACCAGTGATCATACAACATATCCTTCTGCTGAGTCAGTGTACCTAGGGGAAACATTTGAACATCTCTTTCAAGATGATACATGCAGAATGTAAGCATTTTCACCTTGCAGATTTAAGAAAGGAAAAGACTTCATCAGCCAGAACCTTGTGCGACTTCAGTAACAGTTTAACAGAAGCATTGAAATGCTGGCCATTTGGCTATCAGTCTGCATTCAGTTAAAACTCTTGGCCACACTTGGGACTTCAGAAATTAAGCTGGATACATCCTTTTAATTTAGTGAAAGCTTCTTTCAAACATTCAATTACACTTTTGCTGTGTCCCTTCTTGCTACCTCATGCACGATCACATACAAGGTCAGCCTGACACCCACATGCTCCGGACATACAACTGTCTTACACTCTTTTTAAATTTTTTTACCATATGTCACTGGCCATTGTGTTAACTCTCCATTAGCACCTGCAGTTCTCATCAAATACCTTTAGGAAGAGACTGCAATGGACCTAAAGACCAGATGTTAGGTGAACCTGTCTTCACAGTGTTATCAACTTACTGGCTATGATTGCTGCTCAAGTCTAAAGGATGTTGGGTTGGGTCCAGATTTCAGTTAAGAATGGAAAATCAGTGAATATTGTCTTTGACTTAGTGAACTTTCAATCAATCCTATGAATCGCAAAATAAAATGTTCCCTTTGTGCAGACAAAACAAGGACTTATGGGCTGCTTAGCTGGTTTGCTTCTTATGTTTCATATTTATTATGTTCACTCTTAATGGGGTTTTCTAATATTACAGGCATGAAAACATTGTTTTGGAACATTCCTACTACTGGAAATGCATACTTTTATATAAAGATTACATGATATAGGGCCATGTTGTTTGTTTTGAAAAGATCTGTAAGGCAAATTGCCTAAAATTATTGAGACATCGATATGCAGATCTTCCAGTCACCATCCTCCTTTGTTCAAAGTATATTTCCTTCTCACTATACAAGTCAGAATTTTTGACTAGTCTTAGCCAACAATCAGAACTAGCCCAGCAAAATTTGGAGAGGAAAACTTCTTTTTTCCTGTAGAGACTAATTCACCCCTTTCACCTGCAATTCAGAAGGGAAATAAACTGCTCATTTCTTCAATGTATATTTTCTCCCTCTGGTTTGTTTAGACCATGCACTCTCTCCACTTGTATCAAAAATACTTAAATCCTTCAAATAACCCTCTGACTGTCTCTGACGACAAGCATTCTGCCTAATAAATGCACAGGTAACCACTAAGTGAAGAACTAATGAGCATCTCAGAAATAATTCAATGGCTTTAAAACTGCGTTTGAAAAAAAGGCCAACTAACTGCATGAAAAAAAGCAACAACAACCAAACACCCCACACCAAACCCCAAAACAAGTAAAAATGACAAAAAACCTGCAAAGCAAGCAAACAAACAAACAACAATAAAAAATACCTTTCTCTTCATTCAGTTTTTCACTGGGAAGGTTTTCATTCCACTGTATTCATTTTCACATTAGCTGGATGAGTCCATGCTCCCAGGTTCTGTGATATTCACATGACATCCTTTACATTGATTAATTTATGACATTGTATATAATGTCTGTTTGCCAGCAAACTTTTGAGAAGAGTATAAGCAGTAGGGATCAGGATACATAATTTAGTAGAAAGCAAAAGACTAAATTGAAACAAATTTGTGGCAGGTTGTAAGAAGATTAAGCAGATGGGATAAAGGATATGGAGATAGAAATAAACTGATGAGAAAATACAAATTAAGATCCTTGCAAATAATTTCCTTGATCAAAATTATAGCAAACTTGCTTTCAATATGATCTTTCTCTCCTCTCCCCATACTAAAAGTCCATTTTTTTTTTCCTCTCCAGATCATAGTTATCCTGGGGAAGTCTAAACTGAGCAAATGGGAATGTTCCCCGGCTGCAGGTGTGGGTGAGCACTTCAGCAGTGCTCTGAATGGATGCATGTCAGAAAGCAATGCAGTCACAGAACATCCACCCTGTACATGACGGCTTCTGCTAGGAAGACACACAGGCTCATAACAAGGGGCCTGTGGTGCACTTCTTTAAGTCTGCCAGGTGGGATAAGAAGGAACTGCTGGGCACACTGCAGAGCAGACCTGCCTTCACTGTGGACAGAGTATTACTCCTTCCATTTGCTCCCAGCATTTTGCTCAGATTAAGAGAATTGGATTAAAAGGAAAGTAAGAATCCTTATAATAAGGTACTATATTCTGATGAAAGTATTCTTATGACACTCACAACACGTAGATGCAATACAATTTAACAAAGGTTAGAAAAGCATGTTGCTTAATTAATTAATTGAATAATTCCTCCTTTTTATTGTTTGTTGACTGCTTTTTAAGTCCTCTAGTGAGAATACTGTTTAAAAGGACAAGAAATTGTGACAAATGAAAAAGCACAGAGGTTGTGATCCAGGAACAATCACTGAATAAGAGGGGCTGATCCACCTGGTCATCATCCTCACAGCTTCACTGAGCTTCATGGAGGTATCAAGAGTTGCTCAAGCCATTTATTAAATGAGTGATAAAAACATTTACTAACTATTAGTAATAGACTAAACTTACAGAAAAGTGTAAGTTCAATACAATGGTGGCTGCTGATAAAATTAATAAAGGTAAGAATTTTGGTGTCTGGTTTATTAAGATAATGATGACAACTGCTATTCCCTAAGGAAAATAAGACTCGTGAGACAAAATATGGTGAATCAAAATTAATTTCTTGAGTAGAAATGTAGTACTATCTCTGTAGCAGAAACAGACTGACAATGCATGTGGTGAAGTTAAAGATGGTCCACCTGTCAGAATGATAGACTTATGCAAAGGCATACACAGAAGTTAGAAGTACGCACAAAAAACATGATATACAGATGTGATTTGTAGATTTTTAATTTTTGCTTATTATCAATCCTACATAAACACAATGAGAAAAATAACATACAATTAAGTAAAGAATAAATTAATGAAATGCCTCATTCCAACTCAATATGTTTTCTGCCCCAAACACTGATCCTCAGCCTGTTTTCAATGAGGTCTAAGTCAGTTTGAATTGGAAATGAAATGTAATAAGATATAGAAATGTTTCTACAAATATTTAACCTTGGTCCCAGGAAAATACTGAGTTTATTATTCTAATTCAAAATTCTGTTTTAAACTATAAAGTATCATCAGCTGTGCCTATTTTTTATATTGTATTTTGTTCATTTCTTGGCATTTTAGCTTTCTGAAAGTTCTAAACTGTGGTGGTTTTGACTATTTATTTTCCTTTTTCAAGATGTTTCTCAGAAGACATGTCTCTTCAGTGTAATCTCTGGTGTGCACTCTGTCTTTCCTCTCAAAGCTAACACAGCAGGTCCTATGCCCCTTCCACTTCTGGCCAGAGACTAAAAAAAAAAAAACCCAGCTACTCTGAAACTAGTCCTTTCTTGATTTATTCAAGGGACTTACATGATCAGAGAAACCTCTTTAAATAAGACATATTGCATATGTCAGCATAACCTACACCATTTCTTCTCTTGCAAATTAAGATAGGCTCCACTCAAAATAGCTGTCCTTCACTGGACAACAAGGTACTTATAGACTCTGTGTAGTTTCCCCCTCTGCTAGCATCTCCCTCTCAAAGATTAGTTTACATATCTAAAAATCTGATTTTTCTTTTATTATCTCAACATTGTCCATTGTGTCAAAAAGTTACTGGGCTGTCACTTGGAAGCTAACCCTCCATGACTTGCCCAGAGAAGCTGTGGATGTCCCATCCCTGGAAATGTTTAAGGCTGGGTTGGATGATGTTTCAAGAAACATGGTCTAGTGGAAGGCATCCCTGCATGTGGCAGTAGGTTGGAACTAGGTGTTGTTTAAAGTCCCTTTCAACTCAAAGCACTCTAATAATCTCATTTTTAGACAGTAAAACTGTCTGATAATTTCTGTAAATCCAGCATCAGTTATCAAGTGATCAGTATTTTCTATCATAGCAGAGCCACAGAGAATTTTTTATCAGTTTAAAAGCAACTGAACAGCTGCTATCTTCAGACTTTTATTCTGAATGTAACATGCACTCAGTCCTAATCCAGTACAATATTTTAGAGTGATGGACAAACAGTTGTCTTTTGTTCTTTTAACTGAGAATATTTTTTCATGTTATTCATTTTGTTTTGTTTTCATATGAGATCTGTTACTATTTAAAGCATTACATGAACCAAAGTAATCAAGAAGACTTTAGGGTATCTGTCAGCTAGTTATGATTTCATTCCCATCATAACATAACATATGCTTACTTTTCTGTATTTCATTTTTTCCTCTCTACTGATCAAACTGCGGACAAGTTAAGAATGAACTGGTGCAACACATTATAATAACTTTTTGATACAGGGAAAAGAATTCAGACAAATGTACCACAAGTGAAGGAAAAGAAACAGAAAGATAATTATTTTTTAAGTCATGATGTCAGCAAAGGATCTCCTCCTATAGATGTAGAGTCAATTTGCAAGTCAAAAATGTTTCAACACAAATTTACCTAAAGTACCAGTGAGCAGATTCAAGAGGCATACCTCATGTTCTTGGAATTTAGCTTCCTGGAAATTTCCTCCTTCATTGTTAAGACATATTTTTGCTCATCTTCACAGAAATGCAAAATTTGCTAAAAAGAAAAGATTTATGCTAATTAACGTCACCAGGAAACAGAAACAACTGTCCTACACTAGACTTGCATATTTAGAGTCCATAGCACAATGTATAACATTGTGAATATACAAATAGTAAAAGATGCATGAAGTACACTAACGTTAGTGTGGTTGTAAGTGGCATAGTAAGAACTATGGGCTTAAAACTTCTGCCCCACTTGTATGCAAGAATTCTACTTCAATTGCAACAGTCCTTTAACCTAGAAAAGTCTTGCCATGCAACAATTTGTCTGTGCCTGGGTTGCCAAGCAAACACACCAAACTGATTTAGAAAAGGAAGACATCTATAATGAACAGCTGTATTTGTAAGATTAAGGGAGCCTCCTGATACTTGTGCTTTCCTTTGGTCAGATGGAGTTGACTGCAAGAATAGCAAGTGATTTTATGAGCTTCTGACTACTCAAGGGACTGGGGAAACCTCATGAATCTGCAGAGTCTCAGGGAATACTCTGAGAACTGATCATTGACCCAGAGGGTAAATGAATGAGGAAACGTTATGCTATAAGCCAGTGAGGACCTCTTTACTCTTGGCATTGTCTGTACTTTCTCCCCAAGGTGTTGGTAGAGTCCATGATTTAGGGCATATGGGTTTGACTCTTCAACAAGCAACTGAATAGAACCTACATTCTTAATGATGAAACTGTGTTGAAAGAATGCCATGCAGTCAGAAGCGCACCACCATGGCTTCTTATTTGCTATTTACTTTCTCTCCCCAGAAGGTTTCTTGGTAATATGTTCACCTGTGAACTCAGCTTTCTGCTTTTCAGACTTTGAAAACATCATATTGCTAGGTCATGTTTTAGTGCAGTGTCATCTGAAAAGGCACATGTAAGCTCTAACCAAAATTAAGACAAATCTGATTCAAAAGCACTGGGAATAAATACACTTTTTTGTGTGCACCAGTGGGAATTCATGTGCATAGTACTCCACATAGCATCAGAGATACAGCTTTGTTGAGGGTGTGAATGGACACTGACCACACCAAAGACTGCCTCAAGTCAGCAGTATTTTTATACGATCTGTTTAATCATATATGCTTTTATACTTGGCTTAAGGTAAATGGTTTTAAAACTTAGCCAAAATATTGCATACACATTCTGAAGGGTCCTAAATTTCAGAAAAGGATCTTTTAAGGCCTCTGTAAGGGTTCTGATGCATTCTGATGTAACAAAATTTTTATATTTTCAATGCAATATTTTCAATCCAAGAAGAACAAATTGTTTCACTAAATATTCAGGAAAAATATTGCCTTTCTAAACAGACTTTATTTTAGTAACATTATCATGAATGAAGTAAAAAACAATCTCAAAAAAATGTCTTTGCTGTCATACAAAAGGTGTTTCTCTGACACAAGGACATAAATTTTCTATATATTTATGCATTTTTTCATTAGACTTTGCAAAAGAAGCTTGCTTTGCATAGAATAAGAATATAGAATAGGAAATAGAATAAGAAAAAAAACCCTATTTTAATTTTTGCTGATCAACCTACTGCTTTTGAGAAGTTTTTCTCATTGGAAAATATTTCTAATGTTGTCCAAGGTCAGAGAGAAACTGTCATTTGTTTTGTAGGCTGTGTGAAAGGGATCTGCAATCTCAGTTTAATTCCCAGTCAACAAATGTCCAACGCAGCTGTCATTAATCGGCATTCTTGTTGGCAGCCTCTGCAGAGAGGGCAAAGGCTAATGTACATGGAAGCTGACCTATTTTATGACTTTACTTGTAATTCTTCAGAGCAGGCTTCTCAGTGTGAGGAAGTGAACACTGGTTGTTACTGTTGTTGCTGGGAGTATAGGCTTCCTTTGGATAAATAAACCTGGTTTCCAAAGTTCCCAGTCTGGCATCTTTCAGACATGTTAAAACTCAGTCAAAAAGAAATATTCATACAAATAGTAAAAGATGCACTGTTTGAAACAAAGCATACTAGCACTCACGCTGAGAAGGCTATATCTGTTAAATTTCTTTCCAGAAAGCTATTTGCTAATTAACTGCTCCTGTTTCTGTTTCCAATAACATTGTCATGTAGAAATGGACATCTTCTGCCAGAACTAATTGTCATTCTGTTATTTAGCTGTCTTTAATTTCTAAAACTCTTAATCAAACTAATTTTATAGGCCAAATTTACTGAGCTTGGTAAACACCAAGCAACACCTTTGTGGGCTAACCAACAATAAAGTACCATTTCCTATTTATGATACTCCATATATCCGTTCATTTTCTACATTCACTTTTTTGTAACTGGCAGTTTTCAGTATCACTGATGAGTTTGTTTATAGAAAAAGAAACTTATACTCCCTTCTGTTTGTACAACAACCAGTTTTCTAGGTATAGTTGGACCAAGAGCAAAACTTTTAGAGAGAGAAGAAATGTTAACTCTTGGGGTTGTAAATACAATTTGCAATCATGGTATTACAAAATATTGATCTTCTGTCTTATAAACTGAGCTAGCTTAGTATTGAGAAATGGGGAGTGTGGAAACTGAGGGAAAATAATTACAAAACACAGTGATATCATTTCTTCTGTACATAGTTGTACTTTAAACTGTGACACTGTTATTTTGCTTGTAACAAAAATCCTAAACTGAACACAAAACACTACTTATTTACCTAGCAGATGCTTATATTGCAGTCTAGAAATATAAATTAATTTATTGGATGCAAAGAACTATATTTGTTTACTATATTTCTATCTGCTTGATGAACCTGAAGGACTCACGTTCCTTGATTAGAAGGCATATAAAGCAGTACAAATAAGAGGTAGGAATTGTGCAAAAGAATGTTTCATCCTTCTTTCTAATCCAATTTTCTCACTTTAAATATAATTTTTGAGCTTAAAATTTCTTTTCATTTCCTCTTACTAAAGGTTCATTTCTAGCTTTGCAAGCTTTAATTTTATAAGAATATTTTTGCCTTAAATCAGCTTCTGAATTGGACGTATTCATTTTCCTTTTGCTCACCAAGCAGACAAGTATAAAAGGCTCCAAGTTTTTATTAAAAGCATTTTTTTTTGTTTATAACATAGTTGTACAGCTTTTAACACTCATGTATGCTTTGGGCCATCAAGACTGTTTTTCATTGCTCTAAATGTGCTTGTTTATTTACCTTGCAAATAGTTTGACATTTGATGTGTTGAATTTTCTCTATGGAAAAACATTAAAGGGAAATTACTCACAGTACATTGCTAATGCTATTTTCCCCTCATAAAGCAGATTTTCATACATAGCAGACCTCTTGACAGGGTGAAGTCCATTAAGTGGAGCACACACCATTTTTCTGCCACATGGCAGTATTCATGGACAGAGTAACTGATCGCTAGTCTCCTATTCCAATATCTCCAAATTTATCTTTCAGGACTGTTTTATTTGAATGCCACATAAGCACATGTTTTGAACTTACAATGAATCACCAGTCAGGACAACATATCAAATCAGCTGAAATAAGCTTGATAACCTTTTCCAGCTATAATGGATGAGTGACATATGCCAAATCACAGCATTTGTGATTTTTCCTCCTCAGTAAACACAGAATTTTTATAACTATTTAATCAGGTTGCGTGAAAGTTATGCAAACAACCAGACAGAAAGTGAGCTGTCCTTTATTATATGAATAGATATGAAACAATGGAATGTCTCAAATGAACAGTCTCAATCCAAAAGATTATGTGTGTTTATTATAAGAATTTACATTTCACAAACCAGTCATCTTTCAAGTAACATTACTATAAAGAAAAATTCACAAAAGTATCATTCAGAGTAACTGAGCATTTACATAAATGCCCCCTGTCTTTCTGTCTCTCTCTGCCTCACTTTTTCCTTCAAAGCTAAGTGGTTATGTAGTGTTCCATGGAAACATCAAGTTGCCATAATTATAGACGGATGTTACAGAGAAGACAGTGAGACAATTAGACAGGAAAAGGGATGACACCAACATTTTCAAAGAACAGATTCCATGTACCCCATCCAAGTCTGTCATATATTCTTCATACTTTTATCTGCTTGAGGTTTTTTTCTCATGTTTTCCTCAAACCTTCTGGTTGCTTTGCTATCACTACTTGCAGCTTCAGCAGTTTTCATCACATCCATAGTTCTGCTCCAAATATGGTTTTCAAGACAGAAAACAAAGTCTGACTGATTCTCTCACATTAGTGTCTTCCAGGGATTATCAATGCAAAGTCTTTTCCCATTGCAGACATGCAGCCTTGGACCCTCTTCCTTTCTATTGCTGATATATGATATATTGCTCGAATATTATTCTTATTGATATTGTATTCATTACCTGTCATTTTTTGGGATGTATTTTGTTGTACAGTATTTTAAAGGCTTAATAGCTGATATCTTCTTGAAAGTTTATCTTATTTTTGAAGCTACCAGAGGTTTTGCCTACAAAATAAGTTGCACAACTTAATCTACAGTATCATGTAAAACAGTTTTACTCATATCCATGTACCTGCAAGCCAGACTCAGATTTCTCCTGCATATCTTTCCAATTCTTACAAGTCAGATGCATCACTTTCTGGTAATGATCTCTCCTCAGTGACTGAAGATGATAATTAGATATCTATCTATCTAGGTCTTTCCATTAATTTACAAAAGCACGACAGGGTGAATTCAAATACCTCATTAGTATGAGAGTAGTTTATTTCCCCTAAATTTACATCAGCTTCTAAAATAAATTTTGGTCTCCTTACAGAAGGGTTGGTACCAGTTTTGTGAAAACATTATTAAAAACAATACACGTTGCTGTAGCTCTACAGACCAACAAAGCCAATTTTAAAATATTTCTTAACACATTTAAGAGAAACAAAAATTAGGGGATAAGGAAAAATTTATGTCATCCTGTCACAGCACATTAGTTGGACTCTGACACTGGTGATTTCAATATTGGACTCTGACACTAGTGATTTCAATATTTTAATAAAATCTGAATTCTTTTTCTAAGGTGTTGAAATATATTCTCCCTCACTGAAAGATGTCATTATTTGATAAAATAGATCTCTGTCCATTTTCAACATTGTTCTTCTTATTTAAAAGTAAGCCATCCCAGTCATTTAAAAGATTTTATTTTTAAGCAGACTCTCCTGGTGTAGCATGGAAAAGGTTCAGATTATAGAGGATATTAATATTACCAGAGCTGATGTCATGGCTGATGATAGGACCGTGCTAACTTGAGATCCAGACATTCTTTCTGAGTCACCAGCAGTGGAGTTATCATACCTGCATGCCTCAGTAGACCAGCTTAGCCAAGTAGAATTTTATTAATTTAATAAATTTTATGAAATGGAAATCACAAATTTCTTAATCTCCTCCAGAATTCAGGCAGCAATTGAATGTTTTATTACAAATAAGTAGTTACTTAGCATTGTAACACTGAGTAATGACAGTGATCCAGCTCATTCAAAACAGCAGTGTTTCTGCTAGTGGCAGGTAGAACATGGCATCATGATCTGAATGCACTTTTGGTGAGGACTAAGAAAGCAGTACTTACTTCAGGTTTAGAAGTGAAACATTCTACAGAAACATCCACGTGGCTTACTGGGAACAGTATGAAATAGGAACTACAGTGAAATAAAGGAGTTACCCAGGCTGTTGGAAATTAGACACATTAATTTCCTGCAATTTATAATAATAATTCACAGATATGCCAATCAAACTACATTTCTGTCAGAACTCATAAGTTCAGCAGGCTTGAATCTGGTTAGCAACAGAATCAGAAATCTCAATGGAGTATCATGTGTACAGCATAAAGCAATGCTGACAAGTTAGACTGATTCTTTTCTCTTTGAATCTATAATGACACAAGCTCCCTCAGTGTGAAATGTGGCATCTGAAGGAAAAAGAGATTTTAATTCAAATAAGTAAATTCAACTTTCTTGGTTCAGTTTCAACTGGATATAATGTTTTTTCTTTGCAGCCTCTGAAGAACTCTTGTGAAGTGCTGGAGTATATTCTGAAGTGGTTTCAATGCTTCACCCCAGAGGTGGCCTGAGTATCTGCAGGCACCCTGTATTTGGTGAATTACTTACATTTTTACAAAATGGACCAGATAAAACTGAATACCATTTTACTGATCCAATTTTACACTGAGTGCAATCGTGAACCTTTGTGATTAAATTAGTTACCTACACAATGTTCCTTCAACAACTGCGTTGTTCAAAATCAATTTTTTTCTCCACTGCAAAATCTGTTTGATATTGATATTGCCTATACTGTACTGTCATGTACTTTTGACCACACAATTCCTAAAAAGTATGGCTGCACTATGAAGGACAGGATCTCCTTTTCTGTAGACAATTTTAAATCACAAATTTTTTTGGAGGGCAGGACATAAACTTAAAACATGACATCATGCTTCATATCTGCATATAAACAAATGTCAACCACATCGTACAGAACTGTAACAGATTATTTTCTAGACTGGACCCTTTTTCTTCATTACCAAGGAAGTAGAGAAAGGAAAAGGAAGCACATGTAGAGTCAGAACTGGTATATAACTTTTGTCCTTCACAGAATCGCTACTCCAGAATTCTTTCGGTTCTCAATGGTGTGTCAGCGGAGAGATGACCTTGCAGTCACATCTCACACAGGTATTAGTCTAATTGGAATATTGTCAATAGCTAAGCCACATGTAACCTTTCACTTACTCCCTCCCCAGTGAGGTGTGAGATAATCAAAAGGTAAATAAAAGTGCAAAAACTTGTCATTTGAGTTAAGGGCAGTTTAATAAAGAAGAAGTGGCACATGCAAGCAGAACAAAATAAGGAATTCATTCACTGCTTCCCATGGGTAGGCAGCTGTTCAGCCATCTCCAGGAAAACATGGCTCCATCACATATAATCGTTACTTGGGAAGACAAAAGCCAGAACTCTAAACATCCCACTTTGCTTCTCATGCCCTTCCTGAGCTTTTACTGCTAAACATGACACCATAAGATATGGAATATCACTTTGGGCAGTCGGGATGTCCTTCTGCTCACTGGTGGGGTGGAGAAGCAGAAAAGTCCTTGACACTCTTACGACCTTCTCCGCAATAATGAAAACATCCCTATATTATCAACACTGTTTTCAAAAAAATCTGAAACATAACCCCATACTGGCTACTACGAAGAAAATGATCTTGGCCAAAATCAGTACACACATTTAAGGAAAGATGTTGATATATAAAATTATTCAGGGAAAAGCCAGAGGAATGCCTGGAGGATTGGACACTATATTTTACAATTAAAAATTTGAATACCAATATAAATAATTTAAGAGAAAGTTAGTGTACCAGTTACAGCCATAAAAGTATTGATATGGACCGATATTTTTCAACAGAAGATTCTTTGTCAGAGAAAGCTGCAGCACCTTCGATTGTAAAGTTAAAAAAATCAGCTTAGGGAAAAATTGAAGGCTTGTTTGATGGACATTTTTTAAAACTAATTTATCAGAGTAATATATTTTAACAATTATAAAAACACTTATGGGTATATCTCTGAGATCCATGTTCTAGTTTAAAGTAGAAAAGGCCTATGACTTAAGTGATGTAGGAGGTCAAATTAAATTATCAAAGTGATCCCTTTTGGCACTCTGGAAATGGTGTCTTAGACTCAATCTTTCTACAACTGAAGTTTCAAAAGTGTCTAATATCAGAATTAAGAAAGTATGAAAATCTAAGCTTCACTTACCTGTACTTTTACAATCCAGAGCCAAAAAACACACTGCTGGGAGTCTTCTATGCTTTGTTCATGAGCCAGAGGTAGACATGAACACCTGCACAGCATATATTTCAGTTTATTTATTTATTAACATGTGATATTCTAAAAAGGCCTTCAGGTAGACAGTATTACCTATCAGGACACCAATGTGCATTCTACTTATTTTGAAAGGAATCCAAAATACAAACCACAAGCCACAATGCAAAACCAGATCAGGAAATAAAACAAAAAGGAAATAACATATTTTAAATGCAATAACAAAAGTTGTATTTCATTTTTCTGTTCTGCTTAGGCTACACAGTAAAACCAAAAGGGATGTGAAGCTTCCAACTCCATTATATTCTGTACTGGAGTTTTACATCTAAAACAAAGATGCAGCTTTTTATAACTAGTGACAGCAGAAAAAACCTGCAGGATTAAATAATAGTTTAATTGCCCTAATTTTTAAGGCTATAAAACTGTTCCATCTGAAGACATAAAAATAAAACCAAAATTGATAATCCAAAGAGTATTCAGTGGTAGCTTCTTTTCTATGATTCACCTTAAAGATGTGAGTCTGAGCTCCAGATCTCCAACATGTAGATTCAGAGTTTTCAGGACCCTATAAATTCCCAAGATATCAGCGTTACTGACTGATATCAGGCCACCCCACATCTCTGATAGATTTGCATCTGGTGAATCACAGACATCAGACATCATGGACCTATCAGACATTTTTAACACAGCTTACAAAATGAGCCCAGAAGATCTGATGAGAGTAACTGAAATTACAAGATTACATTGCAGCTGCTGGTGATTTAATATGCTATTCAGCCACTTAAACTTAGACAGGTAGTACCTTTTGACAGTCTATAAAGTACTTAGTCTTAGTAAGTAGATATGATACTGGGAATGTGTGGAACACCAAAACATGTATCAGCACCCCATCTTGGACTGAACGGAGTGTCAGGTCAGTACAGTATATGAAGTGAGAGAACAATTCAGTTGACAAACTCTCGGGACCAAATTTCTATTCTATTACATGTAGATATATCCTGCCATGGCAGATGTCAGAATTCCCATGACTGTTACAGGGATCTTGTTAAGACAGTCAGTGGAGTTTAGGAGGAAATTCAGCTCACGCTGGCTGAAGTAGATACTCAGTGAGTAGTCTGCTAACAGCTCTCTAGGCATCACCATGACGTCATCTATGTCAATACCTATCACTGATCTTCATTTTCTTTAATGGGAGATTAGGCACTTCCAGTGTCAGCAGTATACTTACATGTAAATGTTTAGCTTTAGGTATCTTACTGTTGAACCAAATACTGCTCTGAGAACTCAATTTAGTTGCTTAAGTATAGGTATTTGCAATGACCCTGCATATCTCACATGAGTTCTAGCTTGGCAGGCTGGTTGAACTCATTTGGGCTATATGTCCTCTATCAGATCTCACAACATGAGATGAACAACTTAACACAAGGATTCAGGTTTTGGGTAGCTGAGCCAGATCCAGATCTTTCTTTTAAGGTGAACTGAATCTGCTGGTGCTTGAAATCAGCTGATGCAAGGATGAAATTTGTGTCTTCTTAGAGTACATGAACTTCAAAAGGATGAAAGAAATTCCAGAATGCTGTGTTTCTTGAAGAATTTACAAGTTCAGGACACAATGATCTGCAAAGTTTATTTGATTTCAACAAAATTCTGACTGGAACTAGATCAGATTAAATTTCTCTCATTTTTCTGTCATCAGGCTCTGCTTCAAGAACCTGTCATGCACTCCCACAGCACAAGGTGAGGAGCCTCCCCTTTTCACAGTAGCATTAAAATAATTTGTTCACATTTTAAAAGAAATCAAACTGCAATCAAGCTTAATGTTACGGGAACCCTTCAGGAAAAGCAATTACCTTGCTCCATACAGTTCTCCTCAGTAGCTTGTAGGAATGTGACCCAGTAACAGTGTGTTTGAATTCTGTTATCTACTGTCCATCTTGGGTTTCTGTCATAAAAGAAATGACAGAAAAATTTGTCTGCAAAAGTAGGCTGGAAATAGGCTTTCTCAAAGGATTTTAACATATCTTTCTAACAGCCCTTCAAGCTGGAAATACCACAAAAGCAAGTTTTTGGTAGTGTTTGTATTTCAGCACATCTGTTTTTATGGCCCACTGAAAACAGGAAGTTTAGAGCACATAAAAATGAAAAATCACCTCAAGAAATCTAAGCAAAGGATCAGAGGTCCAATTCAAGTTTTAAGAAAGATTTGATTCCATTGTCATTTTAGCCTTTGTGATTATCCGACCCTAACTGCTAGGACTGTTGCTTGAAATCTCTGTTAAATTAGTATGTAATGGCATAATACAGAAGTGAAGGCACCAAAATAATTTTCAAATTCTATTTTTCACTGTTTAGTAGGTCATCATTGCTTTCTATTTATAGATGGCAGAAATAAATCAGAAATAATGGATGGCATTCCTAAATCATTGATAGCATCACTAGCATTGACGATACTAAGACCCAGAGGGCTTTTTTCTAGGCAATATTTATTGCCCTCCAAATCCTTAACGATATTCCTTCTGCCATCAGCCATTATTCAGCTTCTTTTCATCATATTCTCCTTCCCCTTCATTTTCTACTCACATTTTTCAGTAAGGAAAAGCTTCCTGAGGATAGTAATGTAAACAAAACTGTGGAAAGGAACAGAAATCCTTTAAGGTAATCTGACAGTCTTACACAATGCCTGGGGTAAGAAAAAGCTTAATTTACAAGTATCTCCATGCATTTAATAAAGCTTTTCACTGATACAGAGATGTAGAAGGCTTAACCACATATATGAGTGTTTATTGTCTTCTAATTGAGATAATTGCTTAGAAAATTCTGCATTTTCATATTTTCAGTTACTTGTAGGAATCTCTATAAGGTACAGTCACTTGTGGTAATATATGTAGGAAAGAGCCTCAGAAGAGAAAATTTGAAAGGAGCACAATTTCTGCAGTAAATGTGTACCTTTCACAATAGTATCTATTTTTTCTCATTTAAGAATTTTGTTGCATTTTTCAGTCATGTATGTCCACCTTTGGAGAAAAATTTTACAGAACAGAGGACTTCAAAAACTTTATTAACTTATGTTTAGGTCTACCACCATGAAGTTTTAAGGCACAGTCAAAAAGCCTTTAAGACATTACAGTATCTAAATTAGTTCTTCTCCTCTCATATTTAAGAAGTCAAAAGCCAGGTCAACTCTTTTTCTGTTTTCACTTAGATAATAGAGATTCCACAAAAATGCTGATTCTTTCTTTCAAAAAGTAAGTACTATAAAATGCCAGTAGTTATTTCTGTCCACTCTGCTCTAGCTATGCCAGATGGTATAAGGAAACTTGTTTCTTCCATTTTGATGAGCAGCATTGTCTGCAGTCTGTTAGATGTGTTTATGCCTAATCCCTAAATAAATCTGACTGGATACAGTTAGCAAGGTAACTTTTTCAGTAAAGGGATCTTTAAATATAAACTTCTGTCTTTTATGGATATTTTTACTAGTTATTTTACTCTTTACTATTATTTATTTACTACTAAATGCATCACTGATACAGGTGCACATCAAAACACATTCAAACACCTAAGCCTGGGTTTTGTCTCTACATCACACAAAATATTCCTTACTGGCACCCAGACATGAAATTCTGACAAGCAGAAATATTCATCTATGCTACAACCACAAAGCGGGAAATTTTCTAGTGCTAGGACAAAATACACCTCCTTGACATGCACATCAAATTCTAGTATCTCATGCTGACTATTTCCACCTAACATACATTTTACAAGACATAGAAATATCAACTTGAATCAAAATATGATGTCTTTCATTGCTGTGTCAATCTGCAGTTGCTGTGCTGTGAGGTTGCAGCTGTACTTTTGCAGGAAGGCTTTAACCTACTTCAGGCATTGCAAGCTCTCTCTGTAACTGAAGAGATGTGGCAGATCTTCCAACTTCTGTAGGACAATTTTTGTGAGTTTACCCAGAACATATGTGTTTTATTCTGTCTGTGGGATCAGAAAGCCCAAAGGCCCCAGAAATTTTTGAGGTCAGTGAAGGTTGACAGAGGACAAGGACAAAAGCTGACAGGGAAGGATGTGTGCTATAGTGGAGCTGGGGATATTCTTCATGCCCTCCTCCCAGAACTCAGTGACAAACTGCTCCTCATTTTAAGACAGCTGGTGGCAGTGTGTGGAGTTCCACATCAGGATGCAACTCATAAATACCAGCTGAGGGTAACGTTGTCAAATTGCATAAGTATCTGAGAAGCCACAGCCATTTAAATTCATTAACACTTCATTTTCAGGAGAGGAAAATTTGAGGTTTATTTTCAGTGCTGCTTTGAAAAATTATGAACTTTCTGTTAATAGAAAGACTTTAAAACACAAGTGTTTAAATTTTGTACAGCACTAAACACTTAAGTTGTCATTTGCATTTTGTCTTTCTCCAGCTTCTTCCTTTTCTTTCTTTGCTTGTTCTTCTTCATAATTAGAAAGGTAAAGGATGGAAAAAACTGAAGCAGCAATGTTCATGAAATGATCCTTTATCCGTTGAAGACACAAGGGATTCATAAACATAGGCACCCAATTGGCAAATTTTCAGCAAGTGTTTGAAGACATTAATATAGTTGATCACTTAATGTTTTCATGAAATGTTCTGGATAAAAATTCACAGAATTTCTACTGTTTCAGTGAGAGAATGTGTTAGCTCCCCATGGAAGAAGAGTATTGCAGCAATAGGACAACAGGAAAAGTAAGCAATATTAAACTTCTCATGTTAAAAAAAAAAAAANTTCCTCAGCTTTCCTGTAAAAGTTTTGAAAAGGGTGGTTTGTAAGGTAATACTGGGGCTCCTCACTCGAGCTCAACATTTTCTGATTTGGAATTAGTTTTAAAGACAAAATTACCACATTTACCATAGCCATTGGTTTCATCTTGATGAACAGTATTCTTTTACTGTTCCTATTTTGAAACACATGGATTTAGAGGTAAACTTTCAGATGTTAAACAAAGTTAAAATAACTATTTTAAAGAAAGTCAAAAAACAAATATTTTGGAATTCAGTACTCCGAAGTAATTGGTCTGTGCACTCCTTCCTCCTGCCAAATGTGTTTCTAAGTACAGAAAAACTGGGTTATATCCCTACATCATTTTACCCATTGATGGTAGATTCTTAATTTTTAGACAGAGAACAAACTCCATTAGGTTTGGTTTTATTTCAGTGTTTCTGAAAGATAATGTACTGAGATATTCATATTTTGAAATGGAAGGTTATGCAGGTGAAGCTGTGCCTAAGAACAATCCACTAGAGGATTCTGTTTATTAGAGTGAGAGGAAGACAATGTTTTTTTCCCCAAGAACACACTGCATAGTTTGCACCTGAATGCTTAAAGGTAAATGCTTTCTAGAATTACTGGAGACACAGGAGCTGAGACCATTGTTTTAAATGGTGGAGCTGTTGGATGGGTGTTCTCCATGAGTCTCTGTTTTGGCATTTGTTTCTGAACTCTTTCAACAGATGTACTAGCTTTCCAGGTATACTAAAAAATCTTTCTGTTCTCACAGAATTTTCTAGAGGAAAGGAAAAAACGTTTGAAAAATCAGTTTTCATGTGATTTGATGCAGTTTGAAGACAAATTGTATTGAATAGTTCCCACCTCTGTCCCACCTTTCTCTGGAAAGATGAGTACAGAGCAGGCCTAAGTGAGCAGAAGAGTTAGTGATTTGAATAAACACTAAAATGGCTTAAGAAAGTCTTGCAATATGCATGTTCTTATAAGTCAGTAGCAAGAAAATTCTCTGCTTTTTAGTCTCCTCTCACAAGAATTAAACAGTCAAAAAGCAACTTCCCTTTGAAACATGATATTCACAACTAATTCAAAATTTGACAAATTTTACACACCACTTGCAAAGTCTTTTCTTTGAAAAGTCAAGCAGTAGACTTCACCCTGAATTTATCATATTTTGATGTTTCTACTCCTCTTCCTCTTATGCAAGCCAACTACAGAAACAAGCCTTCAACTGAAAAAGCTAAAATATTTAAGCTGTTTTTTTAAGGTTACCCACTGCTCTTCATTTTAAACATTCTCTTCTTGGTCTCTTTCTAAACTTTGGAAGGAATATCCAAAGAGAAACTTCTAAATGTCAAAACAGTAAAGAAAAGAAATTACACTTTTGATAGTCACTTATTCATTCCAGCAAGGCCTGCAGAATTGCAATGTAAGTCCAGTAACAGAAAATGTGTATTTTTTGTGATATTGATATGTGAAATAAAACAAAATAAGTAACATAATATACATGACAGCAGAGTATTAAATTGACCAGTTATTTTTCATTCACCTGTAATATTGAGATTTCTTCAAGCAATGTCAGGAAAATGTATAGAACTCCTGTTAAGACCTGAATGGCTAAGTTGGGTACTGCTTGAGGGTGAAAGCAAGCAAGAATGTAAAGTCTATTCCAAATCTTGATGTAATGTGACAGAATGCTCTCCAGCTTT
Organism: Sakesphorus luctuosus; assembly: GCA_013396695.1. NCBI lineage: Eukaryota > Metazoa > Chordata > Aves > Passeriformes > Thamnophilidae > Sakesphorus > Sakesphorus luctuosus. Next base: position 1,185,558 of record VWZD01005782.1, read on the forward strand.
TTATTAGTTGGCAGCCATAACTGTAGCTCTGTGATATCCTTAGCTCAACTTGTCATGGCATTCAATTTCACATAAGCATAATACTTCTGTGGAACTTGTAATGAGTCTCTGCCCAGTGGTATTCCTCTCTTATATCAGTAGCGAAAAGCACAGCTTTCTGCAATGAGAAATATCTATCACCAAATATCATACATCTGGATGAAACCAGGTCATTACACTAGGTTAGTTTTGCAGAGAAATGTGTGCTTTCCAGCTGATTTAGCAATCATCTGAGCCTCAATACATCAGATTTTAGCAAGAGTTTCAGCCCCTCCTGAATTATCTGGAAATCACAGTTTTGATGGAACTACACCCTAGACCCTGACATTCCTGAATTTATGGGGATCTAGGCTGAAAAGCTGTATAAGGTTTGTGTGACAAGGTTTTGCTAGTGGATGACTGCAGGGGTGGGCCCTTCTAGGAGAGACCAGGAGTTGCTCCCATGTCACATAGAGCTCATTTCAGCCAGCGCAAAGGTGGACCCACCACTGGCCACAGCTGAGCTCATGGCAACACCAGTGGCACCTCATTGATAAGATATTTAAGAAAGGGTAAAAGACACTCAACAGATGTTTGAGGCAGAGCAGTGAGAAAATGTGAGAGAAACATCTGTGCAGACACCAAGGCCAGCGAAGAAGGAGGGAGAGGTGCCAGAGCAGAAGTTCCCCTGCAGCCCATGGGGAAGACCATGGTGAGGCAGGCTGTTCCCCAGCAGCCCATGGAGGTCCGTGGTAGAGCAGATCACACCTCAGCATAAGGAGGACCCCACACTGCAGTAGAGGGATATGCCCCCAAGGAAGCTCACAGATCCCACATTGCAGCAGGGTCATAACAGAAGCTGTGACCTTGGTCGACACCTGGTAGCCAGTTAGGATTAACCCACCAAAAAAGCTCAGACAGACTGATGGATTGATTGGCTGTCATATTTTATGACTTCTGACAATACTTTAATGGAGGTGACTGAGTTGAGTTTTAAGTATGAGGATACTGAAGTCTGCCTAGAGCAGTATGTAAGTGCAAAGGTCAGAATGTGCTTCTGAAACACTTGAGGAGTCTACAAAAATTGCTTTGACACCCTAAACCAGGTGCAGTCAGGACTTGTTCTTCAAGCAAGAAGTGGGGTCTACCTGTCTCAAAGGGGAAAAAGAACCGTAAGTCAGGAGTTGGTAGGGCTTGTTGAGACAGAGCTTCAAATTGGAGTCAAAGGGAGACAGGGACATAGCCAGGCACAACAGAGAGAAGGTGTGGAAACAGAATAACTATAGCAACCACCCTAATATCAAAAGGAGGCTGTGCTGGTTTAGAGGTAAACCAGCAGGAGAAATGAGCTCAACACAAGAGAGATTATAAGTCAGAGCTACAATTTAATAATAATAATACAGTAAATACACTGACACAAAGGGAAAATGCTTTCATCTCCCAAAACCCAGCAGTATAACCCAGTGCCCTGGAGTACAAACCCAAAGGGGTTTGTTAGCCCTTGTGCTGAGACCCACGTGGTTTCCCCAAGTCCAAAGCAAAAGGAAGTGAAAAACCTGTTGGTCCAGGCGATGGCTGTAGTCTGGTCGAGAGTGGTGGTCTCTTCCTGTCGAGGTCCTGCTGCTCCTCTGGGTCTGACAAGAGGTTCCCAAGGTCTTCTTACCCATCCCTTTTGTACCCTCAGGGAGCACCCAGTCCCTCCCCCAGGGCGGGGACTCACACAATGGGTGATTAACTCTGTGAGTCATGGGCTATTTTTGGACTGTTGATGGCCCATTAGCAGCTACGCCTCCTCAGGCTGGGAGTGGAGGTGCTAATGACTCCCTGGGAAGCTGCTATAAATGGGCCATTGACCTTGGGAATGAATAGAGGGGGTAGAATACATAGCTTTGATCACTCCCCACACAGTGACAACTGGTCCCACCTGCTGAACTAGGACAGAGGCTTAAGAGGGAATACCTTAAACAAATACAAGCAGCTGAAAACGTAAAGTGAGATCTGATGGTGAAGCAACACCATGCAAGCCCTGATGACAACTTTCTGTCACAAGGCATGGTGTGCTGTGACTGTACTAGCAGGGAAGACCTGATTGGAGATGTGAAGGTTGGACACAGCCTAGGCTGTAGTGAACATGAGATTGTGAAGTTTGGTATCAGGAGAGGAGGAAGCAGAGCAGTGAATTAGATTACAACCAGACTTCAGGAGAGGTCACTTTAGCCTCTTCAAGGATTTTCTTAGAAGAATCCCACGGGAATAAGCCCTGCATGGAAGAGAGGTCCAATAGAGCTGGTTGATATTCACAGATCACTTCCTCCAGGTTCAAGAATGGTGCATCCAATGAGAAAGAAATCAGGCAAAGAGAGCAAGAGACCTGTATGGAGAAATAAAAAACTCCTGCCATTACTCAAATGTAATGCAGGAAGTACACAGTAGATGGAAGCAGGGTCAGGCCACTTGGAATGAATATAGACAGGTATTCAGAATCAGTAAAATTGAGACAAGGAAGGCCAAGGCCCATCTGGAATTAAATCTGACCAAGGATGTCAAGGATAATAAAATGGGCTTTTTCAAATACATCAATAACCAAAGGAAAGCTAAGGATAATACGAGCCTGTTACTAAGTGGAGGAGGGGACCAAGGTAATGAAGGATACAGATAAAGAAGAATTACTGAACACCTTCTTTGCATTGGTTTTCACTGACAAGACCAGCCCTTTGGAATCTCTGACCCAGACCAGGATAAAGGAATGTTAGAAGGTAGACTTTCCCTTAGTCAAGGAGGATTGGGTTAGAGAACACCTAGGCAAACCTGACATTCACAAGCCCATGGGCCCCAATGGAATGCCTCCACAGGAGAGCTGGCAGACATTTACAGTGAGGCCACTCACAATAATCTCTGAATGGTTGTGGAGATCAGACAGGTGTCTGAGAGGTGGAAAATGGCAAATAACCCTTCAGACTTCAAAAAAGGCAAGAAGAAGGACTCAGGGAATTACTGACCACTCAGACTCAGCTTTCCTGACTCCATGTGTTAATGAGTCTATCTGAGATGGCATGGTAAGGAATTATGTCACCACTGGTACTTAAACAAGTTTGATCTCTTAAAGTCATGTATTACAACATATTTGTATCTACTGTAACCTGTCTAATTATAACCTGATTTAGTGAGTGGCAGTGGGTCAGTGGGTTAGAACTAGATGATGTTTAAGGTCCCTTCTAACCCAAGACATTCTGTGTTCTATTAGTGACACCATCTTTCTTCTCATTAGTCCCTCTGATTGTTCCAGCTGCAAATGTCAAGATAAATGTCATCAGAGTTAAATATTTATCTTGCTGGTTCATTTTGTCAGCCAAAGGCCCACTCACTCCAATATATATTTAAGGATGTGTTTTAGTGATGGACTTGGCAATGGTAGGTTAGCAGTTGAACTCAATGATCTTAAGGGGTTTTTTCAACCTAAATGATTCTATAATTCTATACATTCACTGGGACCAAAGTATAAAGCCAAGTTCTTTGTTCAAGATGATGAGATGGAGTATGAAGCTTTGAGATATATAACTTTCCTTATTAGAGAACAGAATAAAAATGGAGATGCATTATGTACGAGAATTAAGAAATTTAGTCTGAAATATAAATAGTAGTTATATTTTAAACATAAAATTATAATCTAATATTTTCATGACAAAAATAGTAGGTGATGACAATTTGCTGTCAATAGAATTTCAGTGCATTTTATCAGGATGAAACAACTTTCACAATAAAAATAGAAACAACTTGGGCAATCAAAAGTGTGACATGCTGAGTTAGGTTGGGCTGGCAAAATGCCAACTGTCATTTAGTTTATTAATATGTTACTATAATTACCTTGCTTTCAGAAGAAAATGCCACTAGAAATAATGAAAACAGCATATATCATTTATCAAAAGTTCAATCAAAATATCTATATATTTTAATTTTTTTTGTTTTAATTAAGAAATTTAGCAGGACTCAGTTTTCTCAGAAACACTTGCTTTGACAAGTCAGGATCTTTTAGACACCAGGTTTCTTGAAAATGCCTCAGCTGACTGAATAGTCTGTAAAGGCATTATAACCAGTCCTTTTACAACCCTGAGATAAAACTTTTCCATTCTGTCAGTAAAGACTAATTTGAGTTTTCTCCTCTTATCTTTTATAAGCAGTGATTATAATTAGTTATTTAATATTTTCTGATCTTAGTTCTTACACAATGAGAAAAGAGAAAGCTGTTTCCCATTACTGGTTTCCATATGACATGCATGGCAAAACATTCATGTTTTTTATTTCCTCTCAGGATAGTCCACCATTTTCCAGTTCCCTTAGTTCTATTTCCATCACATAAAGTATGGTTACATTTTCATTATTTGATGAATGTCTTTGGTTTTCTTCTTTCCTGAAATGACATAAATTAGAAACAAATGATCTTTCAAGGCCATCTGCATAGCTCTGTCTCATTTTCTATAAATATATGCTTTTAGGGTTTTATATACTTTATCTGAAAGATTTACAAGTTCTTTGATTCAATTTCTACAGCTAAGTATGTCATCAGGGTTTTTCTTTTTTTCTGATCCCACTTCCCTTTATTAACAATAACAAGTACCTGCATTTTCCTACAATATCTTCTATTAATTGCCCAAATAGTCCTGATGTTTTCTTAAAAAATATAATAGATAATAATAGAGAGGGTGCAGCACAAAAATATACAAAAATTGAAAAAACCGAAGTGAACAAAACTGTCTTTTGCACTGTTCCTTTTCCACAGGCTTAACAAAAAGCAGAAAGACTGCAAATGTAAATGTAATACAGTCCAAACCTGCCTACAATTCTGTAGATGAGCTGTGTTCTTCTCAGGAAAATGAATAATTGCAAAAAATTTATTTGAATTTATGAAAGCATACAAAGATTCTTAATGGAGAAAAGATACTAACATTATTTATTTACATTGTTATTTAACATTATGAATAAAATGGACTTTGTCTGATTCCCAGTTCCCAGATTATAGTCCACTGAATTTAACTGGTGGATAAATATCATTAGCTCAACAGAATTATGAACACTTTGGTTTATTCCTTGCTGATATATATGTACATCCTTTCCCCCTTGATATGTTTTCAGAGTTTTTGCCCTGAAGTTCTTGTTTTAACAGAGCTGTACTTTGACTAAAATCATCTCAAGCCATTAACAGTTGACCAGGTGAAAAATCAAGTGTCTCAACTTTTTCCTAAGATAGGAGGTTTAAATATTTATAACAGATGTTAAACTAAATGATGCTGTCAAATTAATTATAGAAAACAAAAACAAGCCTTCTCTTTGCTCTTTATCTTCTACATTCCTCCTTTTCTCTTTCATGCATTATAAAAGCTCTCATTAAATATCACTTTCTAAAACAATAGAGGACGAGATGTAAATTTTAGTTTAATTACACTTCATACTCTCTTTTCATATTTATATATTCATAAATGTTGACACAGCATGATGCTGTTTTCAACATTAAACTTATTTACATTATAGAGAAACTTCTATTCTGAAGTACATTTTTAGTACAGTAAGTGAAATCTTAGTTCTCACACTTTACAAACTTCATTTATCTGTATTAAAATTGCTCACCACTAATAAAGGCCAGAATTCCATGTTAGATTATGTGATAAAAGGTTCATCTCCACTCAGACAAAAGGAGGTACAGTGGACATGGTGGATGAGAATCACCAATAACCCCATGAGAGACTTAACGCCCACACACAGCCTTTCAAAGTGATGTCCCAGAAAATCCATGGTCTAGGGTGAAATCCATCATGATGAGTCAGTCAAGAGGCTTTCTGATTCACCTCATTGCCTACTGCTATGTACACCCACACATGGGACTCATGAGCTCTCTGGTACAGAAACATGAGAGCTCTTGGAGTGAGGTCAGTCGAGGTTGAAAAAGATGATTTGGGGACTGGAGCATTTCTCTTATATGGAAAGGCTGAGAGAGTTGGTCCTGTTGAGTTTTCGGAAGAGATGGCTGAGAGAGGACCTCATTAAGGTAGGTATCTGAAGGTATGGTGTCAAAAGGAGGGATGCAGGATCTTCTTGGTGGTCCTGAGGAATAGGACAAGAGGCAACAAGCAGAAACTGATGCACAGAAAGTTCTACCTGAACAGGAAGAAGAATTTTTGTACTGTGCAAGTGACTCCTCACTGCAACAGAATGCTCAGAGAAGTTGTGGAGTCTCCCTCACTGGAGATATTCAAGAGCCATTTGGACTCACTTCTGTGCCATGTGCTCTGGGATGACCCTGATTGAGCAAGGAGGTTGAACCAGATGACCCACTGTGGTCCTTGCCAATGTTACTCATTCTGTGATTACTGATGCAGGAGAAGCTTATAGCATATTTGTGGGAAGAACTAAGGTTGGGGAAAGGGAAGGATCAAGGTAGTGTGTGGAGGAACAAACAAGGATGGGAAAATAAATGAGGACCTTAAAGGAGACAGTCATATGTAAACAGGACCTGATCAGGACACTTGCCTGATCATGTACTTGTACAGACATGTGGCTGATCAGTGCAACCTGTCCTGTCTTATCAAACCCCCTTTTTACTTTCCTGAGTAGAACAACTCTGTAGTCTGCATACATGCATGAGATCCAGGAGACAGCTAATGAAGATGCCGTAAGTCTGTGCTGGATATTGGAGAGAACAGAGGACCTGAGAATTGGCTACTGCAGGGACCAAGAGATCCAAGCCAGTGATTGAAAAGATGGTGAATCTGGGTTGGTTGGTTGAGACCTACTCATTTGCTTGAGTGTGTCTATGTGTGTGGCAACTAGAGATGGGAGGTTCCAAGTACCAGAAGCTGGGTATACAGAATCTGAGGCTGGTTATGCTCCAGACTTCTGCATTTTATTATGTGCTTTCAGTGCAATAGCAAATTTCCTTCTATTTTTCATCCTATTTTTGCAATCTATGAAGGATATTTCATCTGCAGTCTGGCCACAGTACCATTGACACAAGTACAGCTAAAGTTATGACATGGAAAACTTGCTTCCTTTGTTTTGTTTTCTACTCTTACATCATAATGCAATTTTTTACTTTATGACCATTTCTAAATTTCTTAAAGTGGCCACAGTTTTTTTCCTTTTCCACAGTCTATATTAGAGTTAAATAGAACATACCTATCTGCTCTCACAGCAGGTGTTTCTCAGTTGCACTGTACTTTCCCTCCCTTCTCACTTTACTTTTCCAATAGCAGTGAAATCAAGGTGGCCAGGCCATTGTCACACACCTCCCTTTTAAAGGAGGGTGTAGGGCTGGTTTTTTCTATTGCATTCAGTCTTCCAATCAACCTAATTCTTGATCCCACCTTTTTGTTTTATCACCTGCCTAGTGTAACTTTCATTTGCTCTTCAGCTGTCACATACATGCTACCAAATAGTTTTCCAAAAGTCAAATTGCCTGTAGTTGATCATTTTTCTTGTAGCTATTTTGAGCTTAATCATTTAGAGAACTGTTCCCTCAGCTTGCCAGCCCCATCAATGAATGCAGTGTTCTTTTATGAACTGTACTTAGAGGTAGAGCTATTCCTCAGAAGTTTCATCTAAGCGTGTCTTTCTATGGAGTTATTTTTTCCACATCCTGACATCAAATGTGTCAAGTAACCTGCCTAGAATTTGTTTTCTATGGGTTTCCTCAAATATTTCTTCTTTGGGACTTGACTTTGCATCCATTTCAGGCCCTGTAAGGAAGAATTTCTTTGACTTTATTCACCACTCTCAATCTTTGCAGTGTTTCTAGTATTTAATTCCATAGGCTGACAGCTTCTGGTGTCAGTCTGAATATCAGACGTGTCACCCACCATTGCCTGCCTTGTACTGATGGCAGGCATGGGGACCCACAGAGGAAAAAGCAAAGTAAACAGAATCTGCTTAACTCTTTTATACATGTGCTAATCTCAGTCCAACTAAACAAGAAACTACCTTAGATTTGACTCCTTCACTCTTTTTTAAAGGCATAGATAATTACTTACCACTCATGACACTATACAAATAGCACATAGCTGACAGTCTGGACACAGTATCAGATAATTATAATCTAAATATTTATTCTCAAGTCTTACTCATTTTCCAATACTGTTGAAAATGTCATGCTTTTTGATCTGCTTATGTGAGGCAGTTAGAGAAAGGAAACTTTCGACTCATATCTCAACATACATGTTTCAATCATATTGTTTTGTTTAAACGAAATTTAAAGCTCCATAAACTGTACAGATTTTCAGGTTCTAGAAAGATACTTTGGAAATTGAAGTTTTATATGGTTAGAGATTTTGTGTGATTAGCAGACCATGACAATCTTTCATGATCTTTCAAGAATATTCTAGTCAAAATAGAAAACAAATTATCTGTATGTTACAAGGGACTAATTCTTTTTTCTGTTTGATGCCTCAGCTGTTTGAATTTTATTTGCACAATGCCATTTAAATTAAATGTACTTTGATATCTCTGTGAGAAAAAAAAAGTTTTACATTTAGTTAACAAAATATGACTCAGCCTCTAATGCCACATATTTGCTGTCAGTTCAATATTAAGTGAAGCCAAAAGTTTGACTATATGTACATCTTCACTTGATCACTTCTTACTAACATAGCATCCTGTTATCACTTCAGAATTCTCTTGCACATACTCATACATGCTTATACCATGAACTTTGGTGAGCTGGTGAAAAAGTCTAGATTTCTTTCTCCCAGTGTAATACAATACTTGGTGATTTAAACCAATTTGTTTTTGATTACTGAAAATACACATTTAATCTTGCCAAAACTCTATTGGAAAAAAAGAAAAGAAAAGGGGATATGATAATTTTTGAGATTATAATGAACATGAAGCTGACATTTGCAGACACTAGCAAGTTCCAAGAAGGGATGCACTTTTTTGTCACTTTATATAAATTTCAAGATTTGTGCTGGAGAAATTACACATGGAATTCTGGGACTTCTAATAGGTCTGAGAAGGCATGAGTGCAATGACAGTATTACAAATCACACTTATCAGCTCAGTTCAGTGAATATTCTCTCAGTAATGACACTGTTCAAGTCCCTTTGGCCCTGGTCAAGCAATCTTTATTGTTCTAGTCTCTAGTTTTCATTTGGCAAGCTCTCCCTCACGAATAATTATTCCTTTTGTGATCAATTATATGACTGTGCTGAATTTAGTCTCTCTTTTATTTTACCTTTACTTTAGTGTGTGTGTTTCCCCTCCCCCCCTTGCTGCCTGCTCTTACTGTCTTTGACCCTCACTGTTCTATACTTTGTCTTTTGCTCCCAGTCTAGTCTCATCATCCTGTTCTCTTCATGTGTCTTTCCAGGACATAAATAATGTAGTTTATCTTCTCAGAGTCAGATAGAACATCCCATCATTCTATCATGGAGTTCAAGTGGATACACAAATGAGATTTTTTTTTTTAATTACGCAAACAAAAGACTTCTGTCAAAGACCTGTGATCCCTGTACTCTAAATTATTATGTGTATGGCCTGGTGCTGCTTAAGAAAGACTCTAGCTGTAAATGGGAATTCAAGCAATAGTCCGCCTCATTAGAGGTGTCAATTACTGCAACAATAACATCAAATCAGGCTATTATTTGCAGGATGACCTGCAAGCAATGATGAACTGAAAAAAAAGCAGGACAGAACACTACAGAAATTTTAAATTTCTGTGCTTTTCATTCAGTGATAATATGGTTTATTTATCAAAGGAACAGGAACACAAACCACTATTAATTTTCCCCTTAAGAACATTTTTCAGGTCGATTCCAAATATTTGTGGTTTGAAATCAGTAAAACCTAGGAAGTCATATTACCTTTCCAGAAGCCTCTTTTTCAGTCAAACCAGTGAAAATTGCCATGAAGCTGAAAATTGAGTTATATTTTTCTCAGCATTTATTTAACATTTTGAAAGTCTGTATTAGATTTACTATGAAGGAAAACTGAAATTACCCTTACATTTACATCATTTTTCCATCTTATGAGTCAAGACTAGTTCAGGTTGCAAACGGAACAAGCTTTACAGTTTGATTAATTTGTGTTTCCTTGTATTATTCACTCTAAAAACCTACTTCACTATTCATAAGACTCAATCAATGATAACCACATGTCTTAATTAAGTGTATGGATATTGTTTGTCAGATGACATTGATAAATCACCCTGTGCTTTATCTTATCTGCTTAGTGGTATCAGGGTCTCACATTCACATCCATTAGCACAAATTAAAACCATAATTTGCTAGTTATTCATCTAAAATTAGCCAGTTACTTGTCAGAAATGTTGTGTGTGTTGGGTTTAATTGGCTGCATTTGTCTGTTTAGTTTAAATACAGCCATAAGTCAAAGACACTTTTCAGTGCCTTAAAGGAAAACTGTACATGACTTAGTGAAAGGAGAACACTTCTGATCATATTCAGAAAAGAAATCATGTGTACCATTGAACAAGAGCCAGTATTATGTAGGGTACATGGTATTTCAACAGAGAATTATCAACTGCTTCCACTTATGCAATAACATTGCCAGCTTCTCACATAGGCTAGCCTAAAACAAATCCCTGGATTCTTCTTCACCGGACTCTATCCAAGCACGTGTGAAAAGTGACATATGCTGAATCTCATTCATAAAAGGCCCTTTGCACTTGTGTTGGAACTCCTCACTGAATGTGGGTTTTCATTTCAAACACTCATTCTGCTCTCCAGGGAATCCTGCTGCTATATTTCAGGCCTGGTTTATATCTCTACAGTAAAAATCAAAATTATTTCTTAAGTTTGAGAGTTTAAAGCATTTTAAATGTAGCTGTGGGTGCATGACTGAAGGAAAGCTGGATTCTTCATGTTATATTTCATGTAGAGAACATAAAAGCCTATTTCAGTAACAGTCCTAATGCCAACACACACATCATAAAATATTTCTGCTTACTGCTAACAGCAGTGGTTTTAGAGAGTGATCTTTCTCCCACTGAATTAATGAATAAAAATATTTTTTTGCTTCAGAGATCCATGGTGATCCCAGTTCCTGAATAAAAAATTGTACTTCTCTGGTCTTAAATAGGAGGGAGAGAGTGAGAATGAGAGAGTGAGAATGATAGAGTGAGAGAGTACGGAAGACACAGAAATTTCCTGCTTTTTTTATTTGTGGACTAACACACAAGAGACTAGTACAAAGAGCATGACAGGAAAACTAAGAGGAGAGGGTTTAGATACCAGCTTTATTTAGTTTTTTTTATATTTCTTCAAACCTTGGAAAATGTTGAGCCCTAGGTCCTTCTCTGGACCATGTGGCAATGAGTAAGGAAAAGCTCCACCCTTATAAATACAATCACACTTGAAATCCATTAGTTCTAAGCAACCAATCCCTGGTGAATAACCAAAAATGTAAACAATGGGGCAAAGACTTTTTTTCCACTAAATCTATCATGAAAGTAAGTAGAAAGTACCTCAGCATATAAATAACCATTTGCATGGTTAGAAATCTTTATGATAATTTATGAGGATTATAGCCAATCAAAGTTACAGCAGAGAATGGTGGTACTGAGCAGACCAAATGGTAGGTCCAAGTAGTTGCGTAAATCCTTGTTTCTTAAAAGGGAGTTAAACTGATGCTACTCTAATTATGCCTAAAATGCAGTCTTGTTTGTACTGGTTGCTCAGTATTTCTGTTCAGTGGGATAGACACAGTCATCTTCAAATGGCAGTGTACCCTATCTTGAGACAGAAGTCAAGAGTCTGCAAGCTGAGCTGTCCTGTGAACATGCTTGTCTCTCCATTCACAACAGGCAGAGGTTAGGCAATGACTTAAGAATGTCTGCCCTAGCTTTTAGATGGCTTGTGTTTTGTGAGATGAACCTCAACCCTAATCACCGTTTTGCAAGACTCCAAAAGCACAAAAGCTTGTTGAGCTATTTATTTAAAGTCTAATGTGAACACTTCACTACCAATATCTTGTTGTTTAGTACCTGACCCTCAAACTGTAATTTATGTCACCATTTATGTCAATCAGACAAGGATATAACTCTAAGAGCGCTGCAGTTGAGGTTAATCAGATATTTTATGATTATATAATGGCTACTTGACTAGTATGGCAAATAAAACACATGATATGGCACAAAACAGAAACTGTAACACTCAGCTTAAATTTTTGTTGAAAGTTTTAAGTTCTTCTCAGGTACATGAACCTTTCAAGAAAACTCGAACCAAGAGATGGCTCAGCCTGAAGGAGCATGTCCACTGATGTAAAAGGAAACAATGATGCATGACAACATGGAAGATGATATGGTTTGCACTACTCCTTTTGAGTAAGACTTCTATTTAACATGAAGTTTGGACAGTTCATTATTATTAATATCAATGTCTGACAAAAAAGAGAAACAGCATACTCCTAAAGAAAACGAGTCCTCTAAGAGAAAAATTCAGAGAACCAAAATTTATAATTTAAGGCAAGAAATATTTTGACTTCATTTTCACATGAAAACAATACCCTATTTAGAGCTGCTACTCCTTCTGGCTTCTAGCCATGCCCTTTGTACTCATACTAAAATGATGAACAGCTATATTTATATTTTATGTCTCTTTAGTACTACAGCATGGTGCATTACTACCAGAAAATCAGAACACACAGAGTTGCAAATCACACTCCCACCCCAGAAAATCTGAGGAGCAGCTGAGGACATGATATTTGTTTAATTTGGATAAAAGGAGCTGATGGTCGTTCTCTTTGTTCTCTGCAGGTTCCTGAGGAAGGGAAATGGAGAGGGACATGCTGAGCTCTTCTCCCTACTAGTCCCTACTCAGTGACAGGAGAAGTGGGAATGGTTGAAAGCTGCACCAGGGGAGGTTCAGATTGGACGTTAGGAAGCATGTTTTTACAGAGTGTGATCAAACACTAGAACAGGCTTTCTAGCCTGTATTTAATGTCCCAAGCATGTCAGTGTTTAAGAGGCATTTTGACAATGCCCTTAGCACATTTTACCTTGTTAAGTCCTGTGTTAAAGGTTCAAACACAGGAAGGTGATGTTTGGGAGGAGCCCCCTCAGAGAATTTTTCTCACCATACCAACACAAGGGGTTTAGGCTTGGAGTCTCAGGAGTGAGAACAAAAGATAGCTGATGGCTTTTAGATTCAAGCTTAATGGTTGGGTGGGGTGAGAAAACAGAACTCCAGCAACTGGGGGTGGGGAGAAGTTTTTCTTTCTTTGTTCTCTGTGTGCTGTTTTGACTTTTTTGAGGGTTTTCTTTGGGCAGCAGCAGAAAAGGAGCCGCTGCGTGCTAGTGAGCTCTTTTTAGATGGCTCTGCTCTTTGCTTCTTCCTCTCCATCTCCGGGCACCCTTAGGTTCAGAGAAAGAAGAAGGGACAGACACAGCTGTTTTCAGGACACTGCAGACCTTTTCCCCCTTTCCAGGGGACCGATTTGGACTGCAAGGAGATTCCTGGGAATTATCAACATTTCCTCCACTCCCAGTTTTCCTTCTTCGTTTGGAACAAAGGATAAGGACAGAGAAAGAGAGAGTGTCCACGTGAGTTCATCCTTTATCTCTGCCTCGCTGGGAAAAGACTGAAAATTCACTTCACAGCCAGCCAGGGTGCGACACTGACCCTGTCCATAAATATAACTGATCCAAGAGGAATCTACCATTTGGGGGGTTGTTCTCTTTTTTTTTTTTTTTCCTTTACCTTTGGTGCTGGGGGAGTAATTTGCTCTGGTCCATTTACAGTTATAAGTATACATATAGTAGTTAAGAACAGTTATCCTTCTTATATCCATTTTCTAATTAAAGTTCTTTTTCTTAGATTTAATAAAGAGTGAAGTGATTATTGGGGAGGAATCCTCTCCTCTGCTTTTTGGTAAACATTTTGGTTTTTCCCTCAAACCAAGACATCCTGAATTGGTCGTTGTAGGCCCCTTCCAACTGAAACATCCTATCCTATCCTATTCTAATGGAGTGAGAAGGGGAAACATTCCCCTGTGGTATATAGGAACATCAGCTGCATAAGGTGTGGAGATGAAAAATAGCATCAGGGGCATCAAATCAAAAATTGGAGGCATCGCCATGCAAAATAGATAAGTATTACATTCTGTTAGTGATAAAGTAACTCACAATCTGTGCCACATGGTTGACATGATACTCAAGTGTATGTTCTGAACAGAACATTTCAATGCTGCAAGCATAAAGACAAAATGGCAATAGGTGCTTTGATCTCTTCTGCTTTACTCCCTTGCTCAGTATATTAAAGACTGTACTACAATAAACTTCGAACAAGTGATTGCTTTCAGACTGATAATAATTTGACAGCCTATATAATACAGGGAAATACAGGGAGGGTGTCAGGTAATTTTATTTGTTCCTTGGATTTTTATGCATTTAAATAATGAAATATAGACTGTCTTGGTCAAGCCCTTTTTCCTAAATGTTTCTGAGCAGGTCAGGTATCTGGGAACTTATCAAAGAGAAAAGTGACACTAGCATCTCAGCAGTCATTAAGGCATAGGCCATAGGAAGCTCTCTATTGGGCTCAGAAAGTTGTCTATGACATATGGTTTAAGTCATAGACATACCATTACAATAACTCTATTATTTTTAAAAGCAGTTGAATGCAAATCACTGCTGTAAGTGAAAATGGTACTCCCAATAAAAGTGACAGGTCATCTTTTTCCTGTCTTCACACAAGTTTTGTATTTGATCACTCTTCCAACTTGATACTCCTTGTGTAAAAGTAATCAAATACGTTTTGTTGTTTGTATGTGCAAAAATTACTTATCAAGACTGATGAACTAAGAAGTGTTCAATTATTCCAAGTTAAAATCCTTGTTCTGAGTGCTGTGTAGATAGGCAAAATGTCCATTCCTCCATACAAACTTTGTCTCTGGTGACTAGCTCTTGCAGATCCCAAAACTAACCATGACACAAACATTTGATGTTGTCTTTAGAGATAAAATCATAAATGCACTGCATTGCCACCTAATTAATCTTTTTGTTGTTGTTTATATAAATGCTAAGAAATAATTTCTCTTTCTGTATCTCAAAGATAATTCATAACATTTTCTTCCTACCCATGCAGCTAAATTTGTTTTAAGGTCAAATAGCAAATATAAAGTGAGAAAAAACCATGAAGATAATCTTTGCTTATATCTGTCATAAGAACACTGAAAATAAAAAAACCCTATTACAATAATTATATAAGGATCACAAATCAAATAAAAGATAAAAGACAAAAATGTGGATTTTTTTTTTCGATTTCCACTGCATTTTTAGTTTCATTTTACCCAGGGACACAGCCAGGTTGTCTCATCTGGCATATTATAGTGTTTTTCGTAACCAAGCATTTGGTCTCTGAGGAAAAAGAGAATCAGTTAATTTTCCATACTTGGATAAAGTTATTTCTGATAACATCGTTAGGAATAGGAGTTGCCTAGCATTTTTTCTGTGAGTCTGAGAAACTATATCCAATTTCAGATTTCTTACTGAAGAAATAGAATAATCACTCAGTGTTTTGCTGTATCACTCAGGCCCAGACTGTACCAGAGTTGAGTCAGCTTCACATCCAGAATGCAAGGTGTGGGGTGATAACCCTGATAAGACTGGATAGGTTGAGGGAAACGGCTCAGCCCGCTGGAGGGGTGCTCCCAGCAGAAGACAAAAGCAAGGCAAACTCATAAGTGGTGGGTGTTACCAGAGAATGGAATGTTATTAAATTAGCATGGCCTTTCTTTGCTGCACCCTGCCCCTGCAGACTCAAGGAGCACCCCCTCCCTCAGGCATCTGTATCATCTCCCAGAACATTTTTGACTATAGTCACACAAAACCACCTGAGAGAAAAAAAAAGTAAAAAAAGAAATGTAGTTTTAACTGAAGGAGAGAAGGAGAAATGCCATCATCTCTGTTAAGGTAGCTGTTGGCAGCTTGTCCTGCCTCCTCCTACCTCCTGGAACAATGTAGGGGTAAAGAGACCATGTGCTTCCTATTTTTCTATACTTTCTTAACTTTACTTTCTTACAAAGCTTATTCCTTCATACATTCTATCTTACATCTCATGCTAACAGCTAGTTATTGCTTTGTTTTGCAATGTGCAGTTTCTTTTTCAACATGTGTGTTGATAAGCAGCAGCTCTGTTCTTTCCTTTTGCTTTGTGTTACAGAGAGAGTGGTGTGCAAGCTATTTTATTGTCCTATGTTATTGAGAGAGTGTCTAGATAAGTGTTTTAGGTGGCTGTGCTTCTGGTTAATAGTTCTTGCTAGTTTTCTGTCTGTCGTGAAAATGGGATACATTGCTGTATTGAAACTTGAGTTTGGTGTATTTGTCTCTGTAAAATGTGTTTTGTGCTGGTTTCTTTTGGGGTCTTTTATTACCAGTTAAATACAATCTTGCAGCTGAACATTATCACCGGCAAAGCAGAACCCACAATAACTGTCACATACTTATATTAATAAATGTTATTTTAGGAGCTGTTGTGGGGAAAGTTCTTTTCTAGCTATTAAGTGTGGCTTCAAAGTAGAGTTCAGAAATCCTTCCAGTCTGTGTTCTGTCCAGAAGTTTGGCAGGCAGGGTTGGGTTCATAAGGCTCTAATTTTCTGGAAGGGCTTATTTAGCTGATAAGTTCTGCCTGGCTTAAGTGTGGCTTCATATCAGAGGTCAGAAACCCTTCCAGCCTGTGTGCTGTCTGTAGTCAATAGGCAGTGTTGGGAACATAAGGATCTGATTGTCCGGAAGCGCTTATTGCTAATGATTTCTTATTAATACAGTTAAGACTAGAAATCTTTGCATTTCTGTCTCCCTCCTCCCTTTCACGTGACACAAGGAATGATTATTATTGGAGTACTAGGAATATGCGACATCGGAAACTCTATGCTCTAACCTAATTCTAACCTACTTCATCATCACTCATTTGGTAAATGATTAGAATTTTTATTAACATAGTTACAAATGGAACTTAAATACAAACATTTGCAGATGATAACTGTATATTCTGCATAAGGGACTACATTCACAGAAAAATGACAGTGAAGTTCAAAGTTACATATACGGTATTTGACACTATTTGTGTTTTTTAAAACAGTGTCTTATAGTCTATTTTTTCCATGCTTCTTTTAATATAGTCCTAATTTTGATATATAACACAGTTTAGAATTACTCATTAGCACATTTAATGAGGTAATGAGATTTGTTATTTCCAAACTTTATATTTCATTCCTTGCCCATCTCCTTCAGTTAAAACCAGTTTTATGTGCATGCATAATTAGCCAGCCATTTGCCCAATACTATATGAAGTTCACTTATAGAAAGTCTTCTGCAATCAAAACCTGAAGAATTTGGTGGAAACTAAAGATGTGAAGGGTCTAATTTTTCATGTGTACTCTAATAAAGGAATTAGTCATTGTATTAACACCAGTGTCTTCTTCATGGTATTTGAAGAACACAATTTTGAAGAGATTCCCTACGATACATCCTACGTTATTGCAAGCAGTTGAACACCTAATCCCCTCCTTAGGCTGATGAAGGTATGGACCAAGTCCCCCATTCTACCTATGCTTTCTCAGTTTTTATTCCTATTTCAGCAGGGACAAGAATATAGTCAACATATGACAAGAGGAATGAAATAGGTATCACTTATCTCAACTGGCCTTGGGAAAAAAAATAATAAAGAGGATAATCTGGAGTTTCTGGGCTTAAGGAGATACCTGTAAAATATAACCTCATGTTAAAATTTTTATTAAAATGTGACCTTGCTCTAAATTTTTATCTGTAGGACTGGTTTTTTAGCTCTGCATCACTGCATCTCAGTTGTCTTCCAGCACAAACATGGTTACTTTGCAAGTAAAAACATTTTTTCCAGTTGCTAGGATGGCAAACAGTGCAGGAACTGAAAACACAGACTATTGCAGACATACTGTGGCTAGCATGAAGAAGATTCACTTTATTTCCATTTTCCAAAGCTTCTTACCTCGTGCTAAAGAGTTCACTTGTGGCCACTGAACATCAGATTTTACAGTTCTGAAAAGGTAGTTGTGATAAAACTTGGGTCAAGACAGACAGTAATGAGGAACATATGACAGGACAAAATATCATTACAAAATAAATGTAAATGGCCATGTAAAGAATAGGAAGAGCTGCCTCTGACAAAAATCCATTCTGTCCTTTTAAGACGTGCAGCAGCCAGTCTTTCAGCTTTCTTGAATTAGCAAGAACTCATGTAATCCTTCAGGAATGCAAGAAGCTATCTTCCTTAGCTTTCATTCTTCTACAGAGGGAGAATCTCATGGAAGCACTAATAACTTTTACATTCAGATGATTGCTTTTCATTAACATTTATTAAAGATCCACCCCTTGATACAATAGTTGGGGTTAAGCTATGACACCCGAGAAAGTGCATTTTAGGAGTTAATTCCTGTTCTTTTATCACCACAATACTTTTGAAAGTTCCTGTTTCAAGTATCAGTCTTTGTCTTTTGGTATCACCTGGATGAGAGGAAGCACCTGAGATAACAGACTTCATTCTTTTTACAGCCCACTGTTTGGGGAATTCAGCCTAGTTTCTTGAGGCATTCAACAAATGTACTAATAAAAAATTATAAGGCTATAATTATTTTAGGATAAAAAAATAATATTAATATCTTTGTCACACAAGCTACTTTACGACACTTGTTCCTTGTCTAAGCACAATTGTGTCTCCTCAAAATCACATTAGACCTCTGACTATCTATGTAGTTACTTTTAACACTACAGAACTGATTAATCTAAAAAGACATAGGGATAATGTCATTCAGGAACTGTCATGCAAATTTTGTTACCAGTGTTTTTACCTCCACACACTGCTCTAACTGCTTACACCACATTAAAGGTGCTGGAAAGCAGATCTTGCTGAGTGATTAGATAGAGTTGTTTCTACTCTTTTGTCTCTAATGTTTCCACATCCTAGACCACATAAACCTTTTGTTGTCTTTATGGCAAATAAAGCCCTTCAAATAAACAAAACATTGCTGCTATTGACTTAATGTGAGTTTCTTTATGCTTTATGTTAATCAAACATCTGCAAAACTACTGTGCCTCTGAATTTCCATAGTGTCTCTTTCAGACAGTTGTGTTCTGAAATCAGGCTTTGCATTATTTTGATGCTTGCTCTGCACAAGTTCTCCTTCTCAATTTTTGCAAGTATTATTTCTGTTTATTGGATATTTATTCAAATGAAATTTGTAAATAACTGAGACTACAGAACAAAAATCTCTTGGCAGAGACAAAAAGGCTAGTACCATCTCAGATGTAATAGCCCAAAAACAATAGAAAAGAGAAGAAAAAGTATAGCAAGGTTCAAAGAAGCATAATTTTATTACACTCTTGCCTTTTCATTAGATATCCTATCATGTTGTCATTACATATCCTGTCACATTAAATAATGACTCTGAGCAGTCACACCTAATATCTCCAAAACAAGGGGTTTTCTGACTTGTTTGTCATTTAACCAGGGCAAAGATCCAGCAGGACATATTGTTTCACTAGGTTCCATGTACCAGCTGTACTTCTCAAATTCTGTCTTTTGTCAGGATTGTGTGACACTTGCTTCCAATGAGATCCACAAGAGCTGTCAGGGAGAATGTGGCCCTTTGGAAGCCTAGTAGGTGTTTTTCATGTAGTAAACATAATAAAAGAACCTGGTCAGGTTTCCCACAGCTCATTTGAGCAAGTATTAAACATTGTTTTCTGTCAGAAAAAAATAGACAAGCAACATACAAGAAGCAAATTTCTCATATGGTCATTTTTTGAATAAAGCACACTTTCTGTGGAAGACTTTCCTTTTCCTAGTATATTAGTGTGACAAGTTGTTTGATTCATAATGTAAATGTTTATGTTTCACATTAGCAATATCAGTGTGAAATATATACTGCAAAGAAAATACTTAGTTTTTCAAAGATTTCGTCTCAGCAGCTTTTGTAAGGAAAACCATGGGGTTTTTTCTTATATGTACAATACCAGGAACTATCCCCATATAAAAACAAACTGCATAATTTTTCAAAGTTTGAGTTTAATTTTTTTTTAATCTTCAAAATTATGACAACCATAAATATCTCCTGTGTCTTTCAGGGGCTGATAGACTCTGGAATTCCTTCCCAAATTTTTTTCCTCCCTTTCTTCTGCTTTATTGGTGATCAGTGCTGCTCAGCATAACATGAGATATCTAATAGGTACTGAAGGAAGAGCACCCCAATTTGCAAACAGCAAATGTTCCTTGCCCTCAGAAAAATTTCAGTTGGATAAATGTGGTGACAAAAACATTTCTTATTCATACAGACAGCAAATATTTCTTGCTCATAGGTTGCTGTCTTGGTTTGAGGAGAAAAACCAAAACTGTTTACCCACAAGCGGGGGAGGGGGCCTCCTCCATAATAATCACGCCACTCTTTATAAAATTTAGAAGAAGGAACTTTAATACAAGAAGGATAACTGTTCTTAACTGATATATATATATNGGCTAGCAGGCTGGCAGGAAGAGCAGTCCCGGCAGGGAAGCAGGCAGGCTAGCAGGCTAGAAGCGAGGAGCCGTCCCCACAAACAGGCTAGCAGGCAGGCAGCCTAGCAGCCAGGAGTGAGGCACAGTCCGGGCAGGTAGGCAGAAAACCAACAGCGAGGAGCCGTCCCGGCCGGAAGGCAGCCAGGCTAGCAGCCGTCCCGGCAGGAGGCAACTGACGCCCCCCCGCCTCCCAACCCCACTT
Organism: Sakesphorus luctuosus; assembly: GCA_013396695.1. Lineage (NCBI taxonomy): Eukaryota > Metazoa > Chordata > Aves > Passeriformes > Thamnophilidae > Sakesphorus > Sakesphorus luctuosus. The sequence goes on from VWZD01005782.1 coordinate 1,206,303, forward strand.
CCCCCCAGCCATGTGTAGTCCCCAAAACCAAAAGAGACAACCTGCCCCCACCCAAGAAATCAGCAGTTAACGACTCTTTTTGTTAACTCCTGGCATGGGCAGTTAGTGGCAGGGGAGAGAATTTACATAAGAATTCCAAACTACAACAGTTGCAAAATAAAAAGAAAATTTCAGCATTGGATGAAGCATCAGAGAATACGGCATGTGCTCCCAAAAGATGCTCTCTCTTAATTGTGATGGATTTTAAAAGAAAATACAGAAATCCCATGGGATTCAAAACACTTTCCTGGAAACAGTCATACCAGAAGAGTAGAGCAATAGTGGAGACATTATCAGAAGCAGACAGTCAAATATTATGCCACTTTCAACCACACTTTTCAACAAGAGACTGATAGAGGATAATTCATCCACTCCCTAAAATGTCTGTGTTTTCTGCACAAGTCTTTCCCGTTAGCCTTACTTGAGGCTGAAGTTAAGAAACAACATGGTTTTCACAATCAGGAAAAATGTGGTGAAAGGCAGGTTTGTATTTTAGTTTCTTCGAGATGCAGCCTGTACCACAACAAAGATGTTCCAGTGTCAGCTAGATATGCCTACCCAAATAAACAACTGCCTGTTCCATATGAAACCAAACAACACTGAGACACTCTCCAGTGGAAAAAGGCACAATATTCAAGAAGGTTGCCGAGAAATCTCTTGTTCCAGCTTAAAGCACCAATAGGTCATTGCCAATCCAGAGAGTGGGATTGCATTAAATTGGAGACCGTAAAAAGCCCGCAGATCTACCTTGTCAGATAATTTTGCAAGAGAATATTTTTTTTATCTGTTCAAGCAGAATACAAAATGAAACTTGACATTTCAATAGCACTAGCCATGAAATATATCCTATTCCATAAGTACATACACACCTTCTGAATGATTAAAGATTTATTCAGTCTTACCTGAAGGGTGAATTCATATATCTGTTCTTTCTTTGACTCATTATAAAAAGGAAGTAAAAACTAATCAATTTTATTGAAGTAAGACAAATTGATTTCAAATAATAGAACAATTATGAATGAACTGAGATGATTAAATGATGTGAAAATATTTGCTTGACCTGTTTTCTCTTAACCTCTAACCCATACCAGCAGACTGTGCATCACATTCCTATCAGAAAATCAACATATTTTCTTTAAGAGCCAAAGGAATGTAACACAAATATGCAAATAACAGAAGGCAAAACATGGTTTTGTACAGTATTTTAATAACAAGGCATTCCAGTGATGAGAAGGATGAAACCACTAGTTGCTAGAGTGATTTTCATTTGCTGTGCTCAACAAAGGAGTTGAGAAGTGGGCATGAAGTGATAGTCAAAGCACAGAAGCAAACAAAAAATTTCACCAAGAAAATAAATGACTGAGGTGGCTCTGGAACTTCTAGGAGAAGAGCTTATGTACATGCAAGGGACCATCTGTTTCTTTACGAGCAACAGAGATCTATCAGTTGTAATTTTTATTGCGCATTGTTTATTGACAATTTCTTCCTATGTTTTATAGTTTGGAAGCCACTAGTAATGGGTAAACTGGAATATTTAAAATAGAAGTACTGCAAGAACACTAATGACAAGCCTGTGTGCAGCAGAATTTGAATCTCCAGTAACACTAAAGACATAATTCTGCAATGAATTTTTTTAATAAATGGTCAGAATCAGCCCTTCTTTGATTTAGGCACTAAATACTTGGCTATGCTCTGGAAAGGAATCCTGATGTCTACTTCTTGCCACTCAGAGCAGCTAAATTCATGATATACCTTTTTCATCTAAGTTTGAAGACTGGCCCCCAGGTTAAACCGCTTGTCTTGCTCATGCTTAGGAAAGTTTTGGTTTATGGAATAAATGACTGGGGTGTCTCTGCAGGCTGTTGAGATCTAACAGATATCAAAGAAGCTTGAAAAGATAGTTCTGATCACAGCCAACACTTACTTTCTGCTCAATTTTTAAGCTGAACAAAACACTTAAAAGAAGACATATTAGCTTCTTCTCATCCTGAGGATCTTCAACAATCTTCCACAAGATAGTCTAGAAACCATTCTCTCTGCTTGTATTAAAGCAAGGCCAATCTCCAGTCACATGCACACACAAGTGCCATGGGTGACAAAGATCTGTAGTTTAACAAAGTGATCACTGTACTAAGCAAGATCCTGTTTGACTCCAAATAATGTTTAGGAGATTTAGTGTTCTGAAGTGAAAGCAAATGTGCTCAAGGAAGCTGCAAAGAGTTCAAGACTATTAGTTCACTGAAGAATTGTTCAGTGCTTCACAACTTGGATTCCCAGCATCTACAATGAAATAAGATTTCTTTGTTGTATTATCTTTAACAAGTATTGAAATGATACTTCACTGAATCTGAACACCTTTTATATTGAGACAATAACAGATCAGCACCTCCTGGTGTAAAACAGCTAACATGGAAGAGTAGTGTATGGAGTTTCAGAGAAGCTAGAAGGGATTGGTGAAGAGAGATGCTTATGAAGCAACTGGGAAAGGGAAGAAAAGCAACAATGAGATGAGAAGGTGAGCAGGAGCTGGGAAAGGTCAAAAAGATGAAACCTCAGCAAATCTGCAGAAGTCATCATAAACATGAAGTAACCAGTAAATGACTGTTATAGTTTAAGCTGGCAAAATGCCAACTGCCTGGTACCCAGTCAAAAGGTCCACTCCCAGAGAAGGAGAGTGAGGGAAAAAAACAGAAATGAGGCTTTGGACATGGTGAAGTTCTTGTGTTTATATAGAGAAGTGGAAAGCTTAACACCAAATATGAAATAGCACATAGTGACAGGAAACAACAACAGGCTCACCGAGGTCGCCCCAGCTAACAAGCAGAATTCTGAACCAACCAAACCTCCTCCCCAAAGGAAACCTCTCAGCAAGAGGGAAAAAGGAATTAACAGGAATATGCTCACTTCCCCAGCTAAACAGCCACACAGACCAGCAGCAGCAGGGCCTGATATCAGCAGTCAGGGAGTAGGAACCCTCCTGCTCCCAAACATGGACCGAAAAGGCAGAAGCTCCTCCACCCCAGCTTGTTATACTCCTCGACGCTTCCTAATGATGTCAGATGATATGAAATACCTCTTTGGCTGCTTAAGTCAGATGATACCTGTCCCCTCTAATCTGCGTCACGTCCTTTGAGGCCTGCTGAAAACTGAGGCTTAAATGGGGACCTATGCTGACTAGAGCCAAAACTACTACAATGACACAGGTTCAAACTAGTTGAAATATGTGTGACTTACACTCTGATGTAATAATAAGCATTCTGTGACCTAGTTTATCATTTCATATGTAGCTTCAGGAACTTATTTTAAAATTTGTGTTACTACTAGCCTTCAGTATTTACCTGAGCTTTGTCACTGAAGGCCTTGGATATCTGTACCTTATGCTGTAAATACAATAATGGAGCTAATAGTGAACCGAAACAGGCTGGTAATTTCTTTTTTTAACAGTGTTATGTACATGCAATTCATCAGAAATAAAAGTACAAATCTGTGGAGTCATAAATTTGAATATACTTTCAGACTGTTAAGAATTAATGCCAACAAGAAGATTCTTTACTAATAGGTGTCTGAAAATGAGATCGGAATGCAAAATACCTTCCAGAAGACTTCCAGATTGAAAGGCAAATTGCCAGCATGAAAATCAAGTCCATACTGGTTCTTAACATAGTTCTTCATCATTCCAACTCCCACTCTTCCCTCTGGTGTGCTCATACCTTTCCAGAAGTGAATACACTTAAAAATGCGCAGGATAAAACTGCATGTTGACAAATATCTGTATTTTTCCTGAACACACTAGATCACGTGCCATTCATACTGTATCAGTTGCCCTCAGAGTTCCAACATTAGAACATCCCATTCAGACAATCAAGACAAGCATAGGAAGTTAAATAATCCAAGAACATTAATGAAAAATTAGATTTCAGACGGAGTGTTTGCATGCAGTGTGAAAAAATGACAAGTATTCTGGACAATATTCCCAGATAAATGAGGTAAAAGCAGTAGAGATTATAGTTCCAGAAAACTGCTAGAACATCTCAAGTCATTCCTGAGGCAACATATGCTTTCACATTACCCCTTCCGTCTCCCTTCCCTACCCTAGTGAGGTCCTGGACTTCTACCACATAGAACAATCAAGGACCAGTAAACTCCATTTCATCCCTCTGTTTAAAGTGAAGGTTTGCGTGGAAGAGTGTACTAATGAGAGAATTAAAGTGCTTCTTCCTGGAGGAAACTGCTAGTAGATTAACCAGCATCATTGGTGCCAGTAGTAGCCAATAGAGGTTATCTCACCAGGGTAGGAGGCAGTCACAGGAGGGGGTTTACACACTGGTTCCTTACTGTATCCTTGTGGGTTACAACTGTGGGACTGGTGACATTTATACCAGCAGATATGGAAAGATACAATGTCACTGAGCAGCACCAAAATATATTTGTCAGAGACTTTTTGCCCTATGCCTGAAGCCTAGAAAAGCTGCTGGCTGCAGAAGCAGCAACTCCCAGTAGGCAGACTGGAGTATATTTAGCAGTCTCTCTTCACACTGTACCATTTCAGCTCTATTGCTTACCCTTCTCCACCATCCTCTATGCAACTGAAGCAAAATGGTAGAATTTAAATTTTACTCCCAGTGCTGAAAAGCTCTGAGCTCTACTCTGCTGGCAAGATAGCTTTCTATGGGACTGCCTGGTGACTAGAAGCCAAATGATGCTATCCCTTTTATTGTATTTGCCAAACTCAGAGGGAAACTAAAAGAATTTTATTGCAGCAATTATAACACCATAATGAATTTGGTTGGGATATGAAGTTCGATACTATAAAAGGGTTTTTAATTCTGTAAAATCGTGGTAAAATGGAAACAACACAGACTTTGAGCAATCTGGTCTAGTGGAAGATGTACCTGTCCATGGCAGAGGGGTTGAAATGATATAATCTTTAAGGTCCCTTCCAACACAAATGATTCTATTATTCTACGAATATGCCCATTGTCTTTGGAACTGAGACTTACTCTCAACAGTCTCGGTGTTCAGCCATAGTGACTCTGGCTTGGTTAGGCCATTCGAGGCAGGGCACTTGTAAAGTGTGTGACTTCTTGATATCTGTTTCAAATTTATTTTTATTTTCTGAGTAGTCTGAGCTAGTGTTTTTTTCAGATTAAAACAGCAACACAAGAAGGTTTTACCTATACTTAGACTTATATTTCTGACAGCTTAATCCCCTACAGTTCTACTAGTTTACTTTGGAGGACTGAGAACACATAATCTATCTGGAATCAGTAAATGATCATCTGAAATTGTTACAGGAAGTATACCTATTAAACTATTTCCTCTGAACTGACAAAAAAAAAAAGAAAAAGAAAAAAACCCCCTGATTATTATTCTTTTATTCTTTACAAATAGATCCAAATATATAAATTTCCATTGTCTGTTCCTGTAACTTTGTGTCTCATTGATTGTGCAATAATTTGAAGGCAGTTTTTTATTTTAGCCTTGCATAAACCCAATAATTTTTCACTTTATTTTGCACAGCAGGAAAAACACTTCAAAAAAAGTGCTATAGTTGCTAATTTGAACATAAAAAAATTTAAAAATTACCAAGTGAATTTTACTCAATCATCCTTAATTTATTTTTGTCATATATGTATACAGTATCTTCTGTTTAGTCTTAAAGTAATGGTTGGTTTCAGTGGACACGTATCATCACCAGTTTACCTTTATCCCTAGGCTATAGCTTTTACAATCTTTGCCTGACACCTGCTTCAAACTTAATCAGCTAGTATCCATCATTTTTGCCATGTAACCGTATGCACATTGTTTATTTTTCCCAACATTTGTCCACAGTGTTTTAATTGCTTCCAGACTTTCAGTCTGTTTTCAGTTCTGGGATGTTGGTTTTTTTCCTAAACAAACTAAGAAACACCAAGCACACTTTTATTCTCCTTCCTTTCATTTCTCTGCTCCAGGCTGGAAATAGAAACACAGAACAGGTGTTTCTACAAAACCATATCTGAAGATTTAAAAGCTGACAGGCCATCCAGCTCAGCTCATTAATATAGTTTAATGGGTTAAGTATTACTTTCTGGATTATTCATTATGAAAGCCACCGATAAATGGCAAAAAATAAAGAAAGAGCTTCTGAACCAGTTGTTCAATCCCTGCAAACAAGCTAAGCATTCAGCATCCTGTGGGCTATGTTTATTAGGAGGTCCTCCACACAATCCAGCTTGTAATTGTCCCTCCCTATAACCACTTTTCTCTAAGGAGGATGGCACACCACTTCTGAAAGCAGCTCCCATCCTACAGAGGTTCTCTGTTCTCACAGGACTAATTAAACTCCTTAATTTTTCCACAAGCTATAGACAGGGAGCTGGAGGTATAGTCCTGGAGATAGCATTCACTTTCTCAAGAGCACTTTCTCTTGACCAACTTGATTACAGTGTTGGATAAAGTCTAATGCGGGAAAAAAAACCTATTCAGAGTTTTGTACACATTTCACCCACCAGGCTTAGGAAGACCCTGGAGTCTGAAAGGCTGTCACACAGCTTGCCATAATTGCTAATATGACAGAAGCAATTACAGAATCTCTTAAAAAAAAGGCAAAAAACCTCGGAGTGTTCTCAGATTCTGATCATTTCTTCAGTAACCCAACTATTCTTTTGTGTTAGAGCAGCTCTTTCCATTCTTTCCTTACCTGTATCTAACACAGATCACAATCCAGATTTTTCCTAAGGAGCTTCCAGTATAACCTTTTCTATAAAATATGGATGTAATTTATTTATTCCTCTCCTAAGGCCTCATTTCCTCGCTTTTCCCACTACTGCATTGTGCAAAACATGATGTAACATGTCTATTCTTAACCTCAGCTATGTCTGTGACACAGTTCTTTTTTTGTGCTAGGGGACTTAGCTATGTATGCTAGCTTTTTCCAGACATAAGTCTATTCCTTTTCCTTCTTATGCCCCTCTGTATTTTCTCAGAAATCAGGAATGTGACTTAAATGCATTTTTTTTCTTGTCCTTACTGAACTGTTGCCACATTAAACTATTCGGTATTATAGATCTTACAGTAAACCACAGGAGCTCACTGAAAAATAGTCTCCACAGTGCTTCGTTCAGTACAAATGTAGCTCATGCTCAAATGGGCTTTAACTGCTGAAAAGAGACAGAGGGCAGGAAAACAGAACATGCAAAAAACTGAGCCCAGTGATGATGTGCAAACAACTGCATTAGCTCCTTTCCTTTGTTAAATCCACATGTGTCTTCATCAGAAGGCGAATTAGTTAACAAGAAAAAGGAAGGCAAGGTAAGGCAAAGGTAAGTCAACGAAGAGAAATCTTTAGGTGTAAGGGTATGTTGTGGATTTAATTCCAGGGAATTTGAAGAGATTATACAGATACTGAATCTCAGTATAGGTACAACAGTCCCTTTGAAGACTAAAAATAACTTCTGTGTTGCAGTTTGCAGTCTCAGATATGTATACTTAAGGTGCTTCATGCTGATGTAATGGTAGTAATCTTTTCTCGAGAGGGAGCTGATCCAAGAGGGATACAAAGTTCAGCTGAATTTTGCGTTAGAAACTTTGCATGCTTACAAATTGCAGTCTGCCTTCCAGCAGCAGCGCTAATGTCCAGTACCCGGTGGTAACAAAAGTTATTTAGGAGATGATAATGGCTGCAAAGGGGCTGTGAAGCAGCCACAATAGCACTGTTTTCTAGTAATTCAGGCACGCTTGTTCCACAGGCTTACAGAAGTTTCTGTAGGTACTCTCTGTGCACTGTTACATATCTTCACCAAAATTACCAAACCAAAATAATCAACTGACTTTACAAAAGTGCACAGTAAATTGTTCCTGACTGAGTACAAATCAGCATTGCCTGTTCTCCTATTTCGTCAAGGTCCCCTCCAAATGCCTGAGCACCCCCGGCATGTGGATAACTCTGAGCACCTAACTGAGAGGAAAAGCACACAATTTCCCTCCCCGAGCCAAGCATAGCTCTCCCTTCTTCAGTACAGACTCAAGACAAGTGCAGGGGAGCTAACTTAACAGTGTAGGATCAGTCCCATGAAAACCAATGGCACTTACAGCTAATCATAGTTTCAAGTTCTTTGCTGAACCAAGTGTTAAGCCAAGGATTTGTCAGTTCAAATATCTAAGCTGATCTCCAATACACAGTGTCTCAGGAAATAGGAAATGTCTTCTCAGCAAAGACTATAATAGACCACACAGAGTCAAATTTTAAGTGTAGACAAGAGAGTACAAGAGGGCAACCCACAGAAGAATGTGACCTGATGTAAATGAAGTTAAAAACCTTTAAACTAACACATGAACACAAACATAATTTCAACTTCATTGTTTTGCTAAACATTAAATTGAAAATTCACTGCAATTTTATAGAATTTCTATAACTTTTAGACTGAAATACTCCTTTTGCTAGTTTATGACTGTGTGTGCCAAAACCAAACTATATCATCAATGTCCTCTGCAACAACAAATAAACAAATAAATATATGATAATCATTAATAAAAAAAAAAATAAAGCCTACAATGACAGTTAAATGAGGACTATGAAGCCATTCCAACTCTAAATCATACTAACATTTTTACCAAATGCAAGTGTTTAAAGAACAGACCCATTTTATTACAGGACCCAACTGCCAATTTTGTAAATTAAGAAAATCAAGTTGGAATGAAATAGTGTGCATCTAATCTTTCCAAGAGAAAAATCATCTAATGTACAGTTGGCATTTCTCCAGCCATGAAATATCTATGCTGTCCTCAGTCCAGTAGAGTAATTTTCCCAACAATAAATACAGTATATAAGTAAACATGTTCTTATGAACTAAGCCTTCAACTTCAGAGTTTCATCATTATTAAGAGGAAAATAGGGGATGACTATAATTAACATAGAATAATGTAACATCCAGTGTAACAAGATGAGAGTCTGTTGTTGGGAATACTTGGAAAAAAGATGAGACAAAAGCTGAATCATGCACAACATTTCTATCAGGTTTACTCTGTAGACCAATGTGCATACTCCAACACAAAATACATATGTGTTTGCCACAAGCTAGACGATGAAAACATAAATAGGGCATGGGACTAAAGAAAGAATAGGGAATACATTTTTAAATTTATATATGCATATGAAAATGAAGTTCCTGAAGATTAAACCACCTATTCTGTTGGGATTTCAGTGTTTGACATGGCTTCCTGGAGAACTTTCTCCAAAATTTGTTACAGGGTGAAGCTGATTGGTCCATTGTTCCTGATTTCTCCTTCTTTGAGGATGATTCATCCGTTTTGGAAGATGGGTGCAATGTTTGCCTCGCCATTGTACAGTGGCTATGGAGATCAGCCTTGTAGCTACCTCAGCCAGTTCACCATGTTGCACTCCATCCAGCCCCATGGATTTATGTGTGCTCAGTTCATTCAAGCTGTGCCAGCGCTGCCCATCATTATCATGGGTAGTGTCTCCCTCCAGGCATAGAGGCCTGTTGGGAAGTTTCTTTCAGAAAATGGGTTTGTGAGCAATCTAAACTGCACCAACTCCGTGAGACTGAAACAGGTATTTCAGGTAGCAAGGACACACACCTGCTGTTTGTTCGTTAGGCTAGGGTCACTCCCTAGGAGCTTCCATCGACTCCCTGGAAGTTTTCTCATGAGAACACCTCAACTTTCTTACTGATCTCCAGACATGGACCTGAAAACATCAGGATAAGATAATATAAACATGAGACTTGTGAGATATGGGTTTTAACCAATTAAAGGTTTTAGCGTGGTGGTGTGAAACCTTTTTTAGCCAATAGGATGTAGCTTTAACCCTATATAAACCGTGTGCTGTGTGTAATAAAATGTCTTCACTTTAAACCTCATTGGCTTGTTGAGTGAAGTCCTTTCTCTCTGCGGAAGATTGTTTACTTTAGAGGCCTATCAGGTCCAAGATTAACTATAGTGCCTATCATCCGTTGTAGTGTTGCCTTTCCAGTCCTCAGTGGCAGAGTAACCTTTGTCAGTGTATATAAATAACACATTTTTCTAAAGGTCATAGGATTTTCTTTTCCTTTTGTCTGCTGTATATCTTCTCTGTTTTCTGCTGTCTTTACATAATGGAAACCATTCTCGTCAAAAGAGGTAGCTCATGTTAGATGTGACATATGAGTATCACCAGTGGCAATAACTGGGAAGCTATTCAAAACACAATAAATACCTCATATCAGAGATTTCTCATGCCTTGTTGCTAGGCAATCACTTATTTTGTATATTATATTCTGTTCAATTTGGATTAATACACAGGCGATAAAATATTGTATCTTGTATTCATTCTCTAAGAAGTAGTTTGCCTATTCATTTTTAAGATCTTAATTTTCAGTTCTTTAGAGAACAAAACTTGTAGTTCAATATGTAAAACCAAACGGAAAAAATCTTTACTTCATGCAGAAATTAAATACACTTCCTTTTCAAAAATCATTAAATTTTTTCTGCTGCTTATTATGCAGTGGAAAACTATCTGTAACTAAGTAGAAAAATCCTTCACACACATTCTAAATGTCACAGAAAAGAAATGGACCTGAACTCTCTCTCCTAACCTCTTTTACTTCACATATGGATTGCACCACACTGCATATAGTCCTATGGGGTAATCCATAAACCACAATTCAAAGGACATGAAAAAAAGTTATTCTGGGTAGGAAGCCAGTGTAGTTAAAAGGAGATTTTGGAGGCCTGCTGAAACAGAATGAAAGCTAATATTGAGAGGACTGGATTATGAGTTCATAACCATCTAGATAGCTCTGGAAAAAAAAATTAATAACAATGCAAAAATGTCCCACAGACATGTGGAAATAAACATAAGGTTGTATGTATCCCAGATGCTCTTGCTGCTATGATAGAAAGTTTACCATGTGTAGGAAAGATATAAAGGAACATCTGTTGAAATGATACATTTGCAAATCAACAGGCCCAGATAACTGACACCCAAGAGCCTCAAGAAAACCAGCTGGGAGCTTTCTGAACAATGCATGGGAAACTGAAGAAATTCCAAGTGATTGGATAACTACAGATATGGTTCCAATATTTAAACAGGATAAAATGAATAATCCCGTAAATTACAAATCAGTTAGCCTAACTTGTAGAAAAGCTAAAATAAAGAAATTTAAATAGATTCATAGATACAAGCAAATAAAGGTAAATCCTGAAATTTAAATAAGTCAGCCTTGTCCATGGACAAAGGTCTTGTCCGAAATAAACTTGTGATCTTTACTGACAGCAATTTAAACCTGGTTTCCAAAAGCATCAACATAGTATACCTGGAAGACACTACATTCCGATGGTTTTCATTCAATACTTGACTTATTAGTTTATGACATTTTCAGTATTGCATTACACAGTAACAGCAGGACAAAAATTAAATTACTCAAAAACTGTCTTTTTGTCAGAACTCAACATATACTTTTAAAAGATAATATGAAAAAGAGAATGGATTAATAATAAGAAAAGTCCTTGGACCAATACTAGCAAGTACTTTAAGATTATAAAATCTATCTGGTAAAAATAAAAATTTAGAAAAATAGTCATGACAGTAAGTAATGAGAACAAGCCCTAAAACATTCTAGATCACTTTCTGAAATTGTTGGAATGGAACCAGATGTGTTCAATACAGCTAAACAAAAAGCATTACCTCTGGGAACATATCATGTGAGCTGTGGAGGGGGGTGCATTGATTTCAGAGTAGGAAACAATGAAGTAAAGTCAGATACATGGGGCTGCTCCATGGGAAGTGCTCAGTTCACCTACTATAAATAAATCAAGATGGGAGCAGTTTATTGATTTGCTAATGATACATAAATAACCAGTCATCAGTATTGATTATACAGGATAAACTGCAGACCCCCACATGGAGATGTGTGAGCCCCAGCTGTGCACAAACCCTCGCTGCTGCCAGCAACCCCCTCAGGCAGCACTGTGGGCAGGTGCCCTACTGCCCCCCAAGGAGGGCTTCCCCCCATGCCATCACCACTGCGCCATGGGTCCCTGGACAGGTGCAGGCTATTTCTGTGCCCCACAGGGCACAGACAGGGTTGGGGATGCCACGGGGCAATGCTTGGCTGTGCCCACTGGGATCACTGTGATGCCTAAGGATTTAGTGTGTTTTGTAGATTTTTAGAACCACATAAGTTGCATAGATTCTTCTAGGTTGTTCATGTCCTAAAGTCAGTTACTAAAGCTCTTTCCCACAAAATTGTAAGCTTTCTCATGCCCTGCCAAGGCCATGGTGTTTGTGAGAAACCACCTGTAGATAGCAAGAAGATAAAACAGGAGAAGAAGGCCTAGAGGTCCTGGAAGATCTCCAGAGGGCAGTCCTGAAGACCCCCATGGGTGAAGCACACACAGAAATTAAGATCATGGTTGGTTGTTAATATCTCATATGTAAATTGCTAGAGAAGTTACATAAGTTGTAACATTCCTGGTCACAGGGTCGCAGACCTTCTGATGTGCACCTTAGAAGCTTCTAATAAAGGTAACCTGTGTATCTTTCTTCATTAAAACTGTTTTCGAGTGTCTCTTTTCACAGGAATAGGCAACAACTGTTCCTCCTTTCATTCTAAGGCCTCCCCCAACACTTCCTTTCAGACTTCAGTGCTCCTGTGACATTGCTTCATTATACCTTCATTTCTTTCCAAAGTTACTGGAATTCACCAATTATTCCTTCATTGACTTATTTTGGTTCCTCTCTTTAACATAATCAGTTTAAAGCACATTCCCTCTCAGTTTGAGTGTCCCATCACTGATACCCTGTCATAATAGGCATTGTTACCAGGCCATTTTGACATGGATTCAGTCAGAGATTTCAAGAATAGCATAAAAATAATCTAGAATTGTAAAAGATGTTTTACCATTTGTGCTTAAGGCAGCCTGATGGCAGATGTGGGATTAAACATTGAAAGAGCTGTCCTAAGGTCTTAATGGGTGGATATTTTGTTGCAATTTTTGAGGAAAAATGAGTGTAATGTTATGAAATTCATAATTTGTTTTCTACATACGTCAGGGAAGGCAGAGTTGAGATAGCTGGCTAGGACAACCTGGCTAGCACTGCAATGTAACATTCATGACTTTATAGCCCAAAAATACTTATTAATGAATTAAATTAAGAGGGTTAGTAGCTATTGCATAAGAGGAGAATTTTGATTAAATTTTTTTAACTCACTTTACAGCATCAGACATTGATCAGATTGCTAATCTTAAAGCTGAAGACTACAGCGTCTTGACAAAGATGGAACAGTGCTCATCTGGGAATACAGAAGCCTCCCAGCTATGAAGTATGCTTCAAAGTTTATGCTGATCACTGGTTGTCTTTTTTTTTGAACTTTTTTCCTTAGCAAACTTTCCCCTCCTTCTGCAGCCTGACTTACCATGTACTGTTCATCCGAAATCTCATATGTGACTCGCTGATATGATTCATATTGATATCAACCGTTTTGTTACTGTCAATGAAATATTAGTCTCTTCTAGTTTTTGTTGATGTCTACCAAAACTTTGCCAATTGTACTGTCTGAGGAAATGATACTTCCCAGATAGGTGAATTCCTGGACTGGCTTAAGCTCTGAATTGCCTATGGTGATGTGGGGATGGTGGCAGACTTCCTGAGGTGCAGGTTGGGAAAGAACTTCTGTCTTCTTCAAGCTGACTTCCTGCTCAAAAAGCTCAGCAGCCTCTGCAAAGCAGGATGTTAAGTGCTGCAGAGCTGCTTCTGTGTGAGCAACAAGGGCAGCATCGTCAGCAAAAAGCAGCTCATGGACAAGGTGATTCAGGGTCTTGATGGGGGCCTTCAGTCACCTTAGGTTGAATAGGCTTCCATCGGTACGATATCAGATGTAGACACTGTTTTTTCATCAAGGTCTGCCATGGCTCTTTGGAGCATCATGCTGAAGAAGATTGGGAATAGAGTTGGTGCAAGAATGCAACCTTGTTTCACACCATTGGTTATTGGAAAGGGCTAGCAAGCCCATCCTGCCTGTGGTGTGGATACACTTTGTCTGACCCTTCAGCTGAGACCTGTCTGGCATGGGAGACCCTACCGGAGGCACAAACCACCGCCAGCATAGCTCTCAATCTCATGAGGGAATGCAAGCTTCTCCGCTGCAACAAGGAGGTGTCCCTGGAGAAGTAATATTCTATAAATACACTTAGAAAAGACAGGGATATCTAAACAGCAACATTTCACCTTCCCATTCAGGTAGCATTGGCCATTTTGTGTCAGAAAGAGAGAAGTATTCCAGGCAGGATTACATCATCCTGTGAAATGAGATGACCAGGAATGGGTCCAAAACATCTGGCTATCCTCAACAGTATCCCCAAGGTCATAAAAGAATTCACTAACTGTAGCAGGGCAATAGGCAGGATATGCATTGTCTGGCACATGGCACGTGTTGCTGCTTGAATGGTAAGGATACTCAGGCATACTCCAAGTCTCTACAATCATCATAAAAGTTTCTTACACCACAATGGGCTACACTCACTGAATTCCTGACACCTGTTGCTGGAACCAAGGTAGTTCCAGTAACACCAGTGTAACTTTATTACATTGTGAACGTCTTTATATACATGTACACTTCACTTTTAAGTGCTCAGTTAAAATATTCCTGGCAGATACCTGTTTAACCAATTCTTAAAAGCCTCCAACAATGCAGACAAGTATTGCACAACCTTTTAGGCAATCTGTCTTGGTATTTCACTATTCTTAGAAAGTTTTTCCTAATGTCTAGCCGAAGTCTCTTTTGCTGTATTTTAAGGCAATTATTTTTTACACAATAATGTTGTTCCACTACTGATACATTCCCCTCCACTGCACAGTAGCTTTTTCAACATCAGAAGTCTGTTATCCCAGATCAGTCTTCCCTCCTCTACATTAAACAACTACAATATTCACAACTTTCCTTACCCATTATATTTTCTAGCCTCCACCTATGCTCGCTGCTCTTCCCTTTAAAGCCAATCTCTACCTGTCTTAAATTATAGTCCCCCAACTGCAGTGCCCCAGCTAAGGTGGTGCTAATGAGCAGATGAACAGAAGGATTTCTTCAGCTGTCTTACAAAAGACATGAATCTTTATACAGTCTAATATTTTGGTTGTCTCCCTTACTACATGCCATGATGCTGGTTCATGTCCAGCTATGATCCACTACAACCTTGGGATCCTTCTCTGCAGAACCACAAGGCAGCCAGTTGTTTCACATCTTGCATTTATGTAGCTGACATTCCTGGCTAAATATAGAGCTCTTTGCTTATCCTTACTGAATCACATCCTATTTTTCTCATATCTCAACTCCAATTTGTCAAAGTCCTGGCTAAATACTAATCTTGCCCTCTATTGCACTGTTCCAGCTTGATATTGTCTGCAAATGTAATAAGGATATTCTTTTTTCCATTGTTCATTTCATCAATGAAAATGTTAACTAATGCCAGAAATGTTGCATAGTCCTGGACACAGAGAAAAAATTCCTTTTCTGTTTGAGTGGATTGACAGTCAGCTTCTTTTACCTTCAGTCTAGGATAAATCGCCGGGATAAATAGGCTAAATATTGCCTCTATTGGCTATGCTACTAGCACTAAACTATTTTAGTTTTGTACTTGTCTAGCACTTGCACTGTATCTCACCACTGAGGCATCTGAACTAAAACTTTTTACCTTTCTTAAAAAATCCATTATCAAGATTTGCATACCACACCAGCTGGATGTCTTTTTCATTCCTGAGATCTGAATGTCTGTGTGGCTGGTTTGAACATTCAGACTAGACACTGAGATTTGTCTGCCTGTATTTCAAGGAAATATTTTCACTGCTTCCTTTTCTGATGAGGCATACCTCAACAAGCCTAAACCTTCAGGTAACAATTGTGCATTTTTATATATTAGTTTTTCCTTAGTTATTCTGATTTTGCTCTACAACTTCACAGGTTTCTTCAAATTGTGCCTCAACAAATGAAACTACTTTTCAAAAAAAAATCCCAAAATTCAAAGCAAATAAAGCTGCCTTGCCTTTCATCTGCTTTTCTTCTCTAGTTCAAAATGACAATTTTCAGACATTACAACTCTCTATGTAATTAAAATAATATTTTGTATTTCCTATTTAAAGAATCCCAGGCTAAAAGGGATTCCAGTTGGATTTTTAGGAAAGAGTAAATGCCAGTTTTCCAAGAACACCTCTCAGAAACTTCAGTAAACATACATGACATAGACAATTTCACAAGACATACATTCTTCTTTCTCTGTTGCAAAGATTTACATTCTTTATTTCTTTCAGTACTTTGAAGTGAATGTACATGTTTGTATAAATATAAAGCCAAAGAATTCTGTCTTCTGACTAAATAACGTCCATCAAGTTTATTGACACTGTGGTCTCATGTGTTTCTCTGTGGCATCTAGATCAATATATGCGTTCATCCCTTGAATTAGTCCAAATTTCATAACATCATTTTTCATTTACATATTGCACAACATCATCAGGCCTTCCCAGTAATTCTGGCTCCACACCACACTTTTTCTCCCCGTCTTTCAATGACTCGCAATTTGACCTAAATAATAAATACTTTTTCTCCTGATAGTACTATAAATTTGTTATTTCTCATTTTCTATTCCCAACCTGTTTAGCTGATAGTAGCAGAGACAAATGCACTGTTGTGAGATGCTGGCATTCATATGAGGATTTATGAAGCTCTGAAAAACACATGCAGATGCAAAAAGTGCATATTGGGAGCAATGGTTGATGAAAAATTCAATATGAGTTGACAATGCACCCTTGTAGCCCAGAAAGCCAAACAAATCCTGGGCTGCATCAAAAGCAGCATGGCCAGCAGGTTGAAGGTAGTGATTCTACCCTCTACTCTATTCCAGTAAGACCCCGCCTGGAGTACTACATGCAGTTCTGGTGTCCCCAACATAAGAAGGACATGGAACTGTTGGAGCAAATCCATAGGAAGGCCATGAAGTTCATATGAAGACTGAAGCACTTCTCCTAGAATGACAGGCTGAGAAAGCTGGGGCTGTTCAGCCTGGAGAAGAGCAGGTTGTGTGGAGATCTCACAGAAACCTTCCGGTATCTGAAAAGGGCCTACAGGGAAGTGGAAGAGGGGCTCTTCATCAGGAACTGTAATGATAGGACAAGGAATAATGGGTACAAACTGAAAGAGAAGAAATTTAGGTTAGGTATTAGGAAGATATTTTTTACTGTGAGGATGGTGAGATACTGGAACAGGTTGTCCAGGAAGGTTGTGGATGCCACAAACCTGCCAGTGTTCAAACCCACACTGGATAAGGTCTTGAGCAAACTGGTCTAGTGGGAGATATCTCTGTCTGTGGCAGAGATGGTTGGGTCTAGGTGATCTTTAAGGTCCATTCTGACCCCTTAACCTTCTATGATTCTATATCAAAAAACCAGAGGATAATCCCAAACCATAATCAGCAGCTCAAACTACACCAAGAGCCTGCTTCATGATGAAACAGGGTGTTAAAAGTTTATGCTCCAAAAGACCAAACTTCCAAGACTTTCATCCTATTGAAAGACAGGCTTTACCATCATCTGATAAATAAATAGGACAAATTACTTTCTTTTGAGAACCTGGCTGTGGACCAGATCTTGATGAGAAAATGAAAGAGACAATTCTTAGCTTCGCATAAAAGTGTAACCAGAGGGTTTGGTGCTGAAAGATTCAGGAAAGAAAGGAAGTTTTAAAACAACCAATGACTCTTTCCACTCCTCATAACTTAACACGACAAGGGATTCATAATGATATGAATGTCACAGGAGTGCAAAGAAACCTGGAGCTGGCTGCAGATTTTATTTTATTGGCCTGGAGCAGCATGAGCAAAAGAGAGGAAATGTCAGACAAGTGAGAATTGTTTCAGAAGAAGGTCTAAAAGTGAGATAGCTGCCAAGTAATTTCCACAAGAGGAAGCAAAAGTGGAATTGCTAGAGGGGGTTCATACAGGTGGGATAATCCCACATGGTCCTTCAAAAAGGAAAATTATTTTATTGATTCAACCTCACAAACTTAGATAGAGAATTATAAAACTCAAACACCATGCTTTAAATTTACTTGGAAAAAAGCATAGTATCTTCTGAAGTGATGCCTCTGAGACATTACAGCGATTGCATGCTGGATGCTAGAAACAAGGGACTGATTAATGTAAAGCAGTTGGGGAATTCTACACCTAGAGTGAAGTGGAATGCACAGTTCAAATTTAAATTCAGGTGAGTATTTGCTGCCAGCCAAGTCTGCTAGACTCCACTTTAGACTGAGAAATCCTCCAGTGGCCAAAATGCAGAAGCCCCTATTACAGAATCTTAGTGTCATTATAGAAACTTAGTGTCATCCATGAATTTACTGAGGGAACACTCAATCCAGATCATTGATAAGACATAAAATACAACTGGTCCCAATAATGAGCCCTGGGGAATGCTACTAGTGACCTGCTGCCAGCTGGATGTAACTCCATTCACAACTACTCTGGGACTGGCCATCCACCCAGTTTTCAACCCAGTGAAGTGTGCACCTGTCCAAGCCATGGGCTGACAGCTTTTCCAGGAGAATGCTGTGGGAGACAGTATCAAAGGCTTTACTGAAGACCAGATAGACTACATCCACAGCCTTTCCCACATCTACTTGGCAAGTCACCTGGTCATAAAAAAAAAAAGAGATCAGAATGACCAAGCAAGACCTGCCTTTTTTAAACCTATGCTGGCTGGGCCTGATCCCCTAGTTGTCCCCTGCAGGCAAGGATTATTTAAAAGCCTTATATTGCATTAATTTCTAAGGCCCAGTTCATCAGAATATTCTGTAGCATAGCTAAAGGAGACTCTCCATCTCGCTTGCATAAACTACGTATGTCTGCAGAAATAAATACTGAGTGTACGCAAGAAGCAAGGATACAAAATGGAAATAGAAGAGTACTCAGCAATGAGAATACTCTCTTGGAATTCCTGAGTTTTTATGGTATGATCTTTGCGTCAAAGAGTCAGCAAATAAAAGTCACAAAGGATGTAGACCAGGAGAGTATCACTTTGCAAAGTTGTACTGTGCTCAAGGCACACACTAAACTGTTAGGCTTTAATATACAGCAGAAGCATTAATTAACACAAACACTGGCACAGCTGCTCCTCTTTCTTATATCCTATAACTTATCAATATCCAGAAGCTTCAAAGGGAAACTCTAGGTTTGTGTATTGCATTTTTTGCTCTGGGATAAATTACAGTTAGCTGCTAGCAGAAAATATTTGTGCCAAGTGGGACAGTGTTGTGAAATAGTAGGAAGTCAACAGGAACACAATTACGCTATTGTGATTATATAAAAGGGTTCTGTATAGATAAAATATGATCTATCATAGGTGTTTATGTGAAATGCATGTTGCATTTTTGCTCTTTGTTTATAGTACTTTGATTGATTTCAATTAATGCTGGGAACACGAAGACAATTTATTCAGGCTTATGTGGAGTTTCATGTTGGTTCCCAGTTTCTTTTCTCTCAGACGATCCTTCTGGACAAAATGTCCAGCCCACAGCTGGATAAACACATCATGTGGTGGGTGAGCAACTGGCTCACAGGTCAAGCACAGAGGGTAATAGTGAAAGGGGCAACATCAGACTGGTGACCTGTATCTAGTGGAATTCCACAGGGCTCCATCTTGGGCCCTGTCCTCTTCAACTTCTTCATAAATGACTTGGACACAGAATCGGAAGGGATACTGAGCAAGCTTGCAGATGACATGAAACTGGGAGGAGCTGTTGACTGCCTCGAAGGCAGGGAGGCCCTGTAGAGACCTCAACAAATTAGAGGGCTGGGCAATCACCAACCATATGAAGTTCAACAAGGGAAAAGTGCTGGATTCTGTACCTGGAATGGGGCAACCCTGGATGTATGGACAGACTGGGGAATGAGATACCAGAAAGCAGTACCACGGAAAGTGACCTGGGGGTCCTGGTCTATGGCAAGTTGAATATGAGTCAGCAGTACCCTGGCAGCCAGGAGGGCCAACAATGTCCTGGGGGGCATCAGGCAAAGCATCGCCAGCTGGTCAAGGGAGGGGATTGTCCCACTCTGCTCTGCAAGGGGGTGGCCTCACCTTGAATACTGTGTGCAGTTTGGGGCATCACAACATAATACACTAGTATTTTTTTGACTTCTGTTAGTATCTTTTATGTGCTGAAATACACTATGATTAACTGTATTCCTCTATCTAAGCCATGTTATTTCATCAATACATTGATAAGTCAAGAATTCAGAAAGGTTGAATTTTCATAGCTCACAAGTTGGATTTAAAATTAAAGAAATGTCTGACCTATTCCAGGTCAAATTCACTACACAGGTACTAGTTTGAAAAAAACAACAAACCAACAAAAAAAAAACTTTAAAAGAAAAAACCACGAAAAATGCGGGTGTTTTTATATTATATGAATGTATTTCCATTCACTACTTTTACATGAGTTCAAGGTTACCCAAGTGCACTAAGAAATTTCACTGAAAAAGTTCAATTTTCTTTGTATTGCTGATAATACCCACCCATAACAACGACATTAATGAGAAAATCAGCAGAAATCAATCTCTAATCTAACTGTTTCTGTACTCTTCTGTGAATTCTGTTCTGCTTAATTTTTCCCCAGGGAACACAGCTTTTTGAGAGTTCTCCTGAAGATGCTTCTTGTCTAACTCAGTCTCAATGTCCATATCCATCTTTGTGGAACTGTATCATGTATGTTAATGAAGTCAAGATAGTTTATATTAATTGCCAGAGGGGAATGCCTTGAATGTTTTTTATCATGTCAAAGCAGCTTTTGGATTAGTTTCACATAAATCCATGTGGCTTTAAAACCCATTTCCCTGTGGCCTTCATCCTCTCTTTCAAAATGTATTCTAATAACCAAAATATAGCTTCTTCTTCTTAAATACAAATATTTTAATTAATTTCCTTGAGGAAGTTTGCTAAAGTGTCTATTAGGCATGGATACAGATATTTATTATATTTCACTAGATCTTTAGAAGCTGGTGATAGGAATCATACTTCTCTTGGGTAAATTCTGACTATAAAGACCAAGACTGTGGGGAATAATTGTGCCACAGCTAAATGTAGTTTCATTTAAGTCCTGGAGAAAGTAATAGGGACCACTGTACTTGAGGAAGATTTTATTAGGGTTGACACAATAAATCGGAGATCATGTGAGCTTTATAAAAGCTGTGTACTAAACCTCATAATAAATGTAATAAAATCAAGAGTTGGCAATAATCTTGTTCCATCTCATAAACTCTAGATAAATATGTACAGATGTAGATAGTATAATTAAAATGAATAATTCTGAGAATCAGAATTAGACACATACCCCTGGAAATCTAATTGATTTTTGAAAAAAACTCAAAAATACCTTGAAGCTTTTTTCCCTCTGAGGTTTCTCTAATTATTCTTTCATGCTTGGAAATATTTTGCACTCCCTTATGGCTATATGAAATTTTCACTTTATCAGTGATAAAGAGAAATATCTCTTCTAAAGAACAAACAGTGCAGCTGAATGTAAACTATGCATTGTTGGACGGAAGGGAGAAGTGTCTGCCTGCCTCTGGATCCGAGGGGGAGCAGAGAAGGTAGACAACGTGACTAGTCTGGGAGTGAGGCAAAGAGAGAGTTTATTGAGAAAATACAAGAGATTTTATAACATCTCTGGAGCAAGGTGCCAGGTCTGGGACTGGATTGGGTGAAAACTGAGGAAAGGAAAGTGTCTTAGTACCCAGGCTAGCCAGTAGGAGAAACAAAGGGTAACAACTAACAGAAAACCAGGGATTGGGGATAGACAGGGGTGGTAACCAAAGGAATTGGGACAGGGGCGGGGCTGGCTGCAGCCCTGGCTATGCCGCTCTGGCCAGTAGACATAGGGGCTTCCCAGGCTGGACTGGCAGGGCAGAGAGGGGAGGAGATCTGGGGGGCCTCTGATGCTCGGGGCTCCCTGTATGGGGGCAGGCTGCCTGGCCTGGGAGGAGACAAACCAGTTTAATGGGGATAAGCCATCCGGAGAACAAAGAAGGCTCGAGAGATACAAATGGACAGGGTGTGGTGATTGCAAAGCCCAGCAGGGAAGACGTACCAGAACCAAGCAGGTGATACATAAACTTTGTAACTAAAAAAACCCTATGACAAGTGTTATAGTTTAAGCTGGCAAAATGCCAATTGCCTGGTACCCAGTCAAAAAGTTCACTCTCGGAGAAGGAGGGTGAGGGAAAAAAACAGAAATGAGGCTTTGGACATGGTGAAGTTCTTGTATTTATATAGAGAAGTGGAAAGCTTAACACCAAATATGAAATAGAACATAGTGACAGGAAACAACAACAGGCTCACCGAGGTCGCTCCAGATACCAAGCAGAATTCTGCACTAACCAAACCTCCTCCCCAAAGGAAACCTCTCAGCAAGAGGGAAAAAGGAATTAACAGGAATATGCTCACTTCCCCAGGTAAACAGCCACGCGGACCGGCAGCAGGAACCGATATCAGCAGTCAGGGAGTAGGAACCCTCCTGGTCCCAAACATGGACCGAAAAGACAGAAACTCCTCCCCCCTGGCTTGTTATACTCCTCGACGCTTCCTAATGATGTCAGATGATATGAAATACCTCTTTGGCTGCTTAAGTCAGATGACACCTGTCCCCTCTAATCTGCGTCACGTCCTTTGAGGCCTGCTGAAAACTGAGGCCTAAATGGGGACCTATGCTGACTAGAGCTAAAACTACTACACAAGTAAAACTATAATTTTAAAACTTCAACACCAAGTCTCTTAGTATGCATCTTCTCAGGTTCAAGGTGCTTCTCCAGTGCTGCTCTCCTTGGGATTCATTTCAGCGTTTTCCTACGGTAAACAGACTCCTATCTAATACACTAGTGGAAAATTCCCTAAAAATAAGGGAAATAAAATTCTGCTTCAATCATTTCCAGTGACAGCAATTTTAAATATAACTCAGAATAATAGGTGGTTAAAAGTCCAGAACTTTTTAAGAGAAGTTAAAGACATAATAAAGAACTAAAATAGAAGAGAACTAAAAGAAATCACAAACACGCTGTTGAAGCCACTGGAGCCATTTTCTGAAGCTTACTGTACTACTGAACTTTTCTTCACTAAAATCTGGAGGTCATTCATTTTTAGGAACAAACAGTAAACCAAAACCAAGCATTGTGTCATGTCAAAAGTTGGGAACATTCTTTTACTTAGTCACCCCTGTATTTCAATCACCCTAAGTAAAATGTTATTTAAAAAAATGCTTCCAGCATTTTTCCTTTGCTTACCTTTTGGTATGTTTTTAATATGTTTTTTTTTCTAACATGCTACTCTGCAAAAGCAAAGTGCTACACAAATAGAAACAACCATCCTTTCAAATTTCATAAAAATATGAATTAGAAAATGTGTGGCTGAATGTCATCAGGGCTAAAAAGCTCATCTTGGGTCAATAAAGAAACTCTAAGAAGGGTTAAAAAATTATTGAGATTTAATTTCTTCTAGTATTTTTAATCAATAGCTCAAACCAACATGAGTTCTGTCCTCAGCTATGTTGAATGTTATCAGAAAAATGACTACCAAAAAAAAAAAAGATGACAATCCACTGGGTCACTTTTGAAGCCTAAAAGAAACATTCACAGCAACTACATAAAATTACTCCAAACTGGCAAAGGTGCTGAATTTCAGTCAGCATAATTTGAAACAAAAGAAAATTAGGAAAGGCTGTCTATTCAATAGTGCAGTTACGTGCTTCAGATATCCTGCATACCTGTAATTTCTGGCCTTATCTAGTTAATATGACGTATTATCATCTTTCGCAATGATTTAAACTCCCTCTGCAACATGAAGCTGCAGCATAGAAAATCATTATTGCTACTGTGTCTCTTGTGCACCCTCTTATGTGAGGTGTGAATTTAGCATATTTCCCTGAGGCCTGCTGAAAAACTCATATTTTCACCTTTCAAGGGTCACAGAGTGTCTTCCTTTAAGATTTACATTTTTTATATGTGAGCTATTTTGACTGAACTACTAACCAATAGATTGTGCTGGAAAAACATTGACTTTCCATACTGTTGCTGATGCTGGAGCCATGGGCAGTCAAAACCACAGTGGCAATGGTGCTTGACTTAATATTGTAATGACTCAGGAGCTTTGCTGGAAAGGTGGAGAATTGCTGTTCCAGTCATTGTTCTCTTCATTGTTTCTGGGTTTTATCCAGTGATGATCTGAAGTGAAATGCACAAACAGTTCTGGGCACATGGCCCAAAAGTCAAGCTTTTCCAAAAGCAGAATTCTCTAACCACTATGATACAAAGCCAGTCTGTTCTCCTTATGTACTCCTGTCTGTAACGTCATCCAGGGAGAGGATTGCTTGCTACACAAAATATTGGGTGATCAATGCATTTCCAGGCCTGTAAGACAGGTCTCCTGCTTTCTGGACAAGTCATTTGTCAGACCAGTGTCTAAAAAATCTTAATTAGATACTGGAATCTGGTCACTTAAATCTGTTAAGTGGTTTCATGCTATGAAGCATAGTTTGCTGTGTTGTCGGAGGAGACCAGATTAGGGTACCTTCCAACTCTGGTTTTTTTTAGTACAAAAGGTGAGTTTCAGGTACACCTATTTTGAGATTTTGGGGAGTTGCTGACATCACATACTAAAACACAAGAGACTAATTTCTTCGTGTGTAAGCATTACACCCCTCATTCATGGCAGGCAGCAGAAGAAATAATACCACACCTGGGGGCACAGCTTGTTTCAGGAATTTCTGTGTATCACTATAACCACCCAACTTCATGTCTTACCGATATCCCCTTGCTAAACCACATGTGCCATTTTCATCAGCTTTTCTTAAAAAAAAAAAGTTTGTTTGTTTGGAGACATAACACTAAAACCATACTTGAGAAAGCAGCAAAACCACTGAGGAAATGAAAATGCATGTTTTTGGAATCAATTCCTGTTTTAGTTTATGTGACAGCCTAGTAGCAATGCCTTTGACTATAAAAGCTGTTACAAACTAGGTTTTACCGTATTTCGAGTGCAAATTCATGTGTCATGGTGAATAAAGGAATTGCACAGGTTCATGTCTCTAATGAACTATGTCATCATTCATTACTGTACATCTCTTATGACAAAAACTCATTAAATAGTTATTTGATATTGTCAGCCAGACTCTTCCTTTAACTACACTTTTCAACCATTTCTCCCATACATCATTTTCCACTTTCACACAGCAAGTCTCTGACCCTAGGAGAATCCATTGTGCCTGTGGTTATGTGGTTGCTGCACCTAAGAAAAAGAAACATATAAAAAGTTTCCTGGATCCATACCAACAATTCGCTTTTGAGAATGCCTGGAAATGGCAATTAGGAATAGGCCAGAAAAGAATCTTGCATCATAATAAGTTTGAATTTCACTGTTTCAAATAAAAAAGCCTGCTGGAGACCACAACCATGTCCTTCCAGCTATGCTAAAAGAAGGAACAATTAAATACTCCTTGTTGAGCAAGAAAAGGATTTAATGAAAGCCATGGCCCAAACCAAACTGAAGGAAAACACAGGGGCCAGAAATCCATTAGTAAAGTTATTTGTATTTGTTTGTCAGAAGGAGTTGACAAGCAGCCAGTGGACAGGAAGAAACTGAGGCTACTTCAAAACAATCAGTGAGCGTGTGAACTTGAAAGAAAGACAAAGCAGAAGACATTTCCTGGGTAAAGCACGGGACAGAAAGTTAAACTGAGAAAGGAAAGCAAAGGAATTCTCCTAGGCATCTAATTCTTCATGTGCTCTGGACAACAGAATTTCATGTACAGGATTTGGTAAATTATTATATGAAAAAACCACATCATTTTAATGTAAATTTCCCCCCACATACTGTCTAGTTCCTTTGGCCAAGAAAATGACACTGTAATGTAATTATTCTGGGGATTTATATTGCATTGTTTCTCCTGATTCCTTAACCCAATATGATTGTCCAGTCTACAGGTAACTTTCCGACAAGTGTCAAACTCATACATGCGTCCTTGTGTTGTTCCACAGCTGAAGAAAATCTCTGCTCATCTCCTCTGCTTCAGATACCAGAACAGAGTTTCTAATTATGTAGCCGCATCAACTACATAAGTGAAGTGAAAGATTACAAAATGCAACTTGGACAAAGGATAGATAGGTTACAGTAAGGGTTTCTTTGTATATCTGTTAAGAGAGGAAAAGTAGAAATTTTCCACTTCATGTTTTCACTTCAAGAGACTGAAGTGGTCTGTTCTTGAATAATATGAACAGCTAAAGTCCTCTTCCTGCTCCCATGAAATCCATGAAGCTCTCACAGAATTCAGTTGTTGAATGTCAAGTTGCCAGTTTCTGACAAGACCCTGAATTTGGAAAACTGCTTTTTAACAAGTTATAAAATGCAACTGACGATGATGATAATGATGATGACAAGTTAATTTTGGAAAAGGTATTTGTTTCTTGTAAAAATCAACTCCAGTGTTGGTTCTTTCTAAAGAGTGCTGGCCCATCATACCGTTTCTATTTCTTAATTGTTACTATCACAATTATTAAATTGTGAAAGTTAGTTTATGGGCCTGTATGAGTAGGAATACTGTGGTGCAATAAAATGATGGCAGATAAGAAGGTCTGTGGGAGAAAATAAACATTTTGGCAGTTATTTAGGCTGGTAATAATATGCCCATGATATGATAATCACATTTACTATTTCACTGGCAACTAGAAATTCCTGATCGAAGACAAGTCCATACCACAAAAATGTGATTGCTTTCATCTCAGCTGAGATGATAGGCAGTTCATTTTCTTAAGCTGTTTGTGCTTTTCATCCAACAACAAATTAAAATACAACTTGGTTTTAACAATTATAGGCTCCCACAGATCATTCATCTTGGCATGCTGCAAAAATTATCCTTTGAAGGTAAATTAATCAAATTCCCTGCTCAGCAAGCATTCAGGCAATATTTTCTTCCAACTTGTTCTTACTTGTGGTCAGGAGGAAACCCATCAAAGTTAAATTTGAAGATTTATGTGCTGATTACACTTTCAACCAAAGTAGTGAACTTACCTTTCTTTCTGTATACAAAAGCAACCTTTCTCCATTCAAACTAAAGTATGTGATCAAATCTCAGTTGATACAAATTCTTTTTATACCAACTTCCCTTAAGTTTTGGCCATGAGTTAGAGTTTTTGCTGTTGAGCTCAGTTTGTTGTTGAAGCCAGTTTATTCTATTATATCATTAGATAAAGGTCATTAGCTCAGCTAATTAGAGCATGGTGCTAGCAATGCCAGGGTCATGATTTTGATCCCTGTATGGGGTATTCACTTGAGTTGGTCTTGATGATCCTTGTGGGTACCTTCCAACTCTGAAAATTCTGTAATTAGTAACATCTGTGAACAGCTCAATCCACATTATTTTTTATACAATTTGTTGCTTTGTTGCTTTGGTTTTTTTATCTCTATGTATCTAATAAAATTTTATATCATGGTACCAACCAAAACTGAAAAGCACCTTCCCTGTTGTTCCACTACTTTTCTTCAGACACTCTCATATGTAACCAAATCATTATCTCTAAGGCAAAGACAACAGTCTCCACATACTGAAAATAGGAAACCAGTTGAATTTGTTCTTTTCCTTATTGTCTGTAATTCAATTTCCTTTGAAGCAAAGGCAAAGACATGTATATAATTGAAAAGTTCAATATCCATTGCTGGAGCCCTCTTCCTCAATGGCAGACTGCTCAAGCAGGATTCAGCTGTGCCACGTCAGCATTGAATGCCATTTTAGACCACTAGAAGTGTTGTATCTAGGAACCAGCTCCAGTGCAGAATGGCACAAGCCTCCCCTTTGCCCCTCTGTGTTGTAGATGCTCCATCTCTCTTACAGCAGTACTGGTGGCAAGAAATTTGAGGTGGTTACAACATGTAGAGTTATAACATGGCATCTAGTCTGCCTAACCTGAGAACCTAATTTATGCTTTAATCTAGACAGAAAATACCTATATGTCCTATTCAGGCAATAGAGGTAGATAAATAGATCTCTTGAGGGAAAATACAATTGCTGTATATCTCTGCATAAGCACCTAAGTTACTCTAACCTGTTTATGAAATAAGACTATTTGCTCACTTCAGGACACTGAAGAGTGAGACAGCAATACATTTTTTTAAAAAAATGTCAGAAATTCAAAACATTTATGAGAAAAGCAGAAGTTGTTGGATTTCTCTCACTTGAGGGAATATCTGTACCAGTAATGACAGAGTGTTACAGATCTTAAAAAGTATAGAATGCATAAAAGTAGAGTTTCTGCTATAGGCATTTGAGGACCAGATCCCCCAAAAATACATTTTCACAAAGTGTGAGGGAGAAGAGCATGGTCCAATAATAACTTTATTCTCATTTTGACTACATGAGTATTAAATTAAGTATTTAAATAACACAGAGACATAAAATGTCTTTCTGTGCATATATTCTGCGTAATGCAGAATATTAATGTCAGTTTATGTCTGCATTTGATCTTTAATTTTTAACATTTACTTTTTACCATTTATTCAGCATTTCAGGTATGGCACTAAGTGACATGATAGCACATCAGAAAATTCCTACACCCTAATTTGTAACACTATCGCAATGTGGGTTTTTTCTATCTTAATCTGTTCTATTTCCATCAGCTGAGAGAGTAAGTACCCAAAGCAAAATACCACAATCTGATTAATGTAAGTTACTTTTGACAGCAAGTACTCAAAAATCAGACCTTAATTGAAGAAATAGTCACAGAAATTTTTAAACAGCCTTAAGAAATTCCATAATGTGTGTAATTTGCATGTACCAGAACCTAAATGCCTCAGGACCCAGATATTCAGATTTAGCAAAGTACTTCTTACTCTTTGCTGGCCAAAACTCTAAAGCCTCTTTAGTGCAAACAATTTTTAGAGTTTATTCTTCTACATTTTTAGGTGGGAAACCATATTTCTTCTCCTTGTTCTCAAGCCATACTATATCCAATAAATCTTTTTTGTTAAAATTTTGCTTAAAAAAATACAAATCCTAATTTTATAGTGGAAAGAAATAAGGCTTGTATTCTAAATACTCTTCCCTTTAACATTTTTAAGATGTTTGCTATGGACTAGATGGTCATGAATTTTTTATAATATGATAAATTTCTGCTAGAAAATATCAATGATCAGAAACTATTACATTGCTCCATGCATATTGACTCTGATACAAGCTGGGTATTTCAAGTTTGCAGCACATAAATTAGAAAACATCTTCATTCAGAGATACTTATGCATCTTACAGATCCTATTTGGCATTAGATCACACTGTGCCTCACATTTTTATCTGATAAGACCCATAGTTGCCATCATTACCATTTAACCAGTGCGTAGTTGAGGCAAAGAAAATATCTCCCTTGGGCACAGCACAGGTCTGAATCATGTTCTGACAATGATAATATCTCAGGGATACTGCTGTCCTCTCCTCTGGACAAATGACAACCATGTTGTCATTTTCCACTGATGGAAATTTACACATGTAGACATCTTTTTGGACTTATTTTGTGAAGATGTGCTATGCTGCTTGGACAACGTTTTAGTGATCTGAGAGTCTCTTTCGTAAGCACAGGCAGCAAATTCTCTACCTTGCTGCTTCTTGCACTAAGTTTTGAAGAACTTTGATGAACTCATGAATTCTAGTAGACCTTCAAAGACAATACTACCATAAGGAATAAGTAAGCCACAAAAAAGTGACAGATTAAAAAGCAATCCAGAAATGCTGAGCTTATGCAGAGCTGGCTCATACCCAAAAATGTATTATTCCCAGTGGCTGAGGTTTTGTTCCAGAAATTCTTGAATTCCACCTTTCTTACATCCTTGAAAGGATGATGGAAAGAAGTAATTAATTAAATATAGTAGTATTTCTGATAAAAAATAGTCTAGGCAGATGTTATAATCTGTAGAGCTTACAGAAAAAAATATCTAAGAAACAGTAGCACTAACTTTACACCAATTAACTGCTGTCACACATACAGTTTTGTGTACTCAACAACAAATGAAGTTTGTTTTTTTTTTAGTTACTGAGTATAGATTTCATTTGTGTTTGGAAAAATAGCTTTTAGGTGTTCAAAATTCACTTTTGTCAATATACTTTATTACCATGGCCCATTAGAAAAACCTGGTGCTATCATGTGTTTTTATTTCAAAAGGTGTTTTATTTTTGTGGTTATAATTATTCTGCTCCTTAGCTTAATTTCTGAGGATGGACAATGCTGGTTTTGAGTGCAGGACTTTTTCTTGTGGTGGCTGTAGTAAGTACAGGAGGTTGGTATCTTTTCAGATCAAACTGAAGTAGATGTCTTTTTTGGTAGTATCTTCTTCACCTGCTGGAACCACAGAATTCTCACTGACTATATCAATGACTGTATCACAATCCTATGGGTGCTCCAAGACTGTCAGCACCAAATTAATCCATCTCCTTCACTCCAACCAAGCTGCAGAGATCCCTCTAAGGCATGCCCAGGTTTGTGAAGCAAGGCAGGCTGTATGAGATGTGCACTAGATGTCTGCAAGGCAGTCATGAGTCAGAAGACAGAGATCTATTGATATGAGACATACCAAGGTGTCTTCCTCTGGCACAGACATTGCCAAAGTTTTAAGAGCCCTTCCCTACTTAGTTGCTGTCTACATATAGTCTGGAATTTTAAAATAGATTTTGGCATGACCCTCAACTGGTGAATTCTGAGTTCTTCAATTTGAAGGCAGACAAGTGCAGAAGGCATCAAAAGAGTGGACTCTATAAATAATCCCCTGCCTGATTCCAAATGGAGTGTAAGAAGTGAGAGCTGAAATGCAGTGTCAAGACAGGAAACTGTCAAACTATGGTGTGGCCAAGTTGGTAGCCAGAGAGATCCAGGAATTTCCCAACGGAGGAATTATTCAGGCTCTCTCTTTTTTTTCACGTATGTGTGAATCTTCAAGAATGGGGATAACTACTGCTCTGAATAGAGTGGCTTCTGCAGGGAAACAAAATACACTACTCATTAATATCATGAAACCATGAAATATTTGATTTGCTGGTAAAAAGGCAGAGGTGGGTCAATACTTAAATAGTTGGCATTATTTGAGTGCAATAAATGAATTGCTGCTGGAAGTCTTATCAATAATACTTCCCAGTCTGTGCCAGGAAAATTAAATACCATTTATCCCTAAGTATCCCTGTACATTTTCAGTGTAAGTGGCACTGGGTTCACTCGTTGGTGTCTCCCCAACAACTTTCTGCATATCATGTTCTCACTTTTTTCTGCCTCTCCATGCCCATGTCTATTGAAAGGCAGGTCAGGATCTTGGTTGGAAGTGGACTGGAGTGTTGTTCCTCAAGTGCCCCAGCCTGGCAAACCTGGGAATCATCCAAGTGTAGATTCCAACACCAGCAATTCTCTTCTGTAGGCAGACATAGTCATGGCTGATAGGGTGCCCGTCCCCTCCACAACTGCTCGGTCACTTTGACTCACTGACCTCCCCTGACATGTTTGGCACTGCCCATCTGCAGAAACAAAGGCCAGGGCCCCTGGATTGCTCACTGTGACCTGATAGTGAGCTATGCTACTGCATATTCATAATCTTCGTATCTTCTTAATGTCTTTTTCCAGAAATAAAAGCAATAATGATGGCTCTGTAGTTACTGGGGGGGCTTCCTACATTTCTATTCTTGAAGAAATAGATCACAAGATTTTTTTTCTGCACTCTTGTATAACTTCATAATTTATTGGAGGAAATAATTAATGCCTCCACAGTCATGGGTCTCACCTGGTGAAAGAATGCAAATATGGAAACTCCTAAGGAGATAAGAAACATTCAGCATAGATTTATCATAAACAATGTCATTATAAATAATTCCTTAGAGTAAGCACACCATCTGCTTTTCTGTGGCCCGCCAACTTTCATAGCTCTGATGGGAAAGGCTGCCAAGACAAATCTTGGCAGATCTCACTGATACCTGGTAGGGTGCTAGCCAGCACAGTTTGTCAGCTCAATTGGATTTCTGTCTCTGACAGCATAAGTGGCTTAAAGGGTAGACAGGAAGCAGTAGATATGATATGTCTGCCTTTAATAAGCTTGTGATAGTGCCTCACATGACATTCTCATAAACAAACAATGGATATACAGTCTAGAGTGTTTGTTCATGAACTAGAGTCACACCACCACTTAGGGTCATGACTGTCATTAGACTACAAGTTCCAGAAAAATACAGTTATTTATGCAGGTATTTGGGTTGTACAAAATTATAGGTCTGTAAGTAGTCTCCCACAATCAGAATAAGTTGGCACTTTACTAGACAAAACATATTCACTACAGAGTAGATGAATATATAGTTGAAAACCTACATTGAAAGAGTAGTTGCCAAAGGCTCCCTATCAAACAAAAAACAATAAGCAAGTGTGGTTCAAAAAAGGTTTTAGCTATCTAGGTCAAATCTTATCATTATACAAAATACTATAATTTATTATTTAAATTTAATTAAAATTTATTGTGTGTTATTATTCCTTGTATATTCTTTATACCTTAAAATTTAAATAAAATTATGAGAAGATATGGAAAAGCAATTTAAGAAAAAAAAAGAAGTAAAGAAGGGACTGAGTTGCCTTAATATTTTCTCTCATTTGTTAGTCTTGAGAGGAGGAAACATGTTGACAAACAGCAAACATGCATGATGTCTCTAAATTGTAGAGTGCATATTTATTCCTCATTTTTCTGTATATTTCACTAAATGACCTTAATGCCTTTGATTTTCTAAGTGTAGGAAATAAGTACTCAAATGAGAAGACAGACAGAGATTAGCTTTAATCATTAAAAAATCAACTGTGCCTTCCTAGAGATTATCAGTCTTTTCCATGGTATTCATAATTCAACTAAGGCATTGTTCACCTGGTGGATGTTTACAAATCTTATTTCCTCAGGTCCCTTCTTTCAGTACTCTTTGAAATCTGCCACAAATGCCCTTTCTTGGGAGCGTGATCTGGCACTGCTTTCTCATCTTCATATCAATTCTCTTCAAGCACAGGTGCTTCCCCAAGTCCCATTCATGCCATCATTCCACCTATGAGCCATGAGCAAAGAATGAGGAAATTCAGAAAGAGTGCAGAATTTGGACACCTGGCTGTGTGAAACATTTCCACTTATGTGGCAAGCAAGTCACAACAATGCACTGATGAATATACAGCTTGGGTTTTATTCAGTGATAATGATGGCTACATTACTGGTATTGTCACATTTCTTATTTCACTAACATCAGAAGGTGAACAGTTACACTCAGAACACTGAGCAAATGAAAGTGATAGAGGTAGAAATTAGGCCTCAGTTTTGAGTACTCTGTAGAAAAAAATACTCCATTTCTCTGTCCTGTGATGTCCTTTTAATGGTTCCAGAAAAACTTTTGCTCAGAAGCACATCTTATTAGGAGTGACTTATCAGGAAAGGATTATGTTCATCCAGTACCTATCAGAGAAATCAATGTGCTGGAAAAGATAAAGAATAGATAATCTGCTAGGTCATTGTACTTTCTGCTTTCAATCATACATTTCTTCACTATATTATTTGACAGTGTGTTTGTATTACAAGGCAAGGCCATAAATCACCCCAAATGTCTCACAGAAATACTGTTATTTTCTGGAAATAAAAAACCCTCCACATATCAAATCTAATTTAAGTAAATTTTTTAATGATAAGGAAAAAATATGAGTATGCTTTATACAAGCTCAGGCATCCTGCTTTGAAAAGTATATCCAGGCACGTAAATTTTAAAGCTTCCCTGCTTTATGAATATAGCTCTATAAACCAGTGACATGGTTGGCATGTCAGAAAAAGGTCAAAAGTTACAAGTTGAAGCATAAAAACTAACGAGAGCCTATAGAGTTCATTAAAAGTCAATCCTATCTTTGTACACAGGATCTGGTATTTGCTTATTTTTTGTTTTATTGAATGAGCAAATGCATTTCTTATAACCATAACAATTATTTTTAACATGCTTCAAAGTACCAAGCATTTCCACATATGAGGCACAAAGTAAAGCTGTATCTGTTTTTCCCTCATATGTTTCCTCTGTTTCCTCAGGCCTGTCCCTCCTGTTTTAGTTACCAGCCCTCAGGGGGAGAGAAGTGATCCTTGGCAACTAGTATCTAGATCGGATTCTTCCCTTGATTTCATATTCTGGGCCTGTCAGCTCGAGAGTCTGGACTGGTTTCTTACAGGAAAACAAGGTCTCTCAGGACCCTCTTTAGCATATATTCTAATGTCAAAGAGATTACCATCTCTGTCTAGAAATAATCCATTCAAGTCACAGCATTCATTCTAACTTTTCTGTTTGGCTGTGGTATAAGTGACAAAAAAAAGCATGAAAAAGTCTATTTAAGCAAAACTGTTGATCTTTGATATACACTAACCAGAACATCAATAAAGAGCTTGGGGGGGGAGGGGGGGAAGTAGGAAAACAACCAAAGTCAACAAATTTGAGTTCCAAAACTAGAAAGAGCAAATCAAACATACATTAAAGGCTTAGCATGGTACAGATACCCCCATCATGAAGAAAGGACCCAGATGTAGAAGATGAAAGAACAGGTAGATTTCTCGGATAGGTATATTGGTTATTTTTATTAAAAAAAAAAAGTGGTTATCTGTGAAAGAGAAAACATCTTTACCACTATTCTAAATATTTCCCCAGTAATACTTCCACCATTTTAACTGACCATTTAACATACGTGTATTGATAACACTTGGCATATCCCATCAACCTGCCTGGGAATTGATACATAGCTGGCTGGTTTAGGCAGAGCTGCATAACTTGAAAGGACTGCAAGGTAAGATTAAGGGCAATGCACTTATGCTCCTACTCTTTCCTCTTGCCCATACAAAATTTTAGACAGCTCTGAAAGTTCTGAAACACTTGCTAAGTGTTGTCAAACTCAACTGTTATTTACTGGAGGCTCTGCATCCAGATATGATGTACATCACAGAGCTGGTGATTGACAATGTCCCTGCTCATTGTAGGAGGGTGGACTAGAGAAATTTTAAAGATGCCTTCCAACCCAAACTATTCTATGTTCCTCCAGGTTTACACCAATATTTGTACAATAAGAGGAGATAACCACAGTGGAAAATTACAGTCCAGGGAGTGAAAACTTTCAGAGCAACCAAGCATGTTTTAAGAAAAAGCCATTTTGAACAATGCTTGCACAGCTTATCCTGCCTTCTCAATATCACAGTATTATTTGTCTCAATATGAGAGATAGGAAAAAAAGAGAGATTTTTGGAACACTTTTCTATACATGTGGTCATGCACATGTGTTTCTTTCCAGTGAGTGAATTCCTCATAGAATCACAGAATAGCCTGGGTTGGAAGGGACCTTAAAGAACATCTAATTCCAACCCCAGTGCCATGGGCAGGGACACCTTTCACTAGACCAGATTTCCCAAAGTCTAATCCAAAAAGGCCTTGAACACTGCCAGGGATGGGGTGTCCATAACTTCTCTGAGCAATCTGTTCCAGTGCCTCACCACTCTACCAGTATAGAATTTTTCCTAATATGTAATCTAAACCTACCCACTTTCAGTGAGGCTGACATGTCAGTTGTTGCCAGGGTCCTTATTTCTAGCCTTTTTAAAGATGAATAAAATGTTTCCCTTTTTCCAGTCACCTGGGACTTCCCCTGACTGCCATGACTTCTGAAATATCACAAAACGTGGCTTGGCAACTACATCAAACAATTCCTTCAGGACTCCAGGGTGCATCTCATTGGGTCCCATAGACTTCTGGATATTCAGAAACCTCAGATGGTCACAAACCTGAACTTTACTTACAGTGACTTTGCTCTGCTAGTCTCCATAATGATGTGCATCCACTCAAGACATGTGCTGCTGGTGACAGAAATCAGTCAATAACCGTTCCTTGTTTGGTTGGGGTTGTTTTTTTGAGAAGAAGGAAAGAGGAATTCGGCACCTGTTTGAACAAGATGCAGCATGGAGACCAGGGGATAAAAAAAGAAAAATGATTCAAGGTAACTTAGTTATTGCTGCTGGCACTAAAATAAAAATTTATCTTCTAAATACATTTCCAGAACAGCAAGCACGAGTTGGCAATATGACTCATATTCATAGAAATTAGATATTATTTCATGCTTTTCAGTCTAAAAGTATCCCCCTCCAAGTTTTCAAAAAGCAACATGAGGGGAATCCACAAATTCCACGAGCTGGTGCTTCCAATCCCAGCCCCTTCAGTGGCCATGCACATGAAAGTAACCTGCCTAGAAACTGGGTACACAGTGTTCTCTCAGAAAAAGCTGTGCATAGCCAAAGGCAAAGAGAAGAAAATTACACAGAAAAAAAAATCAAGTGAAAGCAAGAAGTTAAAAAAAAGAAATAAATGTGTAAATACAAGTTTAGCTCTAGAGCAGAAGAATGTGCTTGAGACTGACAACAATAAAATACATTTGGTCTGTGTTGTAGAAAAAGGAAGGTTTTCAGACACGTATGAAGGTTTTCAGACATGTATATTCATCCAAGATTTCCTACACAGTGTGAATATTTACACTCTTTTTTTTTTTCTTTTGCTTTTCCTTTCTGATGGGTAGTTCAGTTTTTTTGGACCATCAAGCTACAGAAGCAAGGATAGTAGTGAATGACTCATACAAGACATTTCTAACCTATTAGTCATATATCTGTTACTGGAATAAGTATTGATTCTGTGCCTGCCTAAATGAAAGATGTGTCCGATGGCTTATGAGGGAAGGTATGTGATATTTCTCCAGTAAATGTATGTGTTTTTGCGGACAGAGGTTCCCAGACTGTGCTGTATGTACTTTTAGTGGTGTTGGAATGGTTTCAGACCAGTTCTACTCAAGATGATTCCCAAACCAATTCCATTTAGGAATCCTACTTTAGATGGAATCACTACAACTTGCTTGTGGCAGCCAGGGAAGCAGGTCTAGCTCTGTCTGTACTGAGCCTGTCTGCCCATGGGAACATGTTAACACCAGAATTTAACAACTGATCATCAGCAATTTCCTATGTGGAGACAGGTATGAAGGTCACCGAACGATTGGCTGTCTAGGTCACTGGTGGGTGGCATTTGCCTATGTGGAGATACTTCTATGATAATTCAAGGGCAAGGTGAGAGGAAAATGTGGATAATTCTGGTTTAGGGAAGTGGATGTGAGGTACAGCAGTGAAGTCAAGCATACTAAGGGACAGCAGGGGAAGATCCCCAAAGAAAGAAAGAGGCTGAAAACACCCCACTACTGTGTGTGCACACGACCTGGCAGAGAGTTACAAGCTATATCTTTGTAGGAGGTGTTTGAGCGAATAAGTTCTGAGGCTCTGACCCCAATTAAGTCTTTTCCATTTACTTCAAAGAGACCAGGCACACGTTTGTAATTATGCAAAGACTGAATTTTTATCCTGGATCAGGACCCAGAGTGCTAAATTGTTCATTTATGTATAGGAATCAAGTCACTCTGCATACTCTGAGTTGGGTAAGTCTGTATTCTTTCTTTGGAAGACAGTTGTTCCTGTATTTGTATTTGTAAAACAAAATCTGTGCTTTCGTGGAAAACCAACAGCAATATTTAAGCACAAGTTTACACAATGGGTATCTTTGTGTGCTTCCTTTTAACAGTTAAGAAAGAAATGGCAGATGCTGGCTTTAACTCTGTAAGGTAAATCTGGGGCCACAGTAAAGTTTAAAAAAAAATATTTTCTGTCACTAATTTAAAGTTTTCACTTGTTTCAGCATTTGTCTCTCCTAGGTACCATTTTGATGTGCCATTGTTTCTTGCTCCAGCTGCTTACAGGATCCTCTGCACATATATTAAGAAAAGTATCTTCTCACATGTCAGGCAACTTCTATTGCAGGGAACATGAACACTTACACTCCACTAGACTTGAGCGACAGACCACTATGTAGCACAAACAAAACTTTCATGATGGTTTGAAAGCCATCTCTAAGCGCACTCTACATAGCAAGCAATGTCAGGCTTTGCATCCCCAGGGAATTCACACAGATGAATTATCTCAGGAAGAGCAGTTATTTACACCACTAAACAAAGTGAGAAAGCAGCCTGCAGTTGAGCCAGGGGATGAAATCTTGCACTCTTCTTTCCTTGGAAGAAAAAGAAGAGTAGAGCAAACTCTGAGGGAGGAAAAAAGGACTAGAACAGATTACATGAATCATTGAGTCCATCCCCTGTCCACAAGCAGGTAACATACCGCTCATTCAAAGAACTCTACTCTTTCCCACACTGCAAAGTCCTCAGAGTATTTTGCAATATCTTATAATAATTTCCAGACCTTTACTACAAAAAGAGCTGTAGAAAATATTCTTGGCATCTTCTCACATCAGAAATGTTGTGCTTTCAATAAAAATGCAAAGATCATTCCTAATCAGACCTAGGAAAAATTCTTTCCAAAACCCATCATGATGATCAATCTAACTTTAATTACAAGAGCAAGAGACAACAAACAGACATGAGAGAAATGTCTTCAGCCCTACTTTGTCCCAGATCAGTGTGAAGGGATGAGGGGCAAGAGAGAAAATAGAAATCTGTCCTTCTACCCACCAAGTGTTGGTGGGAGGTGAGATAGAGGTGGGTTTTGCCTCTCTGCTATTCATTTTGGAGGGGAAAAAACCTTATGTGCCCCATTAAGGTAATTTCCTACATTTTCCAGGAGTATTTCTCCCTGCTGTTTTTTCAGTCTCATGCAGTTCTTGATAAGTTCTGATATTCCTGACATCTCGTGTGTTGCCCTAGATTTATCTCTGCAGCAATGCTTCACAGTGACAATGAGCTTCACAGTGACTGCTTCACAGTGACCTTTCTGCTACGGAGCCATCGGTGCCAGGTTCAGGCAGCCAACCCCAGAGCTGCTCTGGAAGCCTAAAAAATGGTTAAAAGCGGTCCCCGACCCACTAGATGGCACTGTGTATGACTGTATCAGCCCTTATGAACCCAGGCAGAGTTTGCTTCAATCTCAGCTGCGTGGCTTTGATTCCCAGCACAAATCAATCTGTCTGGAATCTCACCCGGCTGTTCTGCCTGTTCAGCAACTTTAGGGTTCCCTCAGTCACACCAAATAAGGTTCTTTTCGATAATTAACAGTGTTTTAGTTGTTTCCCCTCAAAAAGATCCATGATTATACTTTTCAGTTTCTGGATTTTCCCCAAAACATTCCAGAGGTTTCAAGAAATATTTAGAAAGTCAGTAAGTCTGACTGTCTTGTCTGGCTGGTTTGTAACGTGTATGTGAGTGGAAGGGTACAAACTTTAAGAAAGCCTTCCAAAAATGCTGCAGATTACAGGAATTTTGTTGTGACCCTAACTTTCCATCTTGGTTGCACCAGTTTTGTTCTACAAGCTAAGTCTGGATCTCAAAAAAATCTGTTGGGGAAGGAGGATTTCCACTGGAATCACGTAGACCTGGATAGCAGCCTCTGTCAGGTTTCCAAACCCTGGAAATGAGTGTGCTGATATTTGGTAAAGCTTTCTCCCTTTTTTAATCAAAGTTTCTACCCTTACTGTGAGCAGTGTTTGATGGGTTATATGTGCAGTGAAAACTGATGAGACTGTTGGGAAAACCAATGGGACTGCTATTTTCAGTTTGGAGAGCAACACTTTTGCCAAGTGCATTTTTCTAATGGAAATGGGAGTTAAAATCTTCTTTAATTTCTGTATCTGCTTCTGTACACTATTTTCTCATAACCTTCTGTCTCTGGCTTTTAAAAGTTTCTCTTGTGTTGCAGATTCAGCAGCATCCTGAGCAGGGTTTTAAGACTTTTTTTTCTTAGTCTTTGGAACCATCTTTTGTGTCTCCCAAGTAAAAGCACTGTTTGGAACAACTCCTCTTCATTCTCTCACATCACTATTTACTCTAATACAGCACGTTAGGCATTTTCCAATTATGCAATTCAAGATTCAGCCACAAATTAATTTATAAACCATACACAAGTTGTGCAAGTTGAACAAATATCAACAGTTCCTGGGTGGTGCATTTATCACAGAATCATAAAATAGTTTGGGTTGAAGGGGACTCTTAAAAGTAGTCCAATCCCACTGCAATGAGAAGGGACAACTTCAATTAGATCAAGTTGCACAGAGAACCATTCAACTTTATCTTGGATATTTCCAGGGATGAGGCACCTCTCTGGGCAACCTGTTCCAATGTTTCACCACCCTCATAATAAAAATCTTCTTCCTGTATCTGGTCTAAAACTTCCTTCTTTAAGTTTAAAACCATCAACCCTGTCCTGTTGCAACAGGCCTTGATAAAAAGTCTGTCCTCATCTCTTTTATAAACCCACTTTAGATACTGAAAGGCAACAATAAGGTTTCCCTGGAACATCCTCCTCTCTGGGCTGAACAACTCCAGCTCTCTCAGCATTTGAAGCAGTTTCTCAGAGAAAGCTTCCATGAACAGGTAGTGCAGGTCAGAAAGCACTGTGAGGAAGTGCAAATATGCTCATCGAGCCCTAAGTTGTTAGTTACTGCCTCTCTTCTGAAGGGTACAGCCTCCAGACAGGGCAGACACAGTAAGTGACTGTATGAGGATTCTTAGACCTCTCTCATGTGGATGCCATGGCCCATAGAAGCAGAAGATAACCCGGATATCCCTCCAGAGGGAGGTATCCCTCTGCTTATCATGGACTTTTTTGAAGATATCCCTATAAGATGTAAATAGCAGAACAAGAAGTAAGAAACAACTGTGTGAGACTGGGAACAGAGTGCCCAAGGGTTACTGTGGATAAAACCCCTAAAAGGGACAAAAAAACAAAACAAACAAACAAAAAAAAACAAAAAGAGAAAAACATTCTAAAGCGCCTTTTCTTGGTTTCTTTTATAGCTGACTGTCTCCAGGTTTGCCTGGAGCAATACAAGTATCATGAGAAACTCTAGAAATTTAGAGGCATATCTGAACACAGATTTTAGTGTTATGGCTGGTTCAGTACAGTACTATGTCACAGTTTTACAGGTTATTAAAATTGACATTTATAATTGCAGGATAAAATAAATTAATAAATTTAAAAATTAGGAAAAAAATCTGCTACACACCAAAAAGCAAGTCAAGTTTCCAAATGAAGAATGGTTTGCTGTAGGTGGTTTTCTGAAGTACACTCAGACCTGGGCATGATGAGGTTTCACTCATCATGTACAATGAGGTTTTGAGCTGTATTCACTGTAGGAACTTGAGACACAATTCTTCAAACAGTTTTATCTCATCATGTAGCTTAAAGTTTTAAAAGTTGTAAAGCCTTAACTTGCACAAACTTGTAATGAAGTCCAATGAGCAGTAAACAATAATATATTCTGGATTTTACCTGTCCCATAGGCTCGGATTTACTGTACTGGTGCAGAAGCCAAAACTTGATCCCCATATCTTCCACTAAACCCATGTGACAATTTTTTCCCCAATTTTGAACCTATTCTATTCAAAGATGATGGCCACATTTTTCTTCTGTATTTTTCTCTACACCAGAAGCAAGTAATTTTTATTGCAATGTTTATTGGCCTTTGCAACTGACAGATAATTCCTGGCGTCTCTGAACATCATTTTTGAGAACTCTACATCAGAAAAAGGGCCAAAAAAGCTTGTCTCAGCACTCCTTTAGATCATGAACTTGTGTCTTCCTGCAAAGTTGTATGGTCTGGTTCATAAACTTGTTTCACAAGCTTGTTTGCTACTTGAGAAAGAAAGGTATTTTGAAAAAAAAAGGAACTAAAAATATAAAAAATATTGGCAGAATAGTCACTAGATCTTTAAAGAAAACTTTTTAGATGCTGACAGCTGTGGAAGAATAGATTTTCCTCAAAGACAGAAAAGCTAAACAAATATTGTAAATATAGAAGCTGTGAAACATCAGTGATAGTTTTTCCTAAGATAGCTAATTGCATGCCTGTGTGTTCACGTTTTGTTCTGTGTTTTTTGCCACTATCAATGACTCATATTTTAACAGCAGAGAGAATAATATGTATTCACTTCTCTTTTAAGTTCTTGTTTGGTCCTTAAGGAAGTAATAAACATGAACATGTGATATTACCAGAAAAGCTGGCAAATGCAAATCAAACAGGTTTTTGATGATAAGCCTGCAAGAATCCTCCCTGAGCTCAACACGTGCATGGAGATTTTATAAGCAATTAAACTCTATCCCTGAAAATCCTGTCTTCAAAGCCTTTTCGATCACCTGTAGAGTTCTATGGTCGACTGCAAATAAAGAGAGCATAGAACCTGCTAGAGAAAGCTCAAACAAGGAAAAGAAATATGAAACAAATAAGATCAACTACGCTTAACATCTTCCCTGCTAGTGTTGCTCTTTATCCTGTATTGATGCTGCTTTAAATGGAAGCTACATTTGAAGCTTACTGTCAGGATTATGAGGCAGCACAAAAGGTGCTTTGTCACTTCCCATGCTGCACAAGAGGAGCTGAACTTGAAGGAATATGACAAGTGAAAAAAATATTCTACAGTGGAACAAGATGTCCACTGGATTTTGGTTTTTTTAAAACCTACAATATTTAGGCAGTGGCTTTAAGTAGTATAAGACATTAGCCATGCTTATGTGTATGCTGCAACCTAACACGTGATACCCATCACTACCCTGTTCCAGCTTTGGCTCATGGCAGTACAGACATTCCCAAGCTTTCTCTGCTCTTTTCTATGTGACTCTTCAGCAGCAGAGTATTGCCCTCTGTGCTCTTCCCCTAGAAAGGTTCAGTGACTTTACTTGCTGCCAGTAAGAGAACTAATGAGTTTCAGCCTCCTGTAGCCATTGCCTGGTACAGTGCCTGTTCTGTAAAACATGACAGTCAGTGTCTGTTCCACATTAACATTGTTTCTGTAATCAGTCTTTCTGGCCTTTGAACTGGTAGAGACAGGACACTGGGAAGCTGCTTTTGCCCATTTGCCACTGTATGCCTGGACATGAGGTCACAGAGAAAGCATGTGGAAAGGCAACAGTGTGCAGGGAAGGAGTGTTTTGCATCCTCATTTACCCCTGTTCAGGCACAGAGCCCAAAGCATGGGCTGACCTGTTGACCTTTAAATTCAGACTGTCCTCAATTAAACCTGTCAAGACACTACAGGTCTAGCTATTCTTTTCTCTACTGCTAATTCAACAGATCAAGTGAGAAAAATCAGATGCAGCTTGTCTGCACTGTTATTTGTCCATGGCTATAAATCATAAGCGGCTGCAGGTTGCATCTCTCAGTGTGTAAACCTGCCTTCAGCTGGTGTTCGTCACAGAAATGTGCATTGTTTGAATAGTTATGTATATCACAATTACCATTCAACATTCACTGCTGCAAAGGTGCTGCTCATGATATGGACTTGACAGCAGCCATTATGTTCCTGGCCTCTAGAGAGACCCCAGGGTTGTTAGTCTCTTCTGAGCTACTGCTCACTGCAGTTTCTCTTCAGGTGTACCAGGAGAAGGTGCTTGCAGAGGAGATTTTTGGAGCCAGGCTATGCGTGTCCTGTTCTGACCACAAGCAAAGCAAGCACATGTTTTTCATAGCACCATTAGCCTGCTACTTCTTTCATTCCTGTGGAGCACAGCACTCTGAGAGCACTGAAAGCAACGGCTGCTGAACCAGTAGGAGAATACATCACTGCTGAGCCAGCTGCCTGGAAATGTTAATGCTGCTCTGTGGTTTCTTCATGACTTTGGGCCAGCATTTACCTCATGTATCTTTCCTTTGCTGCCCTATCCCAGTCTGTGCTTTATTCTCAGTGCAATCTATTTTCCATGAGTGACAAGTCTGAGGGTCCCCAAAAGTACTTAAACAAAAGTAGGATGTAAAATGAAATAGGCAGAGTATATAGAAAGGAAGGAAGGAAGGAGGGAAAAAAAATAAAAATACACCCACTGTTGACATGAGAAATCGTGGCCTCAGGGATGGAGAGCAGGCACAGAGTCTGGGAGGGAAGCACAGCAGGGCCAACAAGGAGGACCGGGGGGGTGAAGAGATGAAGATTGCAATTCCAGCTGAAGCTGATGAGGCTGCAGAGGAACGGAAGCTGAATTTACAAAATCCACAGAAGCAAAAATAGACATTTTTTTCCAAAGAGACACTATTACCATCCCTGTTTCACAAGTGGAGAAACAAAATGTTTAAGTGATTTGCTTTCAGCAAGTTTGGATCCCAGGTTCCTCCAGCCTCAGGCAAGAGGTTTCTGTTACATGTATTACCTTCAGGTGACTTGGAAAACATTGATTAAAGTGACTTTAACTGGGCAAGACTCAAAATTTAGATACCAGATTGAGGCAGGGAGGAAGTTTTTTTGGATCAAATCTGGGCTCTGA
The DNA here is from genome assembly GCA_013396695.1 of Sakesphorus luctuosus. Taxonomy (NCBI): domain Eukaryota; kingdom Metazoa; phylum Chordata; class Aves; order Passeriformes; family Thamnophilidae; genus Sakesphorus; species Sakesphorus luctuosus. The sequence continues at coordinate 1,250,689 of VWZD01005782.1, forward strand.
TCTTCACCTTGTTTTTTTTCCTTCCTTAAAAAAATAAATAAAATAATTTTAAAAAAGCAGTGCTAAAAGTGTACGAAAGGAAGTAGGAGACTAGTCTACGTTATTTCCCTTTATGTCTGTTGGGTTTGGCCTGGTGTTATGAGGCCCATCCTGTGAATCAGTTGAAGGGTCAATAAATGTAGAGCTCACTGGGATTTCATGCACATTACCTCTGCTCTGTGACTTGTGATTGATGCACTCACTAGTTACCATGTCCATCAATGTGTACTTTGCCTTCAGCAATGAAAAGCACTGAGGACAGCTCTCAACCTGTCAGCCTGATTCTCCTGTTTGGTCAGATTGTCTGCAATGCTTTGCACATCACATCTTGCGCCTCCATGGAACACAGCCCCACTTCCTCTTCCCTTGTGTCAACACATGTGTTGGGAATAAACTTCCAGTCCATAATCCAACACAACAAGTAGATGTGGATAATTAGCTGACTAACCTTTTCCATTTCTAATTTTCCAGAGTCTGTGTTGGGTAATGCACGGGCTCCTGTCTCCCTTTCCCCCACCTCACAAACAGCAGAGAATAATCTGGGGTAAATAGACAGGTAACATTAGAAATGTGACAAAGAAGAAAAGACGGATGCTACATACAGTCTGAAGCAAACACCATCTCACTGCCTTTTCAGTATATGCTCATGCCTTTGCACTACTGTAATGTGCCTTGAAAATGGACCTTAATTTCATAATGATATATGGCAATAGTCCTTTCCTGACAAGCAATCACGACTATGCTTGGTAAGCAACTATTTGAAAATGGAAAAGATAAATCGTCCTTACAAATAATTAAGTCTCAAGGGGTTTTCTCTTCCTACTCCAACTCTAAAAGAGAATCAGTTTCAAAATACACCTTAAATATTTCAACTGCGAATTAAAAAGGGTGTTTCTCAGTGAGGGCTGAGGATTCAGAATATAGGGATATTGATTACATCCTCCTTTAACTTTCCACAGTAGGTTTCCAAGAAGGTAGCTAACTAGAACTGAAAAGACAACCACATTTTTGCTGAATAGCTAGAAAGCAAAGGAAACACATTATGTGGTTTTTCAAGTTTTGTAAATTGTGGAAAAGAGATGTAATGTTTCTCTTGAAAAATACCATCATAATTATCTATATATTCTTTTTATTTTACTCCAAGAATTTTCATCAGTGAATGTCTTTCTTGGAACCTTCATAAATAACTAAATAACAGGCAGCATCACTGTCATGAAATGCGTTTATAAACAAGCTTACTACTACACAGCTGCTCTGAACACTGTGTATATTACATGTAAATAATTAATTTTCCACCTCTGACAGATGGGCTCATAAAAATCATTAAAAAAATAATGTTGGTTTGAGGGTCTTTTTGGTTTGGGTTTGGGGTGGGTGGGTTTTTTTGTTTGTTTTTTGATTGGTTGGTTTGGTTTGGTTTTTGTTTTTGTTTTTGTTTTTTGAGACAATCTCACTAAACCATTTCACAGACACCCTTGGGCTTGCACCACATAAGACACCATATGTGTGCACTTTTCAGAATTACTTCCAGACACAGAAAGGAACAGATTTGAAGTGGTCATTGCTTTGGGAATTTGATCTGCAGCAAAGGTACCTCACTTTTATTATCCTTTACTTTCCACTGATCATACATCAGTTCCCTTTACATCTTCTCTTTTCTAACACCTGCCCACTCACATCAGAACTGAATCTCATTGGTAATTACACTCGTCTTCAGATTCCCTTCAAGACCAGAAAAACATTTGCATTACTTTTGCCTTTCAGTTCACTGCCTGTTTTGGATAAAGCTGAGTATGGAAATATTAAAATACCAATGGAAAACTTGCTGTCACAATGAATTTGATCCAAAATGCTTTGAAGCAATTCATAAACCGTGGTTCCCAATTATTGCTTTTGGTCTTTGGAACCACCCATGACTTTCTATTCCAACAAGAAGCATAAGTATTAAAAAGCTTTCAAAAGGTTTATTTGATGGGATTATCAGTTTGATTTTCTCAGTAATGCTCTCTGAAGATTCAGTTAAGCATGTCACCACTTGAAAGCTCTCTCTAACACCTCAGGCTGAGATTAAAGGTCCTCTACAGTGACAGTATTCAAAGCTTCACAAACAGTGGATAATTCCAGCCTTACAATTGAGCTGCTCTTTGGTTTCTCACAGCTGGGAAAGAATACATCTTCTTGATTCTAGTACCACAGTCTTCTGCTGCTTTTGAAAACACAGTCTTCATTATTGGAATGGTTTGAATTCTGGTATAATATTAGTGGAAAAGTCTTGACATCAGTTTGTGCTGCAACAAGGGTTCTGGGATAATTGCTCATATGTTATTGCCATCTGCTCTTTCTAAAACTCTGTTTCTTCCCAGTAGTCACATTATTTATATTTGAAAGATATCATCTTAAGGGAGGTCTAAAGTACCAATCTCTTCACCCTTGTGACCAGTGACAGGACTCGAGGAAATGGCATTCAGCTGAGTCAAGGGTGGTTGAGGCTGGATATCAGGCACAATTGTTTTCATGTGGTGGGTGGTTGAGCACTGGAACAGGCTCCCCAGGGAAATGGTCACAGCATTAAGCCTGTCTGAGTTCAAGAAGCATTTGGACAATTCTTTCAGGAACAGGATGTGACACTCAGGATGCCCTGCATGGGGCCATAAGTTGTACTCCATGATCCTGATGGGTCGCTTCCAACTCAGCATATTCTATGATCCTATGATAAAGAAATTCCCCTTCCAGTTCTAGCTGAACACTGTACTTAGACTTTCTGCTTTTATCTTCCTTCTTTGGGAAGCTCTTTTCTCTGAGAATAAACAGAGTAACCAGAGACATTTATGAGGCAGAGCAAGAAGGTAGGAATGCTGGGAAGTCTTCTGAGCAGTACCAAATCTATGCATACTGTAGATTCCCCTAGAAGATTCCACATCCAGTTGCTGCCATCACCTGGGACTTTGAATAAGTCAGAATGCAAAATAAAACTGAGTTTGTTTGAAAAGATTACTTAGATTTTCTATATTTCCTAATTCTGTCTCAAAAGAAACGTGACAACTGTCCTAAAGAATGTGACAGCCTGAGAAAGACATCCAGTTCTGGTTTTGCACTTGGGACATTGCCCTTGATGCATGCATGTATACACGAAGTGAGGCAAGCCTCCTGTCTCTGCACAGATACAAACAGACACACAAGGGCTATCCAGTTCTACAAGGCGGTCTGCTGTTCAAATACCTGCTCCCATGCCCTCCAAAAGAAAGGGGAGAAGAGGATGGGAGAACCCTACAGTCTGGAACCAACCAAGGGCTTCTTTGTGGAATACCATCTGTGGTTAACATCTAGTCTTTAAAATTTTACTTTAGTGTCAATGATTAAAAATTATGCCTATAAATTATCATACAACACGCTAACATAAGCAGCACATGTTATTAGAAATCATACATTCACATAAAAAGTCGATTTTATTTTATATCCTGGGGGATTCACCAGATTGTAAAAATAAGCATGGAAGTTTCCAAAATGTTTTAAATGGTAGGATGCTTTGATCAGTCTACTGCTTTGATTAACAATTGAAAATTTTCACAAAAGAAAAAAAATTCTCTAAATGAGTTTCACTAGTCTTGTCCTTTTAATGATGCAGAAAAAATTTAAATCTACATATTTAGCAATTGTATCTTAGAAATTAACAGGTACAGAGGAACAATTAAGTTGTATTTGACTGCAGCTATCTTTGCCACCTTCCTGTAGCCACTCATATATCTGCATCACTCAGTGAATGCAATGAGGAAAGGGTGTATTTTTATGTCTCCAAGCAATCATAGGTCCCTTGGTAAGACACAGGTTAAGTTTAGCATCACAGGCATTACATTAATTTTTCCCATGATTTTTTCCTGTGAGACATTATTCTTAGCATTCTCAGTATTTCTTTCTTTGGATTCAGTAAAGGAAACTGAATAATCAGAAGCACTAATCAAGACACTGTATAATCAAATAGGGTTTATTCCCCTCAGTGACATTGCAAATTTGCTTGTTGAGTAATTTCTTTCCTTGAAATTACTTTAGAAAATCTTTACTTGTCCTTTTAACCAATACCACAGAAAATAAATGCCATCCAACCCAATCATTGCCTCAACAAAACAGAGCAAACAAATTGTTTTTCTCTAATAACACTGGTGAGTGATACATCAAAGAAGCAGAATTTACACCCCTGCCTTGTCTTGATTAGAGTGTTCAACTTTAATTCAGCGTGTCACTATTTCCTGCTGGCTGTTCCTCTTCATCAGTAACAAACACTACTTAGGAGCTGTTGATAGTGAAACAAATGGGCCCAATTAAATCTATAATGACATTTACTTATTTGAAGCTTCAGCCCTGATGTGGTCTCTGATTCATTCACGAAAAGGTTTCTATTTTCTGAAGGATTTTTTTTTTTTTGTGGTGGAACCCTGAAGTGCAGAACTGAAGGAGCATTAAGGGGACAAAGTAGGCAATGAACTCACCTTTGATGGAGAGCCCGATTTTGCATTTCAGGCACTTAAACAACTATGATCACACTAGTTATGAAGCTGTGACCTGTTCCATTCAGTCTTGAACATTTTTTGAATACTACTATTTGTATAATATTTTCTATTAAGTGTGCATCTACAGAGAAAATGTGCAATACGTATAATACTGACGAAAGCTACACCAACCAAAGCACCCGAAAAGATAAACAAAACAGAAAGGTACTAAAAAAATCTGGTCTTTATTACTTTCACATTTCATTTGGTTATCCTTTTATCTTTGAGGCAGACTGCAGTTCCAGAATAGTTGGCTGAGACAGAGTTAGTTTTCATCATAGTATCTTTTGTGGAGCTGGTCTGGATTTGTGATGAAAACAATGTTGATAACACAGGGATGTTTTAGTTATTGCTGAACAGTGCTTGAACAGACTCAAGGCCTTTCTGTCCATTACACCACCTCAGCAGGGAGTAATTGGGAGGTGACACAGCTGTGACAGATGACCACAACTGGCAAAAGGAATATTCTATACCACATTTTATCATGTTCATCAGTAAAAATGGGATGGAAAGTTTGCCAGGGCTGCCATTGCTTACAGACTGTCTGAGCATCAGTCAGCTGATGGTGAGCAATTGTGATTTGCAGATTTTTTACATCACTTGTTTTTCTTTTGTATTTTTAGAGCTGAGAGTTTTTGGTGGGGGTTTTGTTTGCTTGTTTGGTTGGTTGGTTGGGGGGTTTTGGTATTTTTTACTTATTAAAGTGTCTTTATCTCAATCCTTGAGTTTTCTCACTTTTGTCCTTCCAATTCTGCCCCACATCCAATTGAAGGGGTTGCCTGGTCCTGAGCTGTCAGCCAGGGTTAAACCAGAGCAACTGCTCACACAGCAAATAGCTAGTTTTAGCTGCTGTGGTTGCTGCAGCAACTTGTCATGAAGCAAAACTTTATTAAAATCACTCAAAAACACCTTAAGAACAACAAACCATCATTCATACTGTTCCTTAAGGAGCAGAGCAACTATGGAAATGGATAGATGAGGGATCGTGCAGAGATAAAACTGGCTGATGGTTAATTTTATTGGAAGTGGTATTGGCAAACACACTGTGCCTGTGGATAGACACTCCCCACTGGGGCAGGAGAAGCCCAGCAGTTAGAAAGTGGAGGGCAAATGGCAGTAATCTTTCTGACATGTCCTGAACTCAATAGTGCACACAGTGCTCAGATGAGGAGCTGTGTTCTCCAAGACCATTTACAGATTGCTAACACCCTGTTGCCTCTCAGGAACCACCAACTCTCATTCTCACAAAAGAAAACCACAAAAAGAAAAAACAAAGCAACAAAATATAATAAAATTCAAGGCACACAATGAAGCTCAGAGAAAGTTATGGTTGTTTAGGCTCTGATTAAATTTTATATCTGATTAAAAGACAACTATAAATAGTAACAGGAGATAGATGGTACATTTTTCACTGATTTGACTTCAGGTTTCAAAAGAAAAAAAGGAATACCTAGATTCTAGTGTTCATCCAGAGCCTTGAGGAAAGGACATAATGGATTAGGACAAAAGTCATAAATATTCCTCTCCAGGGAAGACTTTATGAAACTGAAATCTGAATAGGAACAAAACCAGGTTACAGGAATAATTATCAATGACAATATATTTCAGGTTACACAGATGCTTCTTTCCTCTTGAAAGGGTTGTGACAGGCTTCATGCTTTATCAGCTTCTGGGTGCTGTGACACCTACACTGGAGCAGACAAAGAGGGCAACAAAGTGGGCTGCACCAGAAGACTGCGTGCAAGGAGGTAGCAAGAAATCAAAGTGCCAGCAGCAAACTCCAGTGGGGAGGTAGGGCACTTCATTCCTAATAATCCCTTGCTGGTAATTGCAACAAGCTGATCCCACTGCTTTTTTGGGATGCAGTTGGGATACTACTGGCCTGAATTGCACATCATTGAAAAGGGAAAGCACTAGTACACAATTTATGATTATTTGCATCCAAGAAGTACATCTCAGATGTTGATAATTGCTCATAACCTCAAGGATATGCAAGAGTTTGAAAAGGTTTGATTTAGAAGGAAGTTGTTCAATGAACGAGCAGGTGAAGGCTAGAAGATAATTTGATTATTTCCTCTTTACAGTTTGGATGTTAGACACTGCAGAGTGCTACTACAGTGCAAGAGCTTATATGGATCAATCTACTTGGAGACCAAGTCACTATCTTTATCTCGCAGCCAAAACCAAGAGTATCTATCCACTTACAAATTAACTGAGCAATAGTAAAACACCACCCAATACAACAAATGTACTGAGAACATCCAACGGAATGACCATTTCCTTTGGATTTTTCACTCTGCTCCTTCACATATTCATGTATTTTTGTCTCTCAGCTCCTGAGGACAAGTTCCTTTTTTCCAGTGCTTACATGTTTTACAGACCATTTGACTGGTTTTGTAAGTAAATATAAATAAGAAGAGAGCCTTCCATTTCCAGTTGGAATCTGCTATGAGAGAACTGGTGGATGTAATTATATCTACACTATTTTTGTGGCCCCTCAGCCACTGAAGAGGCATCCTTTACCAATAGCCTTTACAATGTGTAAACTAGTTATAAGTTGTTTTTTTCCATTAGCAATATTTGCTTTGCTTTCCTGAACAGAGTGTTGTATTCTGGGTCAAGGGTGGTTTTTTCCAGCTATTTTAGTTCTAAGTGGAAAAAAAATATCTCTGTTGTATTGCTTTTATCAGTGCTATTTTATATGATTGTATTAAATGCTTTTGCCAGTGATTCGGGACTGCAGTCTGTGGGGTGTCAGTAACAGATAGTCTTTTCTGCCCTGTGCCCTCTTGATCTTTCATTTGCATGCCAAGTACAGAACACAAGAGTAAGCTGGAAATTCTGTTGGTCTCCAGCACAAAAATGTCCATCTTTGCTGCAGAAAGCTTGCAAAACCACATTTGTTTATATATTTATACTTTCTTTATTCTTTTTTTTTCTCTTTTTCTTCCATATTCCTCTAAAAAAGGAAGCTACAGCAGCCATCCAGCCCACACGTTCTCCCTGGTCAAGCCTCTCAGTTTTCATGTCTTCTACCCCTGACACCAAAGACAGAATTTCAGCAGTTCCTACTGGCACGGTAGATACCTTAGAGATTCCTTGCTATGTGACATACCCCAGAACAGCATCAGGAAGCATCTATTTTCACCTCCAGCGCTGTATGTGCCAACCCCATGCAGATGTGCCTCAGGCACTGCAGAGCACCTAAAATGGATCTAAGAAACTAAATCTCTTTCCAAAAATAAAACTTTCTAATATGACACTAGAGGAAAAAAGGAAAGGAGGAAAAAAAAAACAACAAAAGAGGAGAGAAGGAATGAAGAGCATGGAAAGAATAGTGTGTGAAAGAGTTGAAACCCAATGTAAATTGAGCTGACTCATCTTCCTTGGAAATACAGTGCAGCCTAAACAGGAGGTTTGAAACTTCAAATAGCTTTCGTAAAATCCTGCTATAAAGTCCTAGAAAATTCTCTCCAAAGCAGAAATAGGTGTCTTGTCTTCACAGGCATAATTTGGGGATCTCTCAGAAGTAGAAGATACTTAATCAAGTTAATTTTGCAAAAAAGTGTCACCAAGCAATTTTGTTCAGCAAAGAAAATGGAAAGAGCCAAGGGGCTGGAGGTTGTAGCACCTCAAAGTGATGGCATCCTGCCAACTTCTCTTTGCAGGCATATCCATGCCAGAAGTGCTTAAGTGTAAATGGCACGTAAAGCAGAAACACCTGTCCTTATTGTGCTGGGGCTGTGTGTGGATAATTATGTGAAACTTCATGAAAAAAGTGTGCTTTCCCGCCCTGAGAATGTAATGAAAAGTTTTACTGTGTTAAGCAGTATGGCTGGAGCAGTTATGCTGGTTTTATTAATAGTTGGCCTGCAGCAGGGCATTGCTCAGCCCTCCCTGGAAGGTACCAGCACACCTGGACCTCCCTGCCTCCTCCTAGATGCCTTTTCACACTTAACTCACCCATGTTCACCCTTGTGTGTCAGTCATAGTGGATGACTACACTGCAGTGAGTCTCATCTAAGACCTTTTCCTTTCAATTCAGCAGTAGTAAATCTGTCATTCAGATGGCATATACAGATTTTTCATCAGTAGTTTTCCACCTCATCTTCTGTCTTCATCAGCAAGCAGCAAACCTCTCATGAGAACCTGTCATCAGTTTTTGCAAAGGGCACTCATGGTCTGATTTTGTGCCAGCGTGGCACGAAGCCAACCCAGCAGATACATACTGCTCTGCAAGCAAGGAACATCTCAGGCTCTACAGCTCTTACATCCATGTTATATTACAGGACCCCAGTACATGTGTCAAGGAACTGCTCACAGCTCTTACAACCATGTTACATTACAGGACCCCAGTATATGTGTCAAGGACCTGCTCTTAATATTTGGACCACATTCCTCTAGATGAGGCAGTCTTTGCATTCAGTATAGCAACAGGACATCTTATGAATTTCCTCATGGCTGTGAGTGAGGAGTGAACCACTGTGGCACAGGAGAAGCCCTCATTTCCCCTGAGCCCTTCCCTAGTCAGCTGGGATGATACAGTGTTCTTTTCACTGCCAGCTGGTACAGGAACAGTGACTGGGGTCATTTGCTGAGATAATTAGGATAAACTTCTGTTCAATAATCCTGAACGTAGCAGGTACTCAGAAGTGAAAAACTCCCTCTGCAAAACTTTGAAATGTTTCTAGTGGTGGCCCTTAAAATACGGAGAACACAGTATGTCAGAAGACAAACTCAATGGAGAAGAAGGAGAGAAGCATATTTTTGTACTAGAGAAAAGCTGTTTGGCTATGGGACCCGTCAAGTCAGAAATAGTTGTTCATAGTAAAGGAAGATCGTGACTAATAAGAAAATGCATGAACTGAAGAGGAATGGTATTGTATAGCACTAAAAATGCTGATTTGTGACCCAAGAATACCTTATAATGATGAGTAAAACTCAAAGATGTTTATGTTTCATCTGGATCAGTTTCTGAACTACAGCCAGGCTTCTTTTGCTGTCCTGCAAATTTGACCTATGGATGTTGTATAATCTATTTTATTATGCGTCTCTGCAGAAGGAACCAGTGAGACCAGGCTCCTATCTGGCTACTATTCAGGATATGTGTGTGTGTCTGGGCTACAAAACAGTATGACAGGACTGTAGGAGTTTCATCGTCCATTAAAAGAGCCTAGAAACATTGTACACACCACAGGTGTCCTTTGGAGAGCCCATGGCAAAGCCTAGTTGATCAGAGATCATATTGGTGCCAAACTGCCAAGCAGCACGTGGAGCTGCAGTAGCTCTGACTATCCTTTTTACTGGCTCTCTGGACACACTTCATACAGTGAGCAAAGGACAGACACTTTCCTGTGCTGAAATGCCTGCCACCCCGTTGGGTCCAGGTTTCCCAGCCTTCAGGCTTCACTTAGAGGCTCATGAGTGGCGGGCTGGGAAAAGTTATCTTGAAGAGTGATTTCAGTGCTGTGCTTGCCAGACCGTATAGATCTCTCTAAACTGTTTTGGGCTTCCCAAGTCCCGTGCCCACTCATTAGTGGGATACAGTTTGGGTTGTGACTCAGATTCTTAGCAACCTGGAATCCAGATGAACTTTCCGTATTTGAAAAGTAGACTAGGAGTCTGGATGAAAAAGCAGGGACCAAGGACTACCACTTGAAGTCAACTGTTGAGAAATAACAGAATTTTTGCCAGGGATTGGCCTCTGGTAAATTTTGAAATTTAAATCGTTTCGCAAGCTGTGCTAAATTTTCATAAATAAGGATGTTTGTTGCAATATTTCCATAATTTTTTAAGTGAACCAAAATATGCAGCAGCAGGGGTTCATTTGCTGCACTGATTGATTTTAAAGTTAGTTAAAGTTAAATATCCCCTTGTTAGAACAAATTTTTCATGTCCTTGCAGTAAAGAAGAGCTTGTTCTTGTCCATAATAAATTTAATATAATAGTGGGATTTTTTTTGTTGTTGTTTTTGTCTTAAAAATAACTTAGACTTTTGATGAGTTTCATCTTTCATTTTTCATGAAAGTAGAATTAATGGCAAGGTAATTTACTCTTGAGGAGACTCAGTTACCATCAGCAACAATTTCATCTATATTCTATATGGAGTGAGAGTAAAAACCATATTTTATTTCTCTTATTGTTCAGTAAATTAAAAATGTCAAGAATCTGTAAGAGGAAAGTTAGACAAGGAATCAAAATGGAAAAAGAAGTAATTTATTTTCAAATCTAAAGATCATGGGTACAATTTAAATCTCTACTTTCAATGGAATCCAACACTAGTTAAGCATCAGAACAGATTCCTTTAGGAGAAAGTGTTTAGATAACTCTGCTCTTTCAAGACAGGGCTTTTTCATTTGAAGGACTGTTTCAACATTTTTCTTTATAAGCAAATGGTAATAAGAATAGAAAAAAAGGAAAGATAACCTAAAAATATATTTTATTATATTTATATTATATAACCTAAAAATATATTCAGTAAAATGTTCATTTTCTGTGTAGTTCCAAGTTCCAGAATGAGACAGAAAATAAAATTGAATGTTCATTTGCCAGGCTGATGCTCTAACCACTCAGTTCTTTGTTAGTAACTGTGGACTGTAAATTTCTCTGATCAAAAATACTATTCTGGAGCCAAGCAGATTCACAACACAGCCCTTGTCAAGGCCTACAAGAAATATTTTTTTTAATTGGGGAAACTGGGGAGAAACTGTCTAGCTGCAATTATGCCCTAACAGCAATACTTTGACACACACTGTGTCTGTTTTAAATTTTGATCAAGATGAAATAGATATATTTCTTATTATTGAGAATTCAGTAAATCAGGATTTATAGTATTTAAAATCATAGAATAATTCAAACTGAAAGAAACATCTGGATGTGAGCTAGTTCAGCTTTCCAGCAGAAAGCAAGGCCCACTTCATAGCCAGATCATGTAGCTCAGGTCTACTAAAATCTTGAATATCCCTAAGGATGTAGCTCTCATAATATCTATGGGAAAGCTGTTGTACTGCTTACCCAATCATGTCAGAATTTTCTTTGTTGCAAATTGTGATCATTGCCCCTTTCCCTTCCATTATGCACCTCCAGAAAAAGTCTAACTGCCTCTTAAACTACCCCCTGGGCAATTAGATCCTTCTTCAGCCTGCACTTCTCCAAGTTAAACAAATTGGACCCTTTGGTCTCTCTTCATTCCCTGTAGGCTCTAGCCCCCTAACCATCTTGGTGGCATGGCTCTGCACTGGATACCGTCATGTGCTAATATATCTCTTACTGGGAAGCTGAAAACTGGACACACTGTTTCAGATATAGACTTACAAAAAGACTAATCACTTTTCTGGACCAATTAGCTACCGCTTGTTACTGCAGTCCAGGGTGTGATGAGCCTTTGTCACTACAAGGGCATTCTGTGGACTCCTGTTCAGCTGCTTGTCTACCAGGACCACCTGACCTTTTAAAAATTTCCTCCCTAGCAGCTAGTTACCAATCTGGACTCATTTCCTCCCACACTCTGGAATTTGCATTTTTCTTTTCTAAATTTCTGGAGATACTTGTCAGACTGCATACCAAGGTCCATCAACGGCAGTCCTGCCCTTCAGTAAGTCAACAAATACAGATGAGAATTCATTTATATTATTGTATGAAATTCACTTTAATAATTATCACTCATCCCTAAAAATAACTCACACATTTAATTATTTTTATTCTGTAAAATAATTCGGTATTCTGTGACATGTAGATCTACAGGATTAACGATCACTTATCTAGAAAATTGACAATTTCTTATTGTTCCCTCATTGTTCAAGCAAATGAAGAAAAAGCAGTAACTTTCTTCTGCTCTGGTCTGCAAGCCCAGGAATGACAATAGGGTCAAGTGAAGTCTTTCTGCTCATTAGGTTTCCACTGTGAGATATTTGCCAAGTGTTCAGCCACAGTTCCTTGGCTTGTGTTTATAGCACCAGAGACTTCCAGGTGGTGTCTCTTTTCACTTACCCAGAAGGCTGGTATCAGTTTCTGTAACAAGCTGGAGGTGTCACACTTCAGTCTGGCACAGCCAAAGGCAAAATACACTAATATGAAACATTCTGTTTCAATAGTTTGTTAAGCAATACATGTTTCCTAACTTCCTTTTCTGGACTGGCAAATAATTTCTGGAATAGGAAATTTTTCACAACTCAGTTTTAGTTTGGTCAAGATCCTCAGAGTTTCATCTCCATCAGTCACTGCCTTAGTGATCTTCACTGGGATAAGAACTATTTGTAGTCCCCCCAAAAAACCCTATAAAGCAGCAGAACAAGAACAAAAATTGCTCTCAGTTTCCAGCATAATGCTACTTTCATTTTTAGTAACATTCTACAACTGCTTTTTCTTTCTGTACCACTTACAGCAGAGCTTTCAAATTTTTTTCAAAATGCGGTGGCACAAGAGAGACAAGCGGCAGAAAATTTAGCCAAGTGAGTTTAGGGAGGAGACAATATGTGACAGAAGGATGAAGAAGCAAGAGTAAAGGTGTAAGTCTTTCCTCATGCATATGGGCCACAAAGGGACAGGAGCTACTGCTGCTGTCACCATAAGTGGTAATACTAACAACCTGCACAATGGCAGGCCTCAAACTAGAAAATTTGAGAAGCTCTGACCTAGAGAACAAAGACATTAGGAAGCATGTTTAAGCTACAATGTGGTCATAACAGCCAACTTAAAAGCTGATCAGAAGCAGGACCTGGAGTTTCATTAAACTACACGTTGCCATTGAGATCCCCTCTCTGGAACAAAGCCTCTTACTTACCTGGCAACCTTAGCAAATTGAATGCTAAACTCTAAACCAGGGCTATTTTATAGTAAGTCAATTCAAAGAACTAATATTCTTTCACAAAGAACTAGTGATGAACTGCTTGCATTGTGCAGGTTTCTCCCAGTCTGCCAATAAACAAGCAGTATTAGAATTCCTAATTTTAATTCCTTTTACTAGTAAAATTTCAGGAACCTGTCGGGGTCTGTAAGGAGGAGGCTTCACCCTGAAATCAGACTGAAGCACTCACAGCTGCCAGCAGTTAGATTTATCTGGATGGGCTCTTTGGAGGTTGCTGTTGGCTCATGTGATAGTTTTGACCCAGGCCTTCCTTAGTAGCCAGTTGTAACTAGGAAAATGCCCATTTCCCAGGAATTCCACACTGGTTTTTCTACGCAACAAGGGAGTATACATAAGAGAGAGATAGGAAGGGGGTTTTTCCTTCTTCTTCCAGCGAGGTTTGGGAGCAGTTGGTCTCTGTGTTGGTCTCACTTATCAGAGCCTGAGGCCTGTTGCAGAGCCTGCCATTATCTGCCACGCAGATCAGAGAGAGAGACGGCCTTCTCTTGAGAGGAGTTAGTGAAATTGTATTGTGCTAGTTTTTGGGGGGGTTTGATTGTACTTGGCTGTTCTGGATTTTTTTGTCCCTCCTTTGTCCCTGTTTCTCCCTCCTTTTCCCCTTGAGAGCTCCCTATTGTATGTACAAATTGTATATATAATTGTAAATATCTGAAAATATATTCTGATATAATTCAGTTTCGTTCAGGCTTCTTTCAGGCTTTCGGGGTTTTTTCGGCCTTTTTTTCCCTCGCTTTAAAAGAGAGAGAGGAGAGGGAGAGGGGGGCAGCTTGGCCTCGGCAAGGGACTCAGGCCAAACCAATACAGCTCATCACAACAAATCACTGCAAGTACAACTGCCTGTGTGCTGGTGTTACAAATCCTGTGAGCAAGAAACTGAGATGGAGACTGTTTTCTATTCCTCATTTTTCTTAAGAAAAATTCAATAGGGGATTATTATTTCTAATTTACCACCGACATAGAGGAAGTTCAGCTTCCTCTTATTTCCTTGGTTTGGCTGCTAGATGACAAAAAAAAATCATAAATCTACTAATTTCTTTCACATTTGAATTGAGATTTTTAAAAAGTCTCTTTTCCTATAATTCCAAGTGAACTGGAATGCCCAGGGTTTTTTGGTTGTTGTATCCTTGGTAAAGCCCAGTACTTCCTAATGGTGTGTTGGCAAAGCTAAATCTCTGTTCACAATGTGGGTTTTTTCCCAAATAAAATAGGGTGGCATTTTGCAAGCAACAAAGATGAAAACCTCTAAGTACGTATTTTTGACTGATTATGTAGTTTATTGCATTCTATTCCACCAGACTTTAGATTTTGTAGGTTGTGTAAGAAGCACTAGTGTGTCTTAGTTAAGCCAATAAAATGAGCAGTGGGTTTAGATATTCAATACTAATATAGCACTAGGAAGAAATTTAAAAAACATGTAATAGCTTTTTGTTCACAAAAATGGCAGCCTCTTTTATTGGCAAGTTTAGTAGCATTGTAATTTAGAGAAGAAAATAATGTAATTAGTACCGAATGTACTGTCACTGATTTTCTTACTGCAGAAGTAGTTGTTTCTTCTTGCCTGCTTGAAAAAAATTCTTCAAATTTATTGAAAACACTTCTCAAAATCTTTAGTGATCATACTCTGTCTATCTAAAAAAGCAGCTTCTCATTGGTACCTTCCTAACTTGCAAAATAAAACCAAAGAAAACTTTTAGAACTACACTAGTATTGCTTATCCCATAAAGAGATGAAGAGTTTTTACCTTCTGGACACCACAAATAAGGGGGCTGTGCAGATCTTGGGCTACAAACTGCAACCAGAACCCCAGTGTATTTGTCACAGTTCCTTAACTGAGACAGAGGTCAGACTCTATACTTCGCACCATTCATCTTTATTAGAAGTTCTGCAGAATTTAGGTCAGCAGACATTTCTGGATTGTTTTCTACCTACCTTGGATGTTGTAGACATATCTCCAGGTCGTTATGATGTAAAAGGACCATTATGGCCCAGTTCCCAGTCTGAACACTCTCCAAACAGCTTCTTCATTTCTTAACATTCTGGAGTGGGTCCAGAGAAGAGCAACAAGGCTGGTGAAGGGACTGGGGCATAAGTCCTATGGGGAGAGGCTGAGGGAGCTGGGGTTGTTTAGCCTGGAGAAGAGGAGGCTCAGAGGTGACCTCATCACTGTCTAGAACTACCTGAAGGGAAGTTCTAGCCAGGCAGGGGTTGGTCTCTTCTCCCAGGCACTCAGCAATAGGACAAGGGGGCACGGGCTCAAGCTCTGCCAGGGGAAATTTAAGTTGGCGATCAGAAAAAAATTCTTTCCAGAGAGAGTAATCAGGCATTGGAATGGGCTGCCCAGAGAGGTGGTGGATTCACCATCCCTGGAGGTTTTTAAGGTGAGATTGGACATGGCACTAAGTGGACCAAGGGATGGACTTAGTGATCTCGGAGGTCCTTTCCAACCCAATCAATTCTGTGATTCTATGATTAACCTCTAAGAGTAAGGGACATTTTTTCCAAGAGACTTATAAGAGCCTATATTTGACTTCATGTCAATCCTTGAAACAGGACTGTTTTCTGGACTAGATTTCCTTGAAAAATATCTCATGGTTTTCCCATGGCAGGGCTCTAGAGTAATACAGACAAAAGAAAACAAATACACTGCTTAGATGTTTATCTCCCACTTTTTTGCATATTTAACTTCACATGCAAAAGTATTTCCACTGGTTTGGGACTTTTCACAAGCAGAATATGTAGTTCATATGTATATGTAGAACTGGGGGTTCATACACTATTATACATAACCTAACGTTTGGTATTATTTTTGAAGAAATCTTGAAGCAAACACCTTGAGATTCGAGTGTAAAGAGAAACTTTTATGATTTGTAGTGTGGAAGCCATTTCTAGGCTCAAGAACAATCACAAAGTAATAGATATTTGGCAATTGACACAGCAGCTTTATGCTTTGCCAGGTCACCTTTTCAGCAATATTGACTAATGCAAAAAGTTTAGAAATTTCCTATTCCCTGAATTACTCCAATCTAAACAGATCAGTGATTAACTTTATATCCTCATTCCAAATGGCACAGT
The DNA here is from genome assembly GCA_013396695.1 of Sakesphorus luctuosus. Lineage (NCBI taxonomy): Eukaryota > Metazoa > Chordata > Aves > Passeriformes > Thamnophilidae > Sakesphorus > Sakesphorus luctuosus. Next base: position 1,267,210 of record VWZD01005782.1, read on the forward strand.
CCTCCAGATTTTTAGTTAAGCTTTCTCTTTGCAAAGGAATTCTTACTTGCTTTCATTGCAATGTGACTTTACTTTTGGTCTAGAACTGAATGCTATTTAAGCATTTAAAAATTAACCCACTGTTTGGAACAAGAGAACTAAAGGTTTTGGAACCCCTCAGTCCCTTTGTCTCCAACAAAAATCATAGACAATTATATTTCAAAAATTCCTACTACTTGATCAGCTTGGAACAGCTGTTGGTATCCTGCCAAAAACTTCATTGAAATATATGCATTTAATAAAACTCTCCTAATGAGAACACTTAAAATTCTGCTATTATATCAGAGTCCTGAGCAGGCAGCCTTGCCTTCTTTTTGCCTCTGCGGGAATAATACAATTCATAAGTTCAGTGCCCTCTTTTCACTGCCAAGAGAAATCTATTTAATGCTGTCAACAACACCAGGTTTCTCTCTGCCATCTGCATTATTGGACGACACATATAAACAATGTAGCTCGCGTCATGCTTCCTGCTCATTCCACATAAGGAATACGAGGCATGAGCTCTTCGGCCCTACTTGTACTGAGACCCAGATTGAAAAAATAGAGTCCTTTTTTCCAGCACGTACACTGCTTGCAAATGAACTTATGCCAGGAGAATGCATTCATATATAAATGTGACACATAAAGGAATATGCCCTTGATCACATTTGAGGTGACCATATATGAATCTATGGAGCATAAGTAGTTAACAAAAGTATAATAACAGCATTACTAAGCTAATATAAACTAAGATATAGGCTTCTTTCTCTAATGATACTTCCATCTGTACTAGCAACTGTATGAAGAATAAATCAATGAATTTCGTTGCATTGCTTGAAATGTCTGGATTCTTTCATAGTCAGTTTTTCCACTTGTCTAAGTTGCCAGTGATGTTCATTGGGAAATTTGTTTTTATGCCTCTGCTTCAGCATCCACCAGAGGAAAGATCAAAGCATCAGGAATCTCAGTCCTCATAGTGGTCACCACTACACCAATAGTGCTTACTATCAACTTTTTTGTATCAACCATAACTTACAAGCATATATACCCATCTGACCATCTTTCATTTCAGAACACTAACCTCCATGAAATGTGATGACAAATAAGTGAAGAGATAGCAACAGTGGGCTTTTCAGCCTTCTTTGAACAGAATAGTCATTAATCCTATATTATTTTTAGCTACTCTAAGGTAAGTAGTTTTGATTCTAGCTAAAAGGAACTACAGACATTAAACAAAAGGAACATGTCAAAATGAACATGTGAACTGCAGACAAGTTCAAATTTTAAAAAGAAAAGGACTCCATTCTTCTTGGTGCTTATCAGTGGAAAGTGTTGTTCATTGCAGCTGTGCCACCTTGAGCATTGAAAAGTATCAGTGATTTCTGGTGAGCAGCACAGTTTATTCATCTGAGGGCTTCCTGCCTAACAACATTGGATCACAGAAACAGAAGTGTTTCTGAAATGAACCTTTGCAGATCTCAAATCCCACTCAGAGAGGAACAATTGCCAGTGCAAGATCAAGTCTGCCATAGCTTTGTCTATCCAAGTTTATCCAAGCTTTCTAGGTGAACTATTCCTGTGCTTCTCTACTGTCCCAGTGAAAGCTTTTTCTGATGTCCAACCCCTCAAACTGAAGCTCTGCTGTTATCTCATCATCTACCACTACTACAAAGACTTAAGCTCCATAACCTTTGCAACTACCATTCAAAAATTTGTAGACTACTGCCAGACTATCCCTTAGCCTCCCCTTTTCCTTGTTGGTTGAGCCCAGCTGTTGCAACCCCTCTGCAAAGGCCATCTATTCAAAATCCCTGACCACTGAAGGAGGATTCCTTGAGACTCTCATCATTTCTCAACAACCACTGGAAAAGGGGACTTAAAACAGTTGCAGCATTCCAGATGTAGTCTCACCAGAGCCATGCAGAGGGTTATAGTAAGTCCTCCCAACCTTTTGGCCACACCTTCCTAATGTGTGTGGTAGCCCATTATCCACTTCTCATTGTTCATAATAGCAGTGCACTTTTGGCTCTTATGTGAACAGCTTTTCAGAAAAGCCTCTGGTGTCCCTGTGGAAAAGAAGCTGATAATGAGTCAGTAGTGTGCACATGCAGCAAAGAAAGACAGCCAGCTTTTGGGCTGTATTTAAAGAGTTTAGCCAACAGTCAAGGGAAGTGACTATTCCCTCCTTCCAGCTCCGTGGACCACATGTTCTGTATCCCATTTTGAGCTCACTCCAGTACAAGAAAGATTTTGGCCTCCGGGATCACTCCAGCATGAGAGTCACCAAGGTAGTCAGGAGGCTGAAGCACACGATGTTGAAAGAGTAACTGAGGGAGTTGGGTTGGGTCAGTATGGAGAAAGAAGGATATATTATTGCTATGTAGAACAATGTACTGAGAGTGAATAGACAACAGAGCTGCTTTTCTCTGAGGCATAAAAGGGACAACTGGCAAAAATCACATGTTGGAGTACAGCAAATTCCTGCTCAGTATAAGGGAAAATTCCCAACATGAGGGTGAATAAGCACTATATCAAGTTAAAATGTGGACATATTCAAAACACAAGAGGACAAGGGTCTGAGCAACCTGATCTAATCTCAGAAGGCATAACAAGTCAACCTCCAGAAACCCCTTTCCAACTTACACAAGCCAGTAACTCTATTTGTCTTCCACTATATTCCCAAGGTCTCCTGGAGCAAGGCTGCTTCTCACCCAGACTGTTTCCAGTCTCCCAGGTGCAGACAGTTATTCTTTTTGTTGAGACTCATGCTGCCCCAATCTTCAAGTTCCTCAAAGGTAGTCTAGATAGAAACTGTGTCCTTTGCTTTATCAGCAGCTACTCCCTATCTTAGTGGTTCCCTGCAAATTTGATGAATAGTGCTTTCTGCTTTATTATACAGGTCACTGATAAAAATAGTGAGGAACATCAGCTCCATTATCCACCCTGGAATACTTTGCTTGTTACTGACCACCACCTGGACACAGTCCTTTCAATTCACTCAATGTTCTGATCATCCAGCCCATAAATCTCAGCTTCCAGATGATAGATCTGGGATCAGAAACCTTACTAAAGGCATATGCAATTCTCTCTCCTCATTCTCATAGCCACTCACTTCACTTCAGAAAGCAATCAGGATGTCTGTTTCTGATTACCTCCTTGTCCTGTTTGAATTTAGAAATGGATTCCAAGAGAAGATCATACGCCATGATCTTCCCAGGGACTGAGGTGAGCCAGCAGCTGAAGGTGTTCCAGATCCTCTTTTTTGCCATCTTGAACATGACTGTATTGTTTGCTTTTTCCATTCATCACATTTTTTCAAAGACAATATACAGGAGTCTTTCAATCACAGCAACCAGGAAGGCAACTACAGCAGCCAACTTTTGCAGCACCTTTAGGTTAGTCCTGGGAATATGAATATGTCCAGATGAAGTGGTTTCTAACTTGTTCACACAGTTCTGGCCCCTTCCAAAACTGTTCTGCTATTTGTGGGGATCAGGAAGAGAGTTCTGCCTGTGATAAGAAAGGTAAAAAGGTCTTGAGTATTTCAGTCTTTTACATATAACCCACACTCTCTTGTCTCTTATACAACAGCAGCCTCAAATTTTTCCTTTAAGACTTGCCCTTATTGCTCAATGTCATTAAGCTATTTTTAGCTTTATCTGGGTTTTTGCCTTCCTGATTTTGTCTCTAAGTATCTTAGTGATCCTTTTCTATTCATCCTTTGTTGTCAGTTTTTGTATCCATTTCAAACACTCACTGTTTGTATTTTAGTTCATCAAGACACACCCTTTCAGTCAAGCTGGCCTTGTGGTGAAACTTCTAGGGGTTTTTTTCCCACACAAAATGATTCCTCAAATGAGTTCACTTTGAAGGAGTCATCCAGCTCTGTTGGGCACCCAGCTGCTGTATGGCAGCTTCACACAGGACTTTGCTTAGCAATTTCTTAAGTAACCAAGTCTGTACTCTGAAAGTTCTAGATCCCTAACTATGCAGTTTTGTTTCCAGCCTTCCTCCAAATCCAGAACTCCCTTGCCTTGTGCTCTCTGCAGCTCAAGATGCCACGAGCGACTGCATTTTTTCATCAGTCCTTCTCAGTCTGTGGGCAGTAAGACCTCCAGAGCAACAACCTTGTGCAGCCTCTCTAACATTTGCATTGGAAGTGTGTTGCCCCCAAAGTCCAACCTTGGATTGGATGCATGAAGCCACGTTGCCCTCATTGCTGTTGTTTGAACAGCCGAGGCCATCCACAGCGATAGGTACCTTCAAGTGGGAAGTTTCTACTGGTTGTTTGGAGAAGGTCTCTTCCTTTGTTTTCTGTCAATCAGGAGGTCTGTGACAGACTTCCAAGGTGTCCTCAGTGGTACTTTCCCCTTTGAAGTTGATGCAGAAGTTCCCAATAGCCATGTCTCTAGTTTTGCCATATATAGCTCTGTGAAGTCAAGTTGATCCTGAATAAAAAAAGCTCATCTGTTCCTTATCTTCCCTGCATATCACTCCCCAATGGCCTGCATGCTCCATGGATTCCCTTCCCAACATGTTTTCTGTCCCATGCAAACAGACCCTGACTGAGCCTGGCCCCATTTTTTGTCTTCACAAACCTTTATCTCCTGGTTCTTCAGGTTGGTTCACTAAAGGCACTAATGTGTCAAGGGCAGTGAGTAGTTCTAGATATTTCAATGGAGGCATATAAAAGTAGTAATCACACACTTATTCTCAGGAACAATCGCACAATTATTCTCAGGAACAAATAGGATATTTAAAGTGTACTAAAACATCTTATATTTTTATAGAGTTGCAAATTGACATAAGCTTTGGAGTTAAATTAAGGCATTCAACTTGGAATCTTAAGGGCAAATTTGTGTTCTTCACCCTTGAATCCAAAATATGACTCCAGAGCTTGTGTGCTTTCTGCTACACTTTTTAGATTCATGCAAGCAACATCTTAAGTGTCATGACAAGATCTTAAACTATTGTTCTATTAAATTCTACTACTTCAGTCTGGAGTAAGATCCAGTTTATTTACATCTTTTCTTTGTTTTAGCTGCTGTGGCTCTTTCAACTGCCAGATTCCTTGTATTTCCATTAAACATTATTCAGAATAATACTAAGCACTTGTATGAGTATCTATGTATGGATTATCTTACAACCAGTAACTAGTTTTATTTGCAACAGATAATGTAATTTTACTTTCACTTTGGTTTAAAATATTTCTCCTTTCATCCAGCTATTATATTGTCCATTACACAAAGCTCTACAGTAAAAAATTGTAAGTCATATTAAAATGCATTCGTTTCCTAAATGTAATGTAAAACATTTGGGCTTAATTTTCTTCCAGACACATTAAGTTTTTATGACTTCATTTTTGAAAGATTGTCCTGTGCTCCATCATTCATATTTATTTCTGCTCTGACACATTATCCATTTACCAATAAATTTATTATAAGTTGGATTTGGGAATTTTTGTATTTTGAGATTTTTTTTTAAATTTTTTTCTGAGTTCACCTAGAAATTCAAATTAATGCCTCAGACAAATATAAGAAATTTTCTGGTAGTCAGCCCAAAGATACATGCTCAAGTGTAAGCAGAGTGCACTATTTCACTCTTCTATGGTGTTCAAAAAGGGTATATAACAGCAGAGCTATATCGAGATGCCCATTTTTATTTTATTTCAGGCCATGTTAGAAAATATTAATTATAACTTCAACAAAAAAACCCAGTATTTTCATTAGCCATTCTTTTTAGTAACAAAAATTAGGTGCCATTCAATCCTTTTTTAGGTTTACATAAAATCACTATTTTACACAGAAAATAATTGTGGAAAATTAAATCAGAGATTCCATCAAATGAAAAAACACCTTTTGTTTCTCATAAAATCTAAGGCATTCTGCTTTTTAAGAGGTATTTGAAGGCTCCTTCTCTTAGAAGAGTTGGCACTTGCCGCCGCTATGAACCTCATTACACAGCTGTAGCCCTCAGTCTGCTTTGAAACCCTTGACCACATGTGGTTTACAGTTACCCTCTAGCTTCTGGAGTTCAGGTGGTTGTAAGAACAGATAGTGTTAAAAAAGCTTGGTTCTTAAAGGCCAAAAATGGTTTTTGTGTGAGCTGTTACTAAACAGAATCCTGCACCTGCATCTGCCATTAGCATTCCTTGGGACTGGGAGGTCATGCTCCCCACTTGTATTTTCTGGATAATAAATCTCTTTTCTCTGACTGCTTCCAGGGCATTCTTTTTTATGGCAGAGATCATCACTTCCATGGTGTAAGAACTGCACCCAGCACAAAAACCAGAGCTTGTGGATCCCTAGTCAAGCATGAATTTGACAGAATACAGCTCTTCTTTCTTTCAGATCCATATTGAATACAAGGTCCAAATTGTAATACTTAAAAAAAAATCAATGAGTAAATTTAAGCCATATCAAATTAGATATTTTCCAGCTCCTGACCCTGAACCTTTTCTTAAAGCTTGAACTCTGTATCCAAATTATTTTTAGCTTCAAAACCCTTGGCTAATTTTTTTTCATTTTCCTTCAGTTTTGTATGCCTTTATGCTTCAAGTTTCTGGCAAAGTCTATAAGTAAGAATGCCAAAATCCTCTATTCAAATTGTGTCCTTTGCCAAATGAAAAGGGGAAAACACTCAAAATCATGCAAGACAGCCTTTTCTCATGAGTCTTCTGTTCTCATGAACTTTGCAGGCCAGTTTTGGAAACACAGAAGTTCATAATGTAAGACATCAGATAAGGAACCAAACTTCTGGGATTCACCCATTTGTCACTAATATCTCTTCCTTCTGGCCAAAAAAAAAAAGCAAGACTGCAAAAGGGAAGAAAAAACAGCACAGAAGGAAGAAAAGTTCAGAAATTTAAAAGCAAAAAAGAGATCCATGAACAGACTCAAAAAAAAAAAAGCCCTGGAGAAAAAAAGGAAAATAAAAAGACATGATGATAGGATGGAGGGAGCTGCCTTTGGAAGATGAACTATGAAGAGGAAAAATGTGATGAATAAGATGGGGATCTAAGTGTATCTAGACATTTGTGCTTTGCCTTAGAAGCTGAAACAACTACCTCAGACTGAAACCTCAGTTCAGACACCTAAAGCTGAGGTGATTATTACCTGAAATATTTACTTTCTTAACTCCTTCTTTATTCTTTTATGTACATCTGTAGTTATTTTGTTCCACAATATTGGTAGTAATTTAGGATCCTAATTTTTCTACATATGTGTGCTGGTTTTGGCTGACGTAGAGTTAATTTTCTTCACATTGGCTAGTATGGGACTATGTTTTGGATTTGCGCTGAGCACAGGGTTGATAATATAGACATGTTTTTGTTATTGCTAAGCAGTGCTTAGACAGAGCCAAGGGCTTTTCTTCTTTCCATACTGTCACACTGGTGAGGAATTTGGGGGTGCTTGGAGGACACACAGCCAGGACAGGTGACACAAACTGACCAAAGGAATATTCCATACCATATGACATCATGCTCTGTATATAAAGTGGGAGGAAGAAGGAGGAAGGTGGGGAGGTTTTGGAGTGATGGTTTTTGCCTTCCCATGTCACCATTACAGGTGATGGGGCCCAGCTCTCTCCTGGGGATGGCTGAACACCTGCCTGCCCATGGGAAAGAGTGAGTTAATTCCTTGTTTTACTTTGTTTGTGTGTTTGGCTTTTGTTTTCTCCATTAAACTGTCTTTATCTCAATCCTTGAGTTTTCTGGTTTTACCCTTCTAATTCTCTCCTTGATCCTGCTGGGGAGTGAGGAAGCAGCTGTGTGGGGCTTGGCTGCTGGCTGGGGTTAAACCATGAAAAGAAGTATTTGATGGAGTATTTACAATAGCCTATATAACTATGATAAACACCCATCAAAACTCTTAATTTTAATAGAAGCCACTATTGCAACTTGTAAACATTGTATATTTGAGCACTGTACCATAACATATGGGAACATAATGCAGGTGATAAAAAATCCTGAGTGGGAAAAAGGAAAAAAATCTATTCACAGTGTCTTATTTCACTTACATTCACACACCTGTAGATCAATCTACCCATGCATTGCAGTGTTCTGTGAAATCACCCCTTGCACTCCTCTAGCTATTTACAATCTCTTGACATAAAGAGCCTTAAAAATTTCCCTTATATTGAAACTTGGAATGAAAGACACTTTGATCTTATAGTTCTCATGTCATTTGATCAAATTATCTTAATCTTCTGAATTTCCACAGCATTGCATGACCTTTAGCCACATGACTTTCATCACATTTGTCAGGAGTCTAAAACCTTACACATCACTTTGAAAAGGCTTACCTTTAAACTGCTATTGTTAATCGTGTTCATGAATGCCTGCTGAGATTCCCTGCAGTGCTTTCTTAGGCTCTGAGCTGGTTTTTATTTCTGTGCATGATGTAAAACTCTTTTCTTCTCACTTACAAAACAGTCATCTAACTTGTTTTGCTGAAGTCGCAAGTCTGAATTTTTTTTTTTTTTTCACAGAAGAAAACCTCTTCATGACTAAATTGTTACTATATTATTTAGTTTGGCAGAAGTCCATTTCATTTTTATTCTTCAATTCTGAAAACAACAGAGCTATAGCGACTAGTGGACGAATTCTTTCAATAGCAGTCCATTATCTATTCTAAATAAGCATGTCTATGATAAATACATAGATGTCTATGTAGACACATACTTGTAAATACTGCATATGGAAATAACTACAAGTAGGCAGAGGTATAAGTCTTAAAAGTCTGACCTTTCTTCCAAAAGATAAGACAAACTACAGCCTCCCATTGCACTGTGGCCATGATGTAGCTCTTAACATTAGCAACCAAGTTCTGTTGCCAGCATCATGATAGTTAGCATTTGTTAAAGCAAACATTTTTCTGGAAGTCTCATTTATGGGGTTCTCTGATAACAATACATTTTTTTCTCTGTTAAGTACTATTTATATAAGCAACTCAGCTTCCCAAAAGTGATGGGAGGAGTCGAGTCCTGCCCTCACCTGTAGAGATCCATATTTCAGCTCTTTTTCCTGTTTTTTTAGCAATATCTTTCAAATGAAGAAAGAGGCAACATTACAAAGAGGGGACATGACAAACAGTTAATATCTGAAATGTTTCTCCTCTGTTGTAAACAGCCTTCTGTCTGCTGTAAAAGAGAATGCTGCACTGTTTGCTGACAATTATGGAAATGACCTTTATTACGGATACCTGATCTACATTGCAGAAGTACAGAATGCTGGATGAGAGCCAATGTTCTGGGTACAGTATTCCTAACAGTGGGTTTATCTTGCTGCACCAATATAATACAATTAACAATAAGAAAAATCTTGTCACCTACCACCTTCTTTTTCAGCCTTCCATAAACTTCTTCAGTTTAAAGCTTTTTAGTTTCTGCCCTCTTGGAGATAGACTGACCTGCTCAAATGCCAGAAATTTACGGCACTTGGGGTGCTGGGGTGATCAGCAGGAGCAACAGGTCTGCCTTGTGCTGACCCTCCAGCCAGCTACTCATGTGCCTGGCAAGGCATACCTATGGAGAAAGTTTCCACTAAAACATACACTTTTTTAGTGAATTGCAGTTAGGAAAGGTTATTCTTTCCCTTAATTACTGCAGCTTTATGCTGAATACTCAGAGGGATGTATCCAGACCTTGCTGACTCGTAAAGGCTCACAAGCCAGGCACTACTTTGCGATGCATCTGTCTGCACTTACCAGGAGGGTGCCAAAAATAGCAAACGTTTAGATCTCTGCAGCCAAGATTTCTGAAAACACAGACCAAAAAGCAGTAATTTTTGACATCAGAATGAGTCAAATTCAACAGATGAGACAGATTAAAAGAAAAGGTTACAAAATAAAGCTGCACTTTGGCATGCAGACTCTTTTCACCAGCCTTCCCTCAGACCAGCATCTTTCTCCTGATGCCCTGGGTTGCAACAAACACTTGGCAGTCTGCCTGGGGTCCACTGGAGAGGTCTCCTTCCCATCACCTCTAAGACATATGTGCTTGTTCCCTAAGCCTGTTAGAAAACTTCCAGCATCTAAAGAGTGCTGGCTCCTGCCTTCTGGCTCCTTCATGCTCTCATACTGACTGTCCCATCTTCTACTCCAGATGTACAAGCTAGATAGTCCAAGAGAAATCTCCTGGTCCCAGAAGCTACATCTGACCCAGAGAACAGCATCCAGGACAAAGCAAGCAGGGGCCTCCTCCTGCTGCCCTGCCACTCTGTCTATCAGATGACAAAAGATAGTAAGCACATCAAGTGAATGTTTCTTGTGTTTCCTGCTTCAGTTTATTTTATCTTCAGAGATTACAACTCTGTTAACTGAAAGAAAAAGAAAATAAAAAGCTTTTCTCTCTCCCCAGACTTCAATTTTAACTAAGGAGTGTTTTCTCTTTACTTGTCTTTGGGTTGTACATTGGCAGTTATGCCTCTGATTTCTTTAAACTCAGCTGAGATACTCTTTTTTGCCAGTCATATATTTCTTCTATGATTTGTTGCTTACATGTATTAGTTCTTTTTGTTTCAGCATTTCCTGACATACGTTGAAGTTCTTATCATTGTTATTTCTGATAACCAGCTGTTGTTTTACTTAAAATTATCTGTTTCAATTTACTCTGCATTTGTTATATGCTCCATCTGGTCATAAATATAAAGTCAATGTGACCTGTTCATGTTTAGGGATTCAGAAGATTATTAATTTAAAATGTCATGACCAACTCAAAATGCTGCAAATAAAAATGCATATAATCCAACATCTCTTCAGTCCTATTCTCATCATCCGTCTCCAAATTCAGCAGCATATTGCAGTTCTTATTGGTCTGTATTATCTTTCTCCATTCTGTTCTGTGGTTCTTAATCTGGAGCTCACTTTTGTACTTAATTTTGCTTTTATGGCTATTAAATGTAAGTAGAAAAATATCTTTCATTTTTACTCAAGTGATCACTATAATAAAATGTAAATATTATTCCCTATAAAAATTAAATCTAATTAATATTTTTCATACTTTTAATAGTATATTATTATATAAAATTAAGATTCTATATTAAAATATACAAATCTGCTTCTTTTTGTTATAAGTAAAAAACCCACAAACAACCAGATCCCTCTTTTAAGCTCCCTTCCTGGTCAATGTGTAGCCCTTTCCTGTCCCCTGGCTATACTGCAAATTCCAACAAGACTAGACCCATGCAGAGTTTGATTAAACTGCTCACACATCAGTGTCCAGTGCCTCTTGAATGATCAGGAGGATACATGGCATCTACAGGGGACCAGCAGATGTGTCACAAGGCCTGTGGAAGACTGATACCCTCCCTGAGCAGCACCCAGAGGACAGGAAAGATTGCCTAAGACACCTCAGAAGGTATTGCCTAAATACCTCCCAGACTGTCTAAATGTAGATGTCATCATAAACTGAATTCCACTCCTTGGTTTCTGTTCAGTTTTTCAAGTTTTAATGCCTACTGCTGTTTCTGGAATTGTCTGGCCTTTGGCTGCCACATCCAAAGAATGCCTTACCCAGCACATTGGCTGTATTTGCTTATGTTGCAAAGAAATAGGTGCCCAATGCTGTTTGTATCACTCCAGGGCATTTAAGACTTCTTCACAAGGTTGAGATGTATAGCACAGCTCCCATGTGATGCTTCATTACTAAAAATTTATCATCTTCACAGTCCTTTCACCCACACAGGATTTTTTAACGGTTTTTACAGCTTAAAAATATTTTCCAGTGGAAGCACCAGCAGAACAAAGTAGGCTAGTGTAAAATCTAGAAAATTTTCTTCTGCTTCTCTACTAGTGATTGCAGATTCATTCTCAAAAACAAAGAGCCAGAATGTTTTCACAGTTGATTAATGAATCCTTCCTCATTTGTGGTAATTCAGCTGATTTCTCATTCATCAATTTAATACTGCTCTATTCTCAGTGTTTCCTGTTCTCCCTGAAAGTGACCCAATAGTAAATCAAAACAAGTTAATAATTTAGTAAGACAAGTCATTACTTCAGGGTTACCACAGAGAGCACAGCTCCTCTTCTCAGACATCATCCATATTTTTTTAATCTGATTAGTTAATCCTGGCAAAGAACTGACAGAAAATATGTACAATAGTACCCAAGCTTTGGGTGAAATACTCATCAGATATGGCTCTGTAATTGCCATAATTAGCCATAAATGCTAATGAGGGCTTCACACACTCTTTCTATCTCTCCTCTGGAAAGTGTGCCTATCTACTTTTTGTATCATGTTGTTCTTCCAGTCCTATTCTTTTCTTCTTTGACACAGGCATGAACCTTCCCTTGACCTGCTTTTAGGAGCCAGGTCCTTCATTTCTTGAGCAAGGAACTTTGCCTCTAGTGTTTCATTTCCCACAGCTGTGATAGGCCATTGCTTCTACAAAGTTTTCCCTATGATAAACTCTGATTACAAGAAAACATTTTAAATTTCCTGTAAGCATTATACAGCCATGTGATAATACATTATTGTGTGCTTAATCATCAGAAGTCACTTACAGCTGAGAATGAACAGGACAAAATAGTGTAAATAATATCAGCAGTCGTGTGACAAGAGCAATGTAGTATACGAGTCTTGCTGTACTTGAACTGAAAATCTGTGCCTTCACTCACACTGATGCTCCTTTGCTGCCTATTTGCCACTCCTTCAGAGAGTTGTCTAGCAGGTTACATGCAATCAAATAAAATTCCAGTATCGCTGGGGTGTCTTTCTCAGGAGGCATCCTTCTTCTTCTGTGTCTCAGCTCTGTGCACCAGAGCCTGTGTAGGCCATGGCACAATACACTAACAAGTTCTCAAGAGCTGTTTTATAATTTACGCCAAAGCCTGCACTGGAACAGAGTTTATCACCACAACAAAACTGTATCTAGGCCTGACTGATTACTCAGTCTATTCTGAATCCTTTTAGTCCCCAGGAGTGATGATCAGTTTTGCTATTAAAAGTTGTACAACTAATATGTCAGTGGAAGTTAGGAACTCTAGGATTCATATTGTGACAGTCTGATTCATCTCAGAGGCCATTAATCATTTGCATAGAACTCATGTCTCATCTCTATGTGACCTTGAGCTTGTCCCCTACTTCTCTAGCAAAGGACTTGTCAGCCTAGGACATGATTTATGTAAAAGGTGTCTATCTGTAATTAAAGGAATGTGCCACCTTGCCCTGTCTTTAGTAACTCCTAAGTACTTCTGATGTTTCTCTGGTTTTCCTGAATGTCCTGAGAGCAACTGAAGTACATACTTGAGAAATACTGGATTCAGCAGTAGCTCTTCAGGAAAGAGATGTAAGTTTTGGTGGCTCTTAGGTGGAAAAGGTCCTTTATGCTGTGTTGTTAAGAAAACAAAACCAATCCCATTCAGATGGAGAGCAGGAACCTCATCTGCAAAGGACATGAAGAAAAAATCCTTTTCATATGGTTCAGATGTCAGGAGTTTAGTTGGAGTAATTTTTCCAGTTTAAGATGCTTCAGTATGATAAAACTGGATCACGCCAGGGGGGCGTCAGGCAAAGCATCGCCAACCGGTTGAGGGAGGGGATTGTCCCTCTCTGCTCTGCACTGGGGCAGCCTCACCTTGAACATTGTGTGCAGTTTGGGGCACCACAATATAAAAAAGATATTCAGCTCTTAGACAGTGTCCAAAGGAGGACAAGGAAGATGGTGAAGGGCCTTGAGGAGAAGCCATATGAGGAGTGACTGAGCGCACCTGTTCTGTTCAGGCTGGAGAAGAGGATACTGAGGGGAGACTTCATTGCAGTTACAACTTCCTGGTGAGAGGAAGGGGAGGGACAGACACTGATCTCTTCTCTGTGATGACCAGTGACAGGACCNCGCCAGGGGGGCGTCAGGCAAAGCATCGCCAACCGGTTGAGGGAGGGGATTGTCCCGCTCTGCTCTGCACTGGGGCAGCCTCACCTTGAACATCGTGTGCAGTTTGGGGCACCACAATATAAAAAAGATATTCAGCTCTTAGACAGTGTCCAAAGGAGGACAAGGAAGATGGTGAAGGGCCTTGAGGAGAAGCCATATGAGGAGTGACTGAGCGCACCTGTTCTGTTCAGGCTGGAGAAGAGGAGATTGAAGGGAGACTTCATTGCAGTTACAACTTCCTGGTGAGAGGAAGAGGAGGGGCAGGCACTGATCTCTTCTCTGTGATGACCAGTGACAGGACCTGAGGGAATGTCCTGAGGTTGTATCAAAGAAGGTTTAGGCTGGATATTAGGAAAAGCTTTACTCAGCCAGTGGTCAGGCATTGGAACAGGTTTGAAGGGAGACTTCATTGCAGTTACAACTTCCTGGTGAGAGGAAGAGGAGGGGCAGGCACTGATCTCTTCTCTGTGATGACCAGTGACAGGACCTGAGGGAATGTCCTGAGGTTGTATCAAAGAAGGTTTAGGCTGGATATTAGGAAAAGCTTTACTCAGCCAGTGGTCAGGCATTGGAACAGGTTCCCCAGGGAAGCGGTCACTGCACCAAGCCTGACAAAGAAGCACTTGGATGATACTCTAGGGCACAGGATGTGACTCTTGGGGATGGTCCTGTGCAGGGTATGAAATATTCTGTGATTTGTGACAGGATGTATATTTAGCTTCCTTACTTGCTTTAAGCTATCACCAGTAATGGATCTAGTAGTAGCTAGTAATCCCTACCAACAGCTAACTTCAAAAAGAACACTTCTTCAGCTTCTGCTCTGAATAAAAAGATAACTTCAACAATTCATCTTCCACTGCTGTTCTGTTTCCTTGTAAACAAAAAAAAAAATCTGCTATATTTGCACTCCTTGTCAAACAAAGATGTCACTCTTCAAATATTTTGTTGATTACTGCTTGGGTTTTTTATGGCTTTATCACTAGCCAGTTATTATGGGAGATTTTTTCCAATTACACCGTTTGCATCGAGCCAGTAAGAAATAGCCATGGTGCCAGGATGCTGAGCTTATGGAAACAGCAATAATGTGATTTTAACCCATGGAATCTTATTTATGGAGGATTTCTGGATACTTTTCCAAGGTCAGTATACCTGGGTCAATGAATGTCATTAATAGCCAGAGGGAAGAAACTTCTATTTCTAAACATGTTTTCCAAGGATGCCTTTGAGCTAGTAGGTGCATTAAGATTTCCAGACACTTAAAAATGTGGAAGCTTTTACTCTAGGCTTTAAATACATTCTGACACCCTGACCCCACACAATATATGGGCACTAAAGGGATTTCAAGTCAGGTGAATCATTTGGTCCTAGGCATTTCTAGGTTAGATAAACTTTTCACACGACTGAGACTCTGTGCCCTGTTTCAAATTGAATTCTCTCTGGAGCAGCCACCCTGTAGACTCACTTCACTGAGTGAAGACTCACTTCACTGAGTCTTTGAGAGGTTATTATCCTCATTAATGGAGTACATTATTTTTCATATACTCACTTCCAACACTGTTCCCATGTTGCCCCATCATACAGTCTTTCTCCCATTTCCCAAGTTTCAATGCTACCTGTGTAAGAGCATGAGCTATAAATATCATCTGTATAAAGGGTTTCTATTAGTGCCTGAAGAATTATGAAGAAAAATTCTTCCTTGAGATCAGTGACAACTCAAAACATATAGCAAATTTGAATATAAGCTTAAAGGTGTGTTCATGCCGATTATTTAACTGACATGTCAATAAAAAGTCAGGGTGTTAAGGGAAAAAGGTCAATGCTACAAAATACCACAAGCTAATCACAATTAAAAAAAAACACACCACAACATATGTTCCTTCTAGGATGTTTCACTTCTCTCACAGTCTAAGCCAATGACAAAGAAGTGTTTAAGGAAAATGTCTTTTAACAATTCAGTTCCTAGATAAAGTAAAGTAATTTACATGGCCATAAGCCAAAAAATTCAGAGTAGGCTTTACCCAAACCAGTGTTAATGTAGCTCTGTCTTGGTAGATTTTTTTTTATCTGTAGGAAGTAATATTGTAGTGGATAGTAGTAATTTAGGCAGTGTAAATGGCCACTAGGGAAATAATAAAAATTATTCCAAAAGCTAAACATCTTTAAATATGCTTCAATTGTCATGCTGTTTTGATTACCTTTTTTTCCCCTGAAGTTTTTATTCGGCATTCCATTCTCTGCCAATCACTCAGCAGTCTTTCTTGTTTTACAGTCAGACAAGGATATGCCAAAATGTCTCATGCTAAGACTATCTCTCAAAACAAACAAGCAAAATAAACCACCTTTTATTTATCATCTACCCTGGTGTTCAAGTACAGATGTACATGTACATGTGATGGGCTGGGGCAGGAAAGACCAGATTAGTATTATTACCTTGACTGGCACTGAACAGGCTACTATTGTCAGGAGCTTGATTCAGCTTTCCATACAGAAGCCTCTGATGCACTTTCAGATGCTCTAGAGTTCTCAGCCTCCAGAAGTAGGTCTCAAAGGTCATGGTTCATGTCTGTGTCATATCTTATGGTCCACTGAAGATTCATAAACATAAATATCTAGGATAATTTTAGACAGCCAAAAGTAACTGAAACACTGCCAACAGTATGTTTATATTAGGATGAAGTTGTTCTCTGGGCTCAGAGCAACAACAAAAGACTTAGGTACATGTGAGACACCCTGAAAAAGGCAAGAGAAAAATAAAAAATGATATAATGGCCAATCTTCGTGAACGAAGATTTGGGAAAGGCTCACCCCACATGGGTGTGCCCTCCGAGCCTGCGCAATGGATTTTTTAGGTGAGGCACAGCGTGCGCAGAACTGGCCCCACCGTTTAAGTCCTAAGGTTCATTTGCCACGGCCAAGCAAGCTTGGACAGTGACACTGAGGTCCTTAGGACTTATCTACAGCACCCGGTACTAACCGGGGCTGACCCTGCTTCGCATCCGAGGTCTGTCGGGATCGGATGGGCAGGGAGGCATTGAACTGCCGGGGGCGGTCCGTACACTGAGACTCGAACTCGCGACCTAGGAGCCGGAGTCGGGAGTACTCTCCACTACGCCACAGGACCGCCCCTTGAAAAATAAATAGCACAAACAAAAAAGAAAAAAAGCTAGGATGTTATATTGAGCAATAGATCAAAAGCAAAGCCTGAATGTGTTTCTACTCAGGTGATGGATGCCTAAAAAAAAAAAAAAAAATAGGACAGAGGAAGCTCTGGGCAGGCACTGAGTGGTCACATCAAATCAGAAGCCTCCTGAAAGCCTCTAAAAAGCTCCAAACTAAAGTTATTACTATCAGAAAGCAGCAGGACCAGAGCTGTTCTATGAGGTGGTAAGCCAGGAGCCACGTGTAAGCTCAGCACAAGTAGTGCCCTCGCCCTTGGCCTCTGTACAACAGCACATCAGCAAGTCCAGGTGGGTGAGTGGTGGTATCCATGACCCAGTGATCATCAGCCAGGGTTAAATCAGGTGCTGAGTCAGGTCCAGAGTCAATCCAGGATCAAACCAGGATGTTCTGCCAGGGGGAACAGGAGATAAGAATAGGAGATTACCTATAGCATAGGTTCAACCTCAAGACAGGTCTAAAGATAAGGCTATGCCAGCAATGCAATGAAATCTCAGCCAGTAAGCCAGAGCAGCAAGGACAAAAGGCCAATAACAAGAGTACCTACAGTATGGCTCAGGGCCAGGGATGAAATAGAGCCCCTGGGCCCTCAGTTAGAGGCGTAGAGGTGGCCTCGGGTAAAGTTAGTCAGGGCAATTAAGGCTTGTTGCAGGCCCCAAAAATTACAGAAATTAAATCACCATAGGACTGGAGTAAAGGTCCTATTATGGAATTAAAATTGGTCAGAGGAGGGGAAGCAGCATGTCAATAGTGGTGCCCCTTGGCAGGTGCTCTTGGGACTGGTTTTAATTGATGTCTTTGTCAGGGATTTGATGAGAGGAACGCGGTTATACCACAACATAGTGAAATCCCCAGGTCTGGCAATGATACTAAAACCTTTCAGCTAGTAAAATTCTGAGTGAGAGGGCAAAAAGTGGTGGGTGAATTTCAGTGTAGAAAAACAAAAGCTGACACATATAAGTATAGGTCTACAAGGATGATCTGGGGACTGTAGCACCTCATTTATGAGGAAACGCTAAGGGAGCTGCACCAGTTTAGCCTGGAGAAGAAAGAACTGAAAGGGAGTCTTATCAATGCATATAAGAATCTGAAGGGAGGATGGAGGATGGTGCCAGGCTCTTCTCTGTGGTACCAGGCAATAGACAAGAGGCAACAGCCAAAAGCTAAAAGACAGGAAGTTCCTCCTGAATATTAGAAAGAATTCCTTTACTGTGTGGGTGACGGAGCACTGGAACAGGTTGCCCAGAGAGCTTGTGGAGTTTTCTTCTCTGGTGATATTCAAAATCCGTCTGGACAGAGTTCTGAGTAATGTGCTCTAGAGGACCCTCTTTGAGCAGAGATGTTGGACTAGGTGACCTCCAGTCACTTCTAACCTTATCCAACCTGTGATTCTGTAATTCTATGAAGTAGAAATTATGAATATCATGTGTGAAGATGCAATTGTCAGGTCTAAGTTCAGGAACTCACTGGGCAACTTAAATGTCTGGAGTCATCTCAGCTCTCTGAAATTAGCTCAGTGTGCAGGAACAGCCTAAAAAGAAGCAGTGAGGTGCTCCACGTCACCAGAAAGGGTATGGAGAACAACATCATGGGAATATTTTGCAAATGCTAAAAAGTTTGTTGCACCTTCATCTGGTAGACTCTGTCTAGCCCTGGTCTTCACATCTACAGGGGGCAGGAAATAAATAAAGTGCAGAGGAAGGGTCTTAAAATGATCAGGAGGATGAAGCAGCTGCCATAATGTGGAAAATAAAAACCCTGGAACATTTAAATTTGGAAAGAAGGTGGTTGAATGGAATATTCATGAGGTTTGCAAAGTGGTTAAAAATAACATGAAACTATTTTCCACCACAATCCACAAGACTGTAAATGCAGGCACTAGCTGAATAAGCAGAAGATTAGTATGGAACAGCTAAAATGAAGTATGTGTTTTACACAAAGGGTAGTGAACTTCTGAAACTTGTTGTCACAGGACTTTGTGGAGGCAGACATTATCAGCAGGCTTAAAAGAGGATTAAACTAATTCAAGGGCAGCAGATCCATGAACAGATACTTTAGGAGTACAAATTTTTCCTCAGAGTAGGAAGTGGTTCTTTAACGTTCAGTATGGTATTCTGATTTCTCATCCTCGAGGTGTTGCTGTTGCTTTTTTAACTGGCAATATAATAGTTAGCTGTAGCATATGTACATTTGCTCAAACTACTGTCATTGTTGATGCCAGCACGCTGGGAGCAGAAATAACAACCAGTTTTACAAAACAGTAGAGGGTGGAGAGTTGGGAATCCAAACAGACAATCTAGAACAGAATAGAGATAATCAGCAGGTGTACTTTATCTAGGCTCCTACCTTCAACAATCTCTGAACTGCTGGATACACAGTGTATGTACCTAGCTCTTTTACCAGTCTTATTTCGTAACATACTCTTCAAATTACTAAGGTCCAATATGATATTTTCTCCGGAAATTCCCTGAGCTGAAATAGCTAGAGATCACAGAATATGCAAATTTGGAAGGGATCATTGAGTCCAACTCCTGGCCCTGCACAGAACCATCCCCAAGAGTCACACCATTTGCCCACGACTATGATACAAATGCCTCTTGAACTCTGTCAGGCTTGGTGCTGTGATCACTTCCCTGGGGAGCTTATTTCAATGCCCGACCAACTTCTGGGTGAAGAACCCCTTTTTAACACTCAACCTAAACCTCCCCTGACACAACCTCAGGACATTCCCTCAGGTCCTGTCACTGGTCATCACAGAGAAGAGATCAGTGCCTGCCCCTCCTCTTCCTCTCACCCGGAAGTTGTAACTGTAATGAGGTCTCCCCTCAGTCTCCTCTTTTCCAGCTCACACCAAGTGCCCTCAGTCACTCCTCATATGGCTTCTCCTCAAGGCCCTTCACCATCTTCATTGTCCTCCTTTGGACACTCTCTAAGAGCTGAATATCTTTTTTATATTGTGATGCCCCAAACTGCACACAATGTTCAAGGTGAGGCTGCCCCAGTGCAGAGCAGAGCGGGACAATCCCCTCCCTCAACCGGTTGGCGATGCTTTGCCTGATGCTCCCCAGGACACAGTTGACCCTCCTGGCTGCCAGGGCACTGCTGACTCATATTTTCCCATCCCAGGTGCAGAATCCAGCATTTTCCCTTGTAGAACTTCATATTGTTGGTGATTTCTCAGTCCTCTTATTTGTTGAGGTCTCTCTGCAGGGCCTCCCTGCCTTCCGGTGAGTCAACAGCTCCTCCCAATTTTGTGTCATCTGGAAACTTGCTTAGTATCCCTTCCAGTCCTGTGTCCAGTTGGTTTTATGAAGATGTTGAAGAGCACAGGGCCCAATATGGAGCCCTGCAAAACCCCACTAGTGACAGGTCACCAGTCTGATGTCACCCCATTCACTATTAACCTCTGTGCTCAGCCTGTGAGCCAATTGCTCACCCACTGCATGATGTGTTTATCCAGCTGTGTGCTGGACATTTTGTCCAGAAGGATCCTGTGAGAGACAGTATGGAAAGCTTTACTGAAATCCAAAAGGATTACGTCAACTGGCTTTCCTTGGTCAACTAATTGGGTTACCTTGTCATAACAGGAAACCAGGTTTGATGAGCAGAACTTTCGGTTCATGGAGCCATGCTGACTGACTGATGACTGTGCCTTTCAGGTGTTCATCAATACCTTCTAGAATCTTCTCCATAACATTACCAGGCACTGAACTGAGACAGACAGGCCTGTAGTTTCCAGGGTATTCCTTCTTGCCCTTCTTGAAAATTTCAATAACATTCACCAGTTTTCAGTCAGCTGGGACCTCTCAGGATTCCCAAGAGCATTCAAAAAGCATCAGGGGAGGTTTTGAAATGACTTCATATGGTTGCCCTCTGGGCTTCCCCTTGCTCCTGTTGTAAAAGGCTAATGGCCTGTGCAGACCCCTGGTCTGAGTCAGCATGGCTGTTCCTACTCTGTCCAGTTATCCTGACATATATTGACTACATAAACAGAATATGCCAATATTAACTTTGTAATGAAATTTGTTAAAGCCAGACAATGGCTGGTTTAATTCCTTTGCACCAGTCAGCTCTATCTTTTAAGGCCTTCCTCCTATGTGTAAGGATGCTGGCAGAGGGGTGGGCAAGTCAAAGATGCCAAACATCTGACTGTGTGAGGCTATGTGGTATCCAGAGAGCAAGGCTGCCAAGCCACTCCCTGCAGACAAGGATCAGAGCCTGCACGTAGCCAGTGAGTGTCTAAATGAGAGTGTTAACAGAGAAAACGTCTGTAGCAAGAGGCATGTATTTTGGCTTCTCCTCAGCCTTAAGCCACCGCAATGACCCATCTTGGTAAACCAAACTTGGCACAAGGTGGAAACACTGGACACATATGAAAATGCAGTTTTATCCAAAAGAGCATTTTCCAGACTTCCTCCGAAGTCAATGCAATGTTCTCTTACTCTGAGTAACTGCTCCCAACAATACAGACATTGTTTGAACAATACAGACACAGAGTGAGCAATTGCTCTTAGCAATGCAAGCCTTTAACCTCTTCAGCCAGACAGGAAAGCAGAGTTAATGAACCTGGACAACTCTGCCATCTTGAACTGTATGCTTAGATGTGAAATGTGGTGCCAAAAGAAACATTTGCAAGAGCTAATTTTCATCCAGTACCCCAGAACCCTTCTGTACAGGAGAGAAGGGGCTAAAACCAGTGACCTGAAAGGCAACTAATAGGTTACTGGAGGAGAATGTCTTCCTTCTTTGCGTATAGAAGTGGCCATTTGGGAAATGCAGCTTCCCATGTGTAACACAGGCCTTTGGACCTTACACCAGGACTTCTGGCCTTTGTGAAGGAATTACACAAACTTGAAAGGGACCCCTGAGGTCCTGTGAGCCATCTCTCTCTCTGACACAGGGATTTGAACTTTTTTCCCACTCACATAGTGCTCTCAAGTCCACTGTTCTTCCACATCAGGGCATATCATGTAGGATACATTAGATATTAACTAACAGTAGATATTAACTAGTAGTTTGTAACATATTCTTCTCTGTGACAAACCTCTAGGTCACAGGGTGACTGCAGTTCCAGATATTGTGTCTTTATGAGCATACTCATAACAAATGTTTTGCGAAGAAACCTTGAAAACCTGGGCCAGGATAGAGAGAATCATTCCCCCCTTCTTCTGTCTTGAGTGTCTATCTATTATGCTCAGGGATCTTCACTGGGTGATTCTCAGAACCAGATCATATGTTTCCAGAGGGTACACAGCTTTTACTTAAAGATTTAAATTATTTCAAATTACAGATCCTTAGTTACAGTATTTTAACAGTTACCTTCATAGACAACAGTGTCACCTGGTTTTACTTGGGACCTTTTATTTTCTATTTTAAGCTGCTTTATTTTTTAAACAAATGGAATTGATCTGTCCATGAAGAAGTCTGGGGAAGAATTTCAAAATGATGGAACATGAACATATGTTAGTCACTGCATAGTGTCCTTTAGCTTGTAGAAGGTGATTGGAGCATTAATACTGTGAGTTGCTTCTAGGTTTCAACCTACATAATTATGCAAAACAGCAGTGCTAAAAAGCAACAGTAGGGCAGTTTATGTAGTTTTGTGTTGCTTTTGAATGCTAGATCAGAAAATCAGGGAGACAAGATTTCTTTTTAAAAATAGAATGTAAAGCATCATGCAAACAGTGAGCCAGAACTCAAAATAGTCAAACCTTATCCCTGACATCCTTTCAAAAACCACATCCCATGATAACTTTGTGTTTGAGCCATAACAATTCTTTTACAAATATTCCTTAGCTTAGCAACTCAAAGTTTTTATGTGTTGTCTGTTGTTAGTCATAAAATAGAATTTCCTCATCTCAGTGAGTATGTAGATTTGTATAAAATAATGTAGTGTGCATGTTTCTGTGTGTTTACTGTGTCTTTTGTAAGACAGAGGACTGGAGGTTTAATTTAAAAGACATCTATCCAATTCTACAAATTCCTCTAACATCTTGAGGCATCTGTTCAATACCCATTTCCCTCACATAGAAATGCATCTCACCTGCTGGATTTGCACATCACTTCTATCTCATCTTTTCTAAAGAACATACGATACTTGTCACAGCCTGATAAAATACGTGTAAAAACAGGTGTTAGATTCATCTCCCTTTTCTTCAGACATGATAATTTTTCATTTCTCTCCTTCACAGGATCTAGAAGACTGACCTGTCACTATTATTACTACTGATTTTTACTGATTATTTGCTTTGCAGTGATGCCTCTCTATGCCAGTCATGGTCCAGAACCCTTGTGCACTACACAGAAAATTTGTATAGGAGAAGAGACAATAGTTAGATCTACATAGATGAATAGTACTTAGCCTGATAGACAAGTGTCTCAACATATCACCAATTAATTCTTAGTCTCTCAGGTACTATAGAAAAGGCATATGCTATGTGGTTATTGAAAAAATATGTATGAAGAGGTTCCTCTCTCATCAGAAGTGCAACTCAAGAAAAAAGCATAAAGATGCCTTTATATAAATATAAATATATGATAAGAGGATGATGAATGCTTGTACTGTATTGTTTAGAGATAGCAAATAAATAAATAGACAATAAATAGATTATACAACTTCTTCTTAGTGCAATTGGACAGGATAAGAAAGATAACACTTGCAGAATCATACCAAATTAGAAGCCAGAATATCTGGCATGCCATTTTTAGGTCAGCTGCTAAAATACTGTACTATGATAATATTAAGACAAACTAAAATCACAGAGGAGGGAATCTAACCCTTTTATTTATCTCAGCAGATATCCTGAAAATAGCTCTACTGGCTTAAATTTCTGTTGATAAAATATTTAGTCAATGGATCCCTTATTCTGACTTATACAACTTCCTAGCTACATATTCACCCCTCCAGGAGCTGACACACTCCGCCGGTTGGCAAGACTGAAAACAAAGGGTAGCAGGAACTGAGAGGAGATGGCTGTTGTGCCTTTCTACTCCCAAGGACATCATTGCATTGTTTAGTTGCACCTGAGGCAGCAATTTCTCAAAAATGTTTATCCCAGGTGGAGAATTGGAGGACTTCTGCAACAGACTGGACTGCCAAAGAATGCAGTGGAGAAAACAGAATAGAGTGAAGCTCAGGATGAGGTCTGAGCCCTGGCTCCTTTCCCTGCAGAGAGGGAAGACAAGGAGGAACATCTGATGAGATCCTACAAACCACTGCAACAACCTTCAAAGTAGAAATTATAACCTGTAGATGGGATCAGAATTAACCATTATTTAAAAAGCACTAATGTCCTACCAAAGCTGAATTTTGAATGTGCAAAACTAAGACCAGGGTCCCTATCTAGTGGCTCTGATTTGAGGCTTATGTTAAAAATGGGGAGGTGAAAAACCTAGAACCTTTCACAGTGCTTTGTCAAGGTAAAAGTAAGTAAGGTTGTGTTTGATATGACCCAGATTTGTCCAAGAATAGCAGAGCTATTTAATCCTTGGGTGTAGGTAGCAAAAAAGGAGGTGCAGGAAACTATCAAATAGTAAGCATCTGCTCTGCGTGCATTAGTGTTTGCACGTACAAAAATTAAAAAACCCAAAGCAAAACCAGAGACGTGCTAACCTTAGAATAGCTGGGTTTGCGTACATGCATCCTAAGGCTCCTCATGACTGTGTGGTCCTGCCTACTCTTCTAGTTGCTGGCAGGAGAAAAGTGCAATGGAAATCCTTAAATTGCCTACATGACAGATTAAACAGTCTGGTCTGACAGGAGCACTGAGAAACTTGCTTGCAGACCTCAAGATCAGAAGCCTGAGCAGGAAAGCAGGACTTTGCTTGCATCATATCATCATTAATATCTATAGTGGTATAGACAAAAGCCAGACATCCAACGATTGCCTACATTTCCTTAAGGCAATCCACTCCAGATGCTGTCAAGTGACTTCTAGCGGTGCCCTGCTTGAAAAGAGGGATTAGCTGGATGATCCCTGCAAGGGCACTAACTCACTCCGACATAATAAATGTCACAAGAACAAAATATAGTAATTATTTCCATTTCTAACATATCTTAAACTACATAGTTTCAGAAATTGAGAATTATATCTGGGAAACCCAGCCGATGGGATTTGATCGGAACACTAGTATGTTGTACAGCAGGAAGGAATTACTGAAAATGCTGCCATGCATACAAATCTTGGCCTCTACTGACTAACAATCTCTTTGTTGTTGGTATATCTCCAGAGAGCTTCCAAAAATAAATTCAATCAGCTTTAAAAAATATACATTTTGTATTATACTTCTGTAACTAAAAGATTGTGGAAATGATATGTCAAGAATAGGAAATTCAAAATCTGACTATTAAGCAGGACAGATTTTGCAAAGAACTTATAGTCCAAATTGACTTAGATGTAGCTTTAGGAGCCAAATAATGCAATTTCAAAGTGTCATTGTGATTTTTGGCAATTCCAGTAGCAAAAAGATGTAAAATTTCATACCTAGTCACAGTAAGAGAAAAACCTCCACAAGGTTTGGGAGTGGTTGAAGATAATGTTCCAGATCTCCTTGCCTTCCTTCTGTTCTGATTTCCCCACAATTAGTGGGAAATAAGTGACCTCATGAACATATCAAAGACAGGATTATGCTGCATAGAATGAGAATAAACATAATTTTTTTCCCCCCAAATGGACATATATTTGTCTGCTGCTTCTGTTCATGCAGAAGTGAAACTGCGGGTCATATGGCAAAAGGACATGCTGGTACTTGTAAAGAACCCAAAGAGCAGGAGAAAACAACTGGAAGGAATTGAGTGTACGTCTTTTCTCCATCCCACAGCCAATGTCTCATGCATCAGCTGCATTGTTCTTTTCTACTCTATCACTGCATTCAACTCTGACTTGGAGCACAGGGATCACATAAATTAGAAATATCCTCATGTCCCTAATGCTGTGGACAAGTTCAGATTGGATCCACAGAGAAAAAGGAAATTTTGGAGGGGAGAGGGGTGGACAGAAGAGAAGAGAAATGGCCCTGAGAAAATCTATGGTAGGGAATAGAATCAAGTCAGGAAGCATATCAAGAGATGTGCAAGAAAGGTAAGAAGATAAAAATAAGGGTAAAAACTCTTACTATGGGGCAGACATTTTCTGTAGATCCAATGGCAGCACAAGCAGAGCCAGGACCAGAAAACCCAGGAATGCCAACATGTGCCAGGCCTACCTGGACCATCTGATCAACCAAGGTCATAAAGGCAAGGCTACATCCTGAGCAGCCATGTCATAAGGCTACTGTGTTCCTAAAGGTTTAACATCTGCCCTCAGCTGTACACACTCACTGTGCCGATGTGCCACTGTCTGCTGCACACTGAGAACAGGAGCTTCCCGTCTGGCCAGCACATCACAAGGTCTCAGTAATTACTCAGAAAGGAACAAACACATAGTAAGTGCATTAAACTCTACTCTTTTAACTGGTTGTATAACTGATAAAGATGTGGAGGAGTAACACCAACAACTTCCTGATCTACAGAGCAAAGAAGTTTCATGATAGTTGTGCTGAAGAAAATAGGATAATTCAATCTGCTGATTCTGCACCTAGACAGTCACCCTCCAGCAGGAAAACATCTCTTCTGAGTAAAGAGGTTTTAAAACCCCCGACAAGGGGCTGTAGTATGCACTTTAGGGAAGTCTATGTTGGGCTACAGAATGAAAAATGCCACCTGGCTGAACTTTGTGTAGCTGCTTTGGCCCATGTTGACTCCCAGGAAAAGCTCTGAGGTTGCACATACTGTTTGAATCAGTCAGTGTCCAATGATGCTCTTCTAACTCTTTGTATGACACATGGGAAGAAAATTCTGTCCCCAGGGACTGCCTTGGCTGGGTGTCAAAGTCCAAGGCTGAGAACACAAGATTGGATTTGACTCCATACCATTGAAAACTATGCCTCTCATGCAAGAAGACTCAAAAGTACTCCCGTTTTTTCCAGGCATTATTTTGTACAGACTCCATCTTTACCTGGACTGTGCAATTGTGTCTCCTGGGCTGGAGTATATTGGCATAACCTGACCATGGATCACAGATTTTCTGATTAGAGGGAGGCAGCAGTTGCTCTACTTCCATTCTCCCAGGACTTATGTTGTCCTAAACAAACTCTGAAAAGGGGAAAAGCTCCTGTTTCCTGCTCTTTTTCCATACTAAAAAGAGCTCCTAGAGCTCAGCCCAATGCAACTGGGCTTGTTCTGAACTACGACTTTATAACTCCTTCAAGATTCATGTGGTTAGGTTTTGTATGTCGGAAAAAAGCTGTTCCTCACCCCTACATTCATTCTATGCTCACATATACTCCAAATCATCCCTAAAAGGTCTGAAACCTAATCATTACACTAGTTAAATATGAAAGGCAGTCTTGCAAATTTGCTCCCTCACACTGCCAGTATGACTCACCTTTCATTTCAACCAGTAAGTAAAGCATTGTTTGTCTGCTGCTGTTACCACTGATGAAAATAGGGAGGAATAAATTTTCTGTGACTGTAAGGCGTATTTTCCTTCAGTGCTACTTTTCTTGTGGCACTTTTGGAAGTCTGAAGTCAAAGTGTTTCCCTCTGATCCTATTTTACTGGGTTTTTTCAAAATCTGTGTGCTTCCAACACTTTAAGATCACCCAGTGCAAACACAAAACCTCATATTTTTAATTTATCTGCAATTTTACTTTTCAGGATTTAATCAAATAATAATGATAACCAGCTACACTTCTGGAGAA
This sequence comes from Sakesphorus luctuosus, assembly GCA_013396695.1. Classification (NCBI taxonomy): domain Eukaryota; kingdom Metazoa; phylum Chordata; class Aves; order Passeriformes; family Thamnophilidae; genus Sakesphorus; species Sakesphorus luctuosus. The sequence goes on from VWZD01005782.1 coordinate 1,295,018, forward strand.
TTTTCCATTACTTTCCTGAACAATGAATAATTGTCAAATTAAATGTTGCCCTCTGTTATGTGTTCAGTTATTGATGTCTGTCCCTCCTCTCAGCGGCAATAGACACACTGATAACAACCCAAGCTTAAATATCTTATGTCATGTTTGAAAAGGTACAACAAAACTGGAGATTATTTCTGTATTCCTGAAATTTATTGATAAACCAGGTCAGATTATAGGACTCCTTTTGAAGAAAGTAATTGCTAATTATTTTTGAAGCAGTTATAAGCAAGAGCAACACCTTTCTGATCCTCTCACTGCTGTTCATTATGGGCTATATGATGTTCACTAGACCTCTCAAGATAATCTGAAACATTGCCCAAAGTGATTTTTATTTTCTTAGTTACCATGAGTAAAAGGTCACAGATGCTGAATGCAGTTTACATTCTACTTAACTGTGCCATTGATTATGCTCACCTGCAGTTGCAAATGAATCCTCCTCGGGGCTACTCATAAGGAACTAATTTCAAGTATTGCAACCAGCTGTCTTTTAGACCACCATTTCTTACAAAAAGATCAACAAATTCTTAACTATTTTGATTATTGTTTATGCAATTATTTTTGCAGTCTTTTCCATCTGTGCATATAAAACTTTCCTCAAAATAATTTACCAATAGTCTAGTTTTTTCCAGTGAACACAATTTTTCAGGTCATTAATTTTGGGGTTTTTTTCTTTTAATGGGATGATGGAAATTTCAAGTTCAAAGCATTGATAATCTCTTAAATATTGTACTTCAAATCAACAGGAGACATGACTCTTGAATTGAGACCCATAACAATTCTTCAGTACAGAATGACATGTTGCACTTGAATTGGTCATTTAGGTAGTGGATGCAGTGTACACAGAAACATATCCTGTACATTTTCACAGCTCGCTCCATACCTGCATACTTTTGCAGTCTTCAGTGTATTTATCATAGTGTATATAATTCACTGAGCCTAGTCCCCACAATGGCAGACACTGTATCATGTAATCCCTTCCTAAGACACTGTCTGGCAACCAAATTTGTCAGACTGCTCCCATTAGATTCCCTTCCCTGTACCTGCCAATCTTAATCTCAAAACTTAATGCATTTATGGCTTTAGTTATATTAGAGGTCTGGTTCAGAAAATCACTGTAGTTCTAATTTACAACCCAGCTATACTTAAGACCTTTTTCAGAATCACACTCCCTCTTTGCTAAGACCTGCTAGTTCCTGCCAGATATGTGCATAGCTAGTAAGACTCTGTTACTTTTTTAATAGCTGAAGACTTGAATCACAGGAAACTCAGCACTCTGGAGGACTGGAACAGGTTGGATAATGGCTTCTTTCTTTTTGTCTATGTGACTTGGATTTGAAAATTCTGAAGCTTTGAACTCTGGACGATTCCTTGCATTTTCTGGTGACTCTAACAGACACGGACCATTTGTGAACAGCTCAGATCTTTTGGATGCCACTTATATACACAAGACTTGATCCAACACCCAGTACAGTTAGTGGAAAGACTTTTGGTTGACTTCCATTCTCTCTGGACCAGGAATATTTCATAGGTCTAGAACATACATGCTGTCTTTTGCTGCTTTTTCTCCACGTAGTAGCACATACGTATTTCCTCTGCAAATATTTTCCAATTAATTGTCCAAAATAAAGATGCAAGTGCTTTAGCACAAAGTTCCCTTCTTCACAGCAAACTTCCAAAGAGGCATAAACAGCAACTGTGAGTCACCACACCTAAGCCAACAAACCAGCAAATATTCACCAAATATAATACACCAATATGCAGAAAAACAAACAGAAAAGCTTTGAAATAAGATTCCCTCTCCGAAGATGTGAGTTTGTACAAATTCTGATCCATTTATGAAAAATTGCAGCCATCAGAATTGCTGGGCAAATTAACAAGAGAATCTTGTGGGACTTTACCCCAGAAGCCACAGGAACAGCATTTTTGTTTGTATATAAAAGAAATAATTTTTACCAGTCTGTAGAGGGAGTCGTTGATTGTTTCCACTGACAAAAATTACTGTTAGATTGTCAAAACTGTAAAATAATCATGAGATGTTTCATTGAATGTAACAATTGAACTGAGCTCCTGTAAGAATGGGAAAACTTGGCAGACTCCAAACTATGGGGTCTTTGCACAGCCTATGAGCAAAAGGAGATTTTCCCTGCAGCTGTTAGGAAAGGATTTCAATGTGTTTGAGAGAGAGAAGAGAACAGGAATTTCTGCACATGGGGCAGCTGGACTACCAGCTTTTGGAGAGTTGCAGTCCTGGAACCTCCAGGTCACAGAGGGGCTAATTGCACTAGTACAGTTAGTGCTGTGAGAAGCATGAGTGGCCCTGCTGAGTTTACACCCCATCTAATTCTAGCAGTCTTGTTCAGATGGCACAAGTGTCAGTATGCACATCCAGAGCCACCTCAGCAGTAAAAGAAAATATTAGGGTTTTAATATTAATAGAACAACTTGCCCAAATGCAATGTCCAGTGAGCACCTCAAGGCACCAGGACCAGAGCAGGTGATCCTCCTGCACTGCAAGCCTAGACATGTGGACATTTGGTAGCTCTGGGAGCCAGGCACTGGACATGCAGCCACTTGCACCACCTTGCCACATTACTGCTCCCCACTGAGGAAGACTCTCAGTGACATGAGACCATAAGAATGGTCTAAGTCCTTCTACAGCCCCAAGTGATGCCATGGAAACAGTCTATTTATAGTGTCATTCTTATGAGGATGCTGCTGTGTTTGAAGGTAGGGCAAAGTCTTTTAGTTAATGAATTTCAAAAAATGCATGATCTGAAGTAGCATTACAAAGTCACATGTTTTTAAATCACCCAAATTTGATTGGATGGTTGAAGTAATAGAAGTGTTCATCAGAACAAATCAGAACTAAAGTTTCTGAGCTCTTCTGGGATACAAAAATAAGAATAGGATAAGAAAATATAGGAATCAACCTGGCTTCCCATTTGCAGTTAAACACTGAGCAATCCAAACCATTGACCTCACTGGGACTTGCTGGAACAGGGCAGGAATGGATTGGATCAGGATAGAGCTGCAGGAACTCAGGCCTGCAGTGACCACAGATGGGAGTGACTCCATCCCTCACCTCCAGCAGAACAGACACCCAGTTAGAGGACACCAGCGTTTTTAAGAAACCAAATGGATCTTCAGTTCTTCTTACAGGCCCTGCAGGGAAATGGTCACAGCACCAAGCCTGACAGCTCGAGGAGCGTTTGGACAATGCTCTCAGGCACTTAGTGTGATTATTGGGATGTCCTCCGCAGGGCTAAGAGTTGGACTCAATGATCCTGATGGGTTCCTTCCAACTCAGAACATTTTGTGATTCTGTAATACTGGATTAGTGCCAAGGAGGACTAGGATAACACATCAGAAACATTAAGATGCTAAATAAAAGATTGAAAAAGAAGATGTCTATAGATATAAAAGATAATGTTTATTTTTCTTTCCAAAAGCATTTCTTGATAACCCAACACACTGCAAGAACAGTCTGTACTGCTGTACTGGCATGGGCAGACGAAAAGCAGTGGGAAAACCCAGTAAGTCCCTTTTCAACCACATAAACAAACTTGTTTCTAGGCATGACATCACAGCCCATAAAAGCCTTCAGTGCCAGGGTTTCATTCTACTTTAAGAGTGTCATGAACATTAATTTTAGACTTGACTTGTTGAATAATCCCAGAGGGAAAAGAAGTAATCAAGACTTTCCTCTATTCATCAAAGATCTGAAGTCAGTGTTTCCCACCAGCTGCCACAATGGATTTCAGCCTTTTTCCTGAAGAGCAGCATAGCTAGAAAGAGCTATGGGGCATGGATAGTCCTCCTGGCAGGGCTGCAGACTGCCAGTTTATCTTTTGAAAGATCAGATGCTTTTGTTTGTTGTCAGTACATTGACTGTAACAGAACCAAGAGGGTCCATTTAGACATATAAAGACTTATAAACCACCCCTTCCTGAAGATGTTTGTGCTTGTGATAATGCCTGGCAATAAACCAAACTCCCACTGAAAGGCCTGAATCTACTTCTCCATAAAGAACAATTCAGAGATAATGTCAAGATAATATGTTATATCCAAAGAATAATGTGCCACAGAGTGACAAACCATGGAGAGAGAGTGATCTTCCCCAAATCACCATCAGCAAGACGATACTCCTCTAATAATCAACTCTTTTAATGGACGAGAAGGTTCCCTCTTGGGTCTGTCACAATTAGTGCTGTGGTCCATGCTCCAAAGCTTTCATTGAGTGGAGTTAAAAATTAATTTAAAAGCAGAGCATTTGAGTGAGGGAGAAGATTGTTCCTCCGTTGCTTTTTTAGATTCTTATGAGGAAAGAGAACAAAATGGCATAAAAAGAGCTGAATTCATTATTGCCTCTCTCTTTTGGTCTACAAAAAAGGTCTTGTAAACATCTCACTTCTCATGCTGACTACAATTATTCATTTTGTAAGGTGCTGGGGAAAAATTAAGAGCAGGAGTTTGATGAGCACAGTCAGAAATCAACTATTTTATGACCTTGATTAGTCTCCCTTCATCAGTCCTAGGATGGCTCTTTTCCTAAAATTTTTTCCATGGAATTAATTACCTTAATTTTCAATTTTATACATGAGCTAAAGTAGCTCAGAACTGCAGATTTTCAAACTATGGTAGAAGCTGATCTCTTAGACAAAGCATGTAGTCCTGCTGTATGTGTCATCAGTGCTATGACATGCTGGGTGACTTGGGGTGGGAAATTATGCAGTCGTTGAAACACCACCAGGTCATGGAGGACCCAGCAGAGTTGCTCATAAGCCACCTCTGCACACAACAGGATCCTATCCTCTACCAAAACTGCAGCCACTATTTAGTGCTTTGTCATTTGTTTGCATAAAAATGTTGTCCTCTCTAAGGTTCACTTCTGAAAATAAGCCTCTGTTTAAAATGCTTTGACAGTGACCGCATAAATTTACATGACTGATTTCACAACCCTTGGAAAACTACTTTGCTTATGATGAATACTAAACATTTCTTTGAGATAAGTTTGCAGTGGGAGCTGCGGGGGAAGGCTAGACTGGCAAGACCTCAAGCTCTGAGGAAATCATAGAATGCTGCTAACATCATCTTTGTGCTTTACCTCAAAAACTATTTTTACAGCATGAGAAGTTGTGCCAGAAATTCAAATTATTAGATTTGCCCAAGTTTTTTTTGAAAATGGGTATAATCTACTTTGTGTTGCAGGAATTAAGGAGGAGCCAGTTACTGAATCACAGAATTAGAGAACTGTTGAGCCTAGAAGGGATCTCCGGAGGTCATCTTGTCCAATCTACCTAGAACCAGTGGCCTGATACTATGTTCAGAGAGCATTTGAATGTCTGTCTAAGGATGGAAACTCCACAGCCCCTCTGAAACACCTGTACCAGTGCTCAGTCACTCTCAGAGTGAAAGCCACCTATGTTTCAGTTAGTGCCCAGTGCCTCTAGTCCTCTCACTGGACAGCCCTAGAAAGAGCCTGGCTCTGTCTTCTTTACTTTCTCCGTCAGGTATTTATACACATAGACAAGATCCACCCTGAACCTTCTCTTTCCCATAATGAACAGTCCACTCAGGTTCTTCCATCCTTTGGTGTTATATTTTCTTGAGGGTAAATGTTCAGCTGGTAAATCTGACCTGTTGCTCATTTTCCTCTGATGAATGCTCTTTGAAAACTGATTTAATTATTATTCACCTTTTGTTAAAATAATTAGGCTTTTATATAAGCTAACTCATGTGCTTCTGTTCAGTGAGAGATACTTTTAGCAGATGTGTCCTTTGAGTCTTACCTATTAGGAATATTTTTAATATGGAAGAGACAATTCTTTTTTCTATTGTTCCTTGGAGCATTTTCTACACTGATAATTGCCTTCAGGAAAACTGTTCTGCACTAATAATTGCCCGCAGGAAAACTGCTCTGCATTTTACTTTTGTATAATATAAGTAGCATACTTAGATAGAGGACCCAAATTCACCCACCATGAAATTTTCCCAGTGAAATTCAACAAGGAATGAGATTCTGTATCCCAAAACATAATCTAGGTATGCGATCCCCACCATGGAGCACTTCCTATGCATTTCCTTCTAAATAGCCTGGTTGGCTAACCAGAGAGGTAAAGATTTTAGCAAAAGACTTCATATTTTACTCTTGACTGTCAGCCTTTCTCTATGTACCTACTGCTTCCTCATAGAAAGCACTGGGAGACTTCAAAGTATAGTCTTATGATCTAAAGTGAACAAGTTTAGTGTAGATAGGAATGGCAAAGCAAACTGCCGGAGTCCTCTGTTTGCATGTTCATGGAAGTCAATGAGTTCTTACATGGAAGGAATTCTTGAAAACATGACCATTTCATTTATCTTAAAGCTGCATATAAACTCGAGCTGCATTTGAAGATGGGTAGATGAAGTCATCTCCAATTCAGAAGCCATGTAGATATATCAGTATGGAGTTGGAGCTCAGCAAGAACTGCATCCTACCAGCAGATCTTCCTAGCTAGGGCTCAGCACCGTGGCAGCACAGCTAACCAGGCTCCTTTAAAAAGCTGGCTCACATCTGAACCCACAGTATAACTAGTCCCAGTGCCAAACAGAAGCTAAACTTTCCGGGGAAAAAAAAACTAACTTAACTCAGGGTACTGGACATAATTAATGAAATTCCATACTGATCCATTTCCAAAGAGTTTATTAAAGGCAAAACCCAACTGGTTTGGAAGGAACTAGTTCTTCATCCAGTGGAATTTCCACTAGTCTGAATGTGGCTTTTCCCACAGTACAATGCACAATGCTACTAATGTTACAGGATAACCATAGTCCAATGCGATGTGCCAAAAGACTGAATATTAAGAAAGTGAGAAATATTGGTTGTAAATTTTGGCTTCCAAGGCTGAATTGATTCATGCAGCTTTAGAAATACTGTTGCAGCATTTTGCATAGGTGATGAACCTAGGGAAAGACTAGCAAAAATACAATTACATATAGCACATAAAGCTAGGTGAACTTTAACCTGGGACAAAGTGTCATACAATACTGGTATTAAAGTAAGGTCTTCTCAGCAGTTGTAGCTGCAGCCATTCTTAAAACTGCAAAAGCAAAATCACCTGCATATGAGAAATATATATCACACCAAGACATGACAGTGAAGACACATCTTAGGAATCACAAAACACATTTTATCATAAATGAGCATAATTTATCATTCTATTCACTCTGTTTACATCAAATGCAAAATGGGGGGGGGAAATGAAGTCATTCTACATGGGAAATATAAACTATTCTGATCTTTTGGGGCTCTGAAAACACAGTTACTAGACTTTCTTAATTGACCAGGTAGTGCAGTAATTAGGTGTGGCAGGAGCATTTTTCATACTGAAAAATATTTTTATTAAACTTACGGTGTTAACCAACGTGTTATGTTCTGACCCACTTGTATTTGTGAAGCATTTCAATACATGCATAAAGTCTGATAAAATAAATGGCAGGTAATAAAAGTAAAGGAGTCTCAGTGGATGAATAATTCCACTAATATAGTGGAGGGGTTTTTCACGCTCCCAGGAGCAAGGCTAGGAAAGCAGCGAGCCACGGGTGGCGGCTCTTCCTAGGATCATGCCCCTTAGAAGCTAGGGTCTGCTCTTCCCGCTCCCGGCCCGGCGCAACCCCTCCGGCCGGAACAGACAGAGACCACGCGAGAGCCCATGAGGAAAAATCCCAGTTTAATAGAGCGCACTTGCTTATAAGGGGCACGCACAAAGTTCCCGGATGAGGGCGGGGAAGAGGGGCGGAGATGGGGAGGAGACGGGGAGGAGTCACGCACTCCATTGGGTGCATGCAAACGAAGGGGAGGAGGAAGGAGAGGAGCGGCAAAGGGACCAATAGGGAGAATGAGATGTGGGGGGGAATTCCAGGGGTATTGTGGGAAGAAGAAACTTGGATTGTAGCCATCTTTTAAGGGCACAGTGTCCACGTGAAAGGTCTCATGGTCCCGATCCTGTCGCTGCACGCGCTGCCCGGGATCCCGGGCCTCAGTGTCCTCATCTGCCCGGCGCCTGTAATTCTTTCTCGGTCTGGTCTCCTCTGACAAGGAGGTCTGTGTTTTTTGAGTCCTTCCCGGTAAGACCTGTACCTCGATCTGAAATGAAACTGTTCTTGCACATGCCTATCCAGAGTTTTTTTCTCTCTAGAACCTCTAGCTTCAGTTTGAACCCAAACACATTTTAGAAGTGCTTAGAAGTATTTTTAAGAATGGATGGATAATATAGGTTACTTTGAGACATCATGAACTCTCCTTTTAGTGTAATATGCAACATGGATCTATTAAGATGCACAATATTGCTATGCAGAGAATAGGAAAAAGTCTTCCTGTGATACCTAGTCACATATAGCTGTAAGATTACCCATGCACCTTTGAATAAGAGCCGTAGAATGACTCAGAAATGTGAAAAGATTTTTTTTATTATTTAAAACAGGAATTTTAAATTATAATCACAAGTCTCAGTAATGCAGTTAGACTGAAGCTGAGACATATCACAAATGGACTGAGTCACAACAGTGAATTAATTGTCTCATGTAGGACTGTTGAAGAAAACCTTTATTTCAGGAAATCTGTAATATTACTTCTTATACAGACAGTGCTTGGGTGAAAGATTATTATCCATGTCTATTTTTAATGTCTTTGTATCTAGAACTCAATTTTAAAGAGAATTGCCTAAAATATCTATCTAGAAATAACAATCCGTAGATCTTATACATTTTATATTTCTAGGTAATATTTCTATATAATGGTAGATAAAGCAGGATATAGTAATTGTTATTCACATTTCTAAACATACTCCCTTTCAAAAAAAATACCAATCTCATCCTGTTTTAAATTACTGCATTTTTAGAATATGCAGAAATTATAACTGTGTATCTTCTGCCAGAAAGGGATGGTGAGTACGCTTATTTTAAAATGTAGGCCTATTACTTTCTCATTTTGTATTTATGTAGATCATCAGCTACAATCTTCATCTTTTTTTCCCCAATAAATCTCAATAAATCATAGAAAATAGCATTGCCTTAAATACATGTATGAAGATTTGTGAGCAAAACCATGGGTTTTCTTAAATTTTACATCTGTTTCAGTGTCTGTAGTCCAAGTATTCTGTGTCTAGCATTTCAGTTCTTAATTTATTCCACTTCTCTGTTTTCAGATGAGGCCTCATTGTCATCTTTATTCAGTGACAACACTCATTCTCTTCCATCTCTCCAGCAAGAGAGTGCTGCATCGACTCATGTTCCAATGTCAACAGCTGTTATCCCTCATAGCACACCTCCAGTCTCAGGAGGAACAGCCCTACAGTTCTCATAAGGGACATGGTCTGTACAATGTTACCATCCAGCCTGGTGAAGTACTTCCAATGATGACCATTTCAGGATTTCCTAAACTAAATATCATAAAATACTGTATGAGCAGAAAATAGTCTTTTCAGAGCCCAAAGGGCAGTGCTAAGCCTAATTGTCTCTTCTAAACATGCACAGGGACATCCTCACCCTCCTATGCCCAGGAAGCCATTTGAGCTCAGCCTGGGGCCACTAGCCCCTGCCCCAGTGATGCCAGGGCAGGGTCAGTCTCCAGCTGTTGAGGCAGTTAGTTTGGCTGTGAGGTCTTTCTGAACAAGACAGAGTTCTTGCCCTTTTCCTTTTGATGGGCAACATGAAACAAGTTTAATTAATAAGCTCATTTTTCCAATCCTAGACATCACACCTATGTGCAGATCCCCGAGTTTAAATTCTAAGATTGCACCAACTGGATGCACTTCCATCAGCTTCCTAGGAGGGAACATGGGAATTTCTATGATTTTACAGGAAACTCTGATACTTCTTTTGGACTTGCTAGAAAAACTAAATTTTACTTCACAGACTAGAAGACAAAGTCGTACATAAAATGGGCTGGGTACCATTAAGATTTTTCTGTCTGTTAGCATATCAACTAAAGGGATGAGCAACAACATAACTTGTGCTATATATGTGGGACAAAAGAAGGAGCAGTGAGAAAACAGCCTCTCACAGAACATTCTTTTGGTCAAGAGTAAGGATGGTTCTTATAAGTGAAAGTAGTTTGATTTTCTGGGATTACTACAAGTAGATGAAGTTTAAATGAGAACACATACTGTGCAAGAGCTCCTTACATCATTCTCTATCCCACCTCAGCTGAGTGTTTTTAAATGTTTTAAAGCTTGTTTTTTAAAGGAATTAATTAAAGACAATGTCCTTGTGAGAAGAATATGGCCTGTAGGGGGTCTCCTTTTCTTGAAATTCCTTATTCTCATGGCTCATTGATAAAGCACTCAGTGCACTGATTACAGCTCAGTGGTTAGGCCCATACTAATTAATCTATTGCACTGAGAAAACTCTTGAGAAACTCATTAGTGCTGCTTTCCCTTCCTGTCTTTTTAAACACCTCACTTATATTCAGGATAACCCTGTGACAGTACACAGGTCTTGTGCAAGATGGTCTCTCTACCTGGTTTCCTTGACCTGAAGGAGGGAACTTACATTGTGACAGCACTGTTCTGAATCATGAAAACACTTTCCTTTCATGCCACTGTCTAAAGAAGAGTTTCTAGTCTTTACTATACATTTAAACATCTTTCTCTTCAAATTTCTGAAAACTGCACCTATTTCACTAGCAAATTTCTTGCCTCATTTTTGGGGAAGCAAGTGGTGTAGAAGGCACATAGAAGAAAATGCATCTTTCAGACAGGTCTTTGAAAAATGAGACAGATATATGAAATGTTTGGTGCTGTTTTGACTTCTGTTGCTACTGAAAAAAGAGATCTGCTAGGCAGATTGAGAAATATAACCTCAGGATACTACCTTAGAGGATGCACTGCCTTGGATTTTTCAGTCTAGAGGCATTTTCTGCCAGATATACTGTACACAAGGCATTGCCAAATAACAACAGAGAGTATTCATGGTATTCTGAGGAACTGCCAAAGAAAACAAGTCTGCAGATTAGCCTTCATTTGATGTTAGACTGACATTTCTCACATCAACAGAGTTTCTGGAACTTAAAATTTAAGGATAAACATCTAAGAATGGATTCTGAGCCAGAATTCTGGCTTTCTATTCTAGCCTTGGTTATGGCTTTATAGCTTTGCTTATTTACCCATAATGCAACATAATGCTAAAATTCAAAGACATTGTAGTTAGAAGAACATTGTTTTCACAATCTTCCAGTGCACCAAAAAGTACTTTTGTTCCTTGGAATCACATAGAAGAAATAGATTTGGGTTGAAATATCTGACTTCAGAGTTGACAACTGTAGCTACATATAAGAAGAAAGTAATAAAATCCACCCAGACTTCCTGCTTGTTAATCTATTGCAACAGTAGTATAAAAGCAGGATGAGGATTAACAGTTCAAAAAGATAAAGGGAGACTTGAAAAGGCCAATGCTTCTACAAGTGTCAACAATGAGGAACCCCAAAACTGTGCCCAAAACCCTACTTCACAGTTTTGAATAAAAGACAGGTAATAGCAAAATGCAAGTTACATGGAGTATATGATCCATGAATCCTGGAAATTTTCTTAAGCTTTCATTCATATACTGCCAGAAAAATAAAAACAAGTTCTTGGAAAAGCAGGAAGGCAAAGGGAGTGGAAGACAGAAGGTGGATCCCTGCTCGTCAGACTTTTCTTTGCCAGGCTAAATAAGCCCAACTCTTACAATCACCAGCCTCTGGACCACTTTGGTGTTCCTCAGCTGAACTTGCTCCAGCATGTCCTTGTCCTTTTTATTTCCTGGGAGCCCAGAACTAAACAGGCAGGAGGGCTGAATAGTGGGGAACAGCGCATAAGCTTGAGGAAGGAAAGAGGATATGGAAGAAGGCAAGGAACACTGTGCCAGACATGACATGTTGGCAGAGCTGATAAAGAGAAAACCACTTCTGTACAGTGTACAGTAATTTTAGTTACTTTGTTCTGTTCATTGTCAAGAACAGAACCCAAAGCTGCAAACATTAAATCAAGTGTTGCAATTTTCCAGTGGTGGTTGCTATGAGGCATAAACATCAGGGCACTAAAACAGATAGATGTCTCACATTTGTCTCAGTTTGGCAGCTGCAAAACCAGTATTTATCAGCTTTATATACTTCTGTTTATCCCACACAGGAACACTTTTTTTTTTTTTAACAATACCAGAATTCTGTTAATGGAAAAACATAGCTGATCATACAAGAGAAATTCAGAATCACTCTTGAGGTGTAATTTGTCACAATTAGCTCATAGAGGACACAAAAGAACAAAACCAATGAGATGGAAACATATCACAAATAATTCAGTGAAAATTCAACTGAGCTTTCTTTAGCAGATGCCAATAGTGTATCAGCACTAAAATCAGTGTTGGACTCTATTTTTTTTTAGCTAAATGTCATCTAAGAATTGTTCAGATATGGAGAAGCATTCAAGAGAATTCCCTTTAATTCCCACCTCCTTTTCCAGAGCATGAAAGTGATGGCTATTCACCTTTTATCTATCTGGTCAAGACAAAAGCTTGAGGTTTTCTGCAGGATATGAAGAAAGTAAAGCCTTTATTAGAAGTTATGTTTTCTTGATGGCTAGAAGCTGGTCTGATCTTTTTGATTTTGAAGACCAGAAGTACATCTACCTTCACATCAGTATGTTCAATGGGACATCTAATATAAAATTATACAAAGGATATTAATTCTCATTTAAAAATTTGTTATTAAAACAATTCCTGTTCTCATAGTGCAACACCTTCCAAAATGTTTTCCCATTTGTAGCTTGGTCTGAGCTGCAGTGAAAAATTACCAACACATTATTTCACTTCATAATGCCAGTGGACAACCTCAAGGAGCATGTGACTCCTTTAATATGCTTTCCACAGAAGAATTTATTTTGGAGACTTGCTGATAAGAATCATTGCCTTTAAGATCTATTGAGATTGATCAAGTTATCACTAATATACTGGGGCCTTGAAACTCTTCATGTTTGACTGTTTATCTTCTGCTTTTATAAGCCTCTCTGTGCAGTCAGCTCTACTGCAAAACCACAGCAAAAGTAAAAATTAGGGACAGCGTTCTTACATGCTTTCTTTCACTGCATTTTTACCTACTATTGTACAAAGATCTCAGCAGTGATGCACTACCACAAATGAGCCTCCATAAATCAGTAACAATGTTTGAGTATTTTTGCAGTTTTGCTATCCATCTCACAAAAAAATGCAGTTAACTTCCTCTTTGAGTAAATGTTTGTGGGACAAAGGCTGTCTTCATCAAGTTCCCCTCTGCAAATACAGAATCACAGAATTGTAGAATGGCTGTTTGGAAGGGATGACAGTGGGTCAAGTGGTCCAAATTCCCTGCTTAACCAGGGTTATCCCAGAGCACATGGCACAGGATTGTATCCAGACAGTTCCTGAATATGTCCAGTGAGGGAGACTCCACAACCTCTTTGGACAATCTGTTCCAGTGCTTGGTCATCAACACAGTAAAGAAGTCCTTCCTCACATTTAGGTGGATTTTCCTGTGCATCAGTTTCTGCCTCTTGCCTCTTGTCCTATTGCTTGGCACCACCAAGAACCTGGCTTCATCCTCTTGACACACTTCCTTCACATACCTACATACATTGATGAGGTCCCCTCTCAGTTGTCTCTTCTCAAGCCTGAACAGGACCCAGCTCCCTCAGCCTACCAAATGCTACATGCTAATTTCAAACAAGCAGCAGCCCTTTCCCACCTGCCTATTTGTGTCCTCAGTTTTTGCCAAAATGAGAAGAAATGTGTATGCAATTAAAATTTAGCTTTCAAACAATTCCCTTCTTTAAAACTGCCAGACTATGTAAACTGCTCAGTTGTGTATGAGATATTCAGGAGCTGAAATTTATATTTGCATTGAATCTGTATTTCTCCAGGATTTCTTTGGCTCAGCTTTGCAGTAGCTTTCCCAGAAGTGTTAACAGTAGCCCTGACACCCCTAAAGAGTCATTCCCCCGAGAATTCCTGGAAATAAGTTGTTCTTCCTTGTTGGCCTCAATCAGTAAATGTTCACTTATAAGCTGTCAAAACATCTCAAGTATTTTCTCCATATTTTGGAAGAGCTAGTGAAAGCTCTTTTTATTTCAAAATTTACTGTCAGAAGTCTGACTCTCAAACATTGTGGCACAGGTAAAAGAAGTTTTAACCAGGTTTGGAGATTAGGGGGATTTTTAAATGAAGTATAAATGCTTTACAGCACTTATCTCAAGTTCAGAGATGGTCATGACTTGTCCTTTGTAATTCTATGCCTGTAGGAAGCACACAACCTAGAGCTTGTATCCATCCTGCAGAACTGTGAGCAGAATTTTGTCATTAAATATGTATTGACGACCAATAAGTTCAGGTTTTGTTGAATGTTTAAATATTTAAGGCCACCAGATAATCAAATAGTGGCATCTCCATTAAGATTGATATCAATAAAGAGCATAGAAAATACAAGGCATCCTTGGCAGGCATTTGGTGTATTTTGTGTAAAAATACAAAGTAATTTAAAATATATGCTTCAAATAAGGTAAAATTTTCTATTTGGAGGACACAGAGGCATCTTTTAAATGAAAATATGGGCATCTAGTTAATCTTGTTCTAGAGACACACAATGCCAGAAAAAATAGATAGCAGACAGTGCAAGATGTCATTATTTTTAAATACAATTAAGAGAAACTTTCTAATCACTTCTCCAAATTTCTACGGGTATCTTTTTATTTTCTACCAGACTATCTCCTTTCTTTATTGCACGTGAAGCTGCAGGACGTTTTTGATACTTAAATCCCCACAATTAGAAGAAAGTATAAAGAATCAATGGCTTTGATTCTCTTTTAAACATTCCTCTGTTCAAACCAGAACTATTTTCTTACAGTCTAAAAGGCATATGGCTATAATCCGGAATCACTCTTTGAAATGCCATTGGCTTGTATTTCATTTCACTGATAACCAGTCAGGCAGTCTATGGAGTTACAGAATTTCCATTAGTGGGCACTAAAATTTGCCATACAGCTTCCAAGGCAGAGTAAAATTCAGTGACCATGAAGCCAGCTTGCATGTCTAGCTTCACTTCTGTGACAGATGTCTTGCATGATTTTAAGAAAGAGAATTCCAGCTTTCCCAATGAAGTCAGAAGACTTTGCTTCAGGTCCTATGGCAAAAGCCATTTCTACCCCTAAGATACCATTGATAGGAAGGATCACCACCAGTCCACTCTCTCCTCCTCAGTTCTCAAGTAATTCTTCTGGCCTACTGTTGTTCTTTTCCAAGTTGTTCTTTTCCCCCTCTCTAGGTAAATCTACATCACAGTAATGACTGTGATCAAAGCTGTGCCAATACAGACAAGATTCTGTGCAGGGAGCAGCCAGAGCATGGACGATCCAAGCAGGACAGAGCTCAGCAAACACCAGAAACCCACTTCCTCAAGCAAGCTATTTGCTAATACTGGACTCACCACTGCCACAACACTCACAGCACGTGAGGAATTAAAGGCTGTATAGCTTTAGGTACTCTCTGCAGTTCAGGTAGTTCCTCAGGTGGAAAGTCTCTCTGCAGCAGCAGAAATCCCCAAAAAGACAGCAACTGATGCTCAAAGTCTCGTCTCATTTTCTCCACCAAATGCCTTGCAGAATGAATTTGATAGAAGTCTTATTCATACCTCAGACATAGAAATTCCCTCCTGCTTTCATCCACCCACCTCTACACAACACAGTGCAAACACCTATTTTAAGACTATTTCCATTGCATGACTGAGTAAATAACACTAATAGAATACACACATATCAGTGCCACAACGCCTTTCAAAAAATGAATAGACACATAGATTTTCAGTAGTTTTATTGAAAAATGCCTCTTTCATTTCAGAAATAAATAATATAAGGCAGTGAAATTCACAATTTGCAGTTAAAATATCAAAGCAGCAATTCTATATCCATAGTCTTGCAAACAATTTCCAACTGCTTTTGATAACTAGGAAACATTGTATTCTGAAACAAAAATCCATACTAAATATACAACATAAACATGCAATTCCATCTCTGCAGGATTGACTGCAATTTGGCATAAATGTAACTGTGTCTACAAACAAGGAGATTTCAGGCATTATTAAACTGTATCCAGCTGATACAATGATTTCAACTACTTAATGTTTGTGGTGTTTAGAGGAGATGTATAAGAGCAGTATTTGCTCTGCGGATTGTAACTCAGAATAGAAGAAAATGACAACGATATTGGAAGGAGAGGGAAATTATTGTCTCTTTTTTAACTAGATAATGCAAACCTGTGAACTGACTGAACTGAAAATATGCTTTTGAAAAAGAAGAAAAATGTAGAGCTAAAGCAGACAGTCCTTAGAAAATTTGCAGCAGCTCTGTGGTTATTTTTGTTTTGGTTTTTTGGTTTTCATTTTTTTTAGTTATTTGTTTTTATATTATTTTCATGAAAAGGCAGCACTGGGATAACTGAATGCACACATTAACCTGTATGCAGCCACTACAAGCAAGAATATTTTACAAGCATTTCCAGAGCAACATGAAGTCTCTAGGTACACATATTGCTACCACCACATAAGCGAGATACAAAACAGGGGAGCATCTGATATGAAAAGACCAGAAAGCTATATTGCAAAAGAAATGATGCACTCCCCCTGTGTGTATCTGCAAATGCAAGTACAGCAAAAAACCAAAAAACCACCAACCAAAAAAACCAAAACAAGACACAGATCTTTTACGGTTTTGTTTTTGCTTTTCTTGACAGTGATCTTTTCCAGCGCATGTGCTCAGGGTATTCTGGTGAATGCATTTCAACTCCATAGTCCTCATACTCGTCCTCTCTCCTTTCTGCCTCCATAGGTACTATAAAGGGTTCACCTTCAGGTTGATAGGGTCCACTTTCAGGCACGTATGGTTCTGGTTGAAAATAGTTGTCCGATTGAACATAATAGTTATCACATGTCTTTGAATCCACATATGCAATGAAAGTTAGTTTGTATACATAATGTTAGTTTAATCTTATTCTCATATAATAAATATATAAATTAATAGTTCACTGGGCTTATTTTTGAGTTTTGCTGATGAATGATTTTTTGCAGTATAATAATTAAAGGGTTAAAATGCATCTAGAAAGGCTTTGTATTTATAATACACAAAACATTGCAGAAAGAGTCATAAATTATGCAAGGGACAAATTATGATATAACTATTAAAAAAAAAACCAAAAAACAACAAAACAAACCCAAAGCAAATCAAATAAAATTATTATTTTACAGCTACTTCAGTAAACCCAAGTACTGGACTTTATTTTAAACTGCATAATTAGTAGAAGACATGGAGCAGGTAAAACGTAAAGATAGGTTTGGCATATAGTAATTTTCTCTGAGAATGGGAAAGTAAGTGTAGACATAACTATCACCAGCGGCAATATACAGTACATGTCATTTTCTTGTGCTGTTCCTCGTAACAAACCGAGTTACAGCTGGTGCTTCAGCAACACCAAAAACTACAGCAAAACAGAAGAAAAATAATTATAAAACTTTGGTATTTATAACTGTAGTTACAGATCCAACAAGATTACACATAAAAAAAGGCACATGCCCCGATTCAAACATATTGGTAACGAGCAACAGACAGGTAGGTTTCATAAGTTGTCAAAGATGTTATTCCGGCATATAGCAAGCAGCAGCAGGCTTTTATGCAAACGTATCATGGAGAGTTGTTAACAGATTTTAGTGGATACATCCCATACAAATCATTTACAAGCCACAATTAGTTACTATTTACATAAGTTATTTCTCATATTCCAGGTTAAATCTGTTTCTCTTCTAATGGCATTACATTTGCTGGTTAGTAATTTTACAAGCTTTCTTTGCCACTTGGGCTTTTGATGGTCAAGGTCTCTTTTAAAAAAAGAAAGACTGTCTATTTTATTATTGAAATGCAATAGGCTTAATGAATTGACATCGCTGTCCTTTATCTCATTCACGAGTTGTGTTAGTAAAAGTATCTCCCCGTTCTATGAGGTCAACATGGTTCAAAAACCATATCCGTGGTGAAATATCCATACGGACTCATTTTCTAATAAGCACGTGCGCAAACATCTCAGAAACAGGATTTTCATGTATTCAAACTGTAAGCAGCACTGGCGACTTAGAAAATGTGTTAGCCGAAACCTGAAACAGGTCAAAGATGATGTTAGTCTTTTAAAAAGTCCATCTGATGTGCAAAAACATACTTTCATCCAATTAAATACATAACAGTTAAGTCATAAGCATATATTTATATATGTATACATAGCTGCTTACTAGAAAGGAGAACACTGCTGAATTATAGATAGAATTTTCTTTATTTTTATTTAAATAATATTTTGTGTGAGATCTGCAGAACCACCTGGCTCTTGAACCAGCATCACTGAGTCTGCAAGTGTGTACATATATATATATATCTTTTCTTTCTTTTTCTTTTCATGGGTACATGCACATTATACTAACAGCAAACCATATCCAATAGTAGTATCACATACACTAATTTTGAGATCTGGCAAGGCATACATATTAATTTGTTAACAATCCTGTGGTCCTGCAGGATCTCTATGTAAAAATACATTAGAATCTCTCCAGTCAGAAATTGGTGGCCACTGGGACCCTTTGTTTTTATTCCAGAAGCAACCTACTGTTTGGAGCTACATCACAGAGTATGACCCAGGGCTAATCAGAGACTTCATGGTGTTTAACTTGGTAGATATTGTAGGACAGTGGTGCTTTTCAGTTGTCTGCATTGCTATCAGCAAATGGATTTCCTTTGTGAAAAATTTTTATTTCAGGAATCAATTTTGTATAAATAATCCTGACATTGCTCAAAAAGAGACACATGGAAATTGCCAACCACAGCACTCCTTTTATTTTTCAAGAGAAACATGGAGAATTCAACCTTGTTCTGAAGACGATTGGAAGGGGTGGTGATAGAGGGGGGAAAAAGAAAAGAAGAAAATTGTCACTTAAGTCCTATGAGCAAGATTATCAACTAGTAACCATCTATGTTTAAAAACAAAACAAAAACAAAACGAAAATATTTGCTCACTACTTCCTATTTAAAGCAAACCATGCATAAATAACATTAAGTAAAGCTCAAACTCTAAATGGCTACTCATATACCTGACATTACAATGAGGCAGGCCTGCTCACTGCAACCATCTCCTCCTGATTCAGTATGTCCAGGCTAGCAGGACTGTCTCATGTAAAGCAGCTCAATATGAACAGCCATGTCTGTGAAGGCTATTGAAGGTAAGGTTAAAGGTAAGTTGTTCATAGCCTACCTGGGAATCCTTGGCCATTGTAAGGGATGCTAGCACACTGGGATGAATCACAATATCCTGGTGGCCCTGGGGGACCTCGAATACCCGCATTTCCAGGACGACCTGGTGGCCCTGGTGGTCCTCGTGATCCTGTGGACCCTGGTGGACCAGTTCTAGATTCTCCTTGTGGACCTATTTTTAGAATGGAGAGGCTGGGAAGTTGTTTTCTCTAAGAGCCATTTCAATAAAACAGCTAAAATTACTGCTGTCTAGACTACACAGTCTAGGCTGTCTTTGGTGAGAAAGCACTTGCACATTGTTGCTGTATGAGGGTCAACAGAAAAAAGAACAAAAGAAAACTAGAAATCTGACTCATCATTAGTTGCTTCCTTGTGTGTGGCTTATGTAAGGATTTATTCATAGAATCTGATTTAGTAAGGTTTGAGCCAAGTAAGAAACATCAATGAATTCTCTGGTTTATTTCCTCTTTGTGTAAGATACAGTGATCTCAAGGGAAACTACTAGATTAGACAACCACATTGGATTTCAATTAAAATACAGGAGTACATTAATTCTGCTACCCCATAGTCCCAGGACAGATGAGGTAATGTTTTATTTGGAACCAGTCTTACTATGGTTAGCAGAAAAGTAAAGCTTCAAGTAACTGAAGCTACAATTTGCTGCAAGCCTCTTATGGGTCCTGTAATGAAAAGCCATTTTAGCCTAGTAAATTACAAGCAGAAACAAATGATGCAGCTGATTCAGGACAAGGCCTCAATGAACAAAATTTCATGATACAAAGACCAAAATCTTGTCAAATCAAATCAACTGTCTCTATCACCTGGTAATTCTGCATGTGGGAGTATTTTGTAGTCCAGCAACCAACAGGTACAAAAAATGGAACTAGACACTGCAAAAGTATCACTTGATAAAACTTACGAAAAATATCTGTCATACATTTGGACTATGTATTTCCATGAAATACATTTTCACACAAGCAAGCATGTCAGATGAGTAAAGTACAAGATAAATATTAATATCTGTTAGCAACATCCAAAAATCTTTCTGAATTGCCATTTTTTGGTAGGGGTGTTCAGTAAATTCTATTTCATGTCAAAAACATGAAATGGACGGAGTAAAGCATGTTCATTCACCATGCATAGTCTGATTCCCTATGAATAAATGGTGTCTTTTTCTCCTACTTTTCTGTAATCTGATAAAACTAAAAATATTTACCAGGTGGTCCTGGCAAACCTCGTGGTCCTTGAGATCCAGTCCCTCTTTCACCCTTCTCTCCAGGCATTCCTACAGAATAATAAAAAGGCAATAAAAACCAAAGAAAGGAAACCACATCAACAAATATTTCTTCATGCTCTCTTGTTTACAATAATATTTAGTTCTCATTATTTAATGTAACAAGACTGGTCAAACCTATGTTCCACAGATGTCCAAATGCATATTCGCGGAAAAAAAAAATTGAATATAAATACACTAACCTAAAATTAAAGTAGGATGTTGAGGTAATTGAGTATGAATAAACTTTCAAACATAGAAAAGTATTTGAGATACTACAACGACCACAGAACCTTATTCTTTTAAACTACAAATGGGAGGGTATTTTCAAGCTTGCATATTTCTGCTATAAAAGATGCTTTGCACTTTCTCAGAGACAGTTATAATGATAAAGGTTTTAGAAATTCAGAAATTCATTCTTCCTTGATTTATTTCTACTCTTTATTTTAAAGAGTATACTAAAATATATGCTAGAAAACATAACACTGAGTCTATGCTACAGGGAAGTAGAGGAATAAGCAAAGGCCACAACATGGTACAGTACAGCTACTCCATGTGTTTGCAGTGATCCAAGATAGCCATAAATTAGGTTTATCCACATGCTCAAACTCAGTTCAGAGTTGCTTCCCTCCTTCAGAGTATTCCAAAGCACCAAGGATATAGATCTAATTCTTTCAACTCCTACATTTTATTCTTGTTAATGACTCATTTTCTCTCTTAATCTATGTTATGTTTTGCAGAGTTGTGTTACTCCAAACAGCCTTTCAAGACACAGCTGTTTAGTGCCAGAAGAGTTCTGAGAACTTTAATTTTCCTGGGATATTCTGTGGAAGCATCAGACAGCAGCCAAAGTGTTAGACCAATTTGTATTTCCTGAAACCTAAGCGAGGGAGAGACAGAGGAAAGCGCTGATGTAATTAACCTTGTCCTCTAGAACATCAGTGTCCCTCAGGCAATCCAACCAGCCTAACAGGCTGCTGCTAGGTATGGGCTTCCTACTCGGTCAGCCTCTGCATTATGTCTGATGTACAGTTGACTTGTAGTTTATTTACCTCTTTCACCAGGTGGTCCTTGGACCCCAGGAGGTCCTGGAAATCCTGGTCTTCCTCCAGGTCCAGGCTCTCCTCTTGTCCCAGCCGCTCCTGGGGGACCAGGTGGACCTGGTGGCCCTGGCTGGTTACGGTTTGAGTAATAATCATTCGGGATTTGATTCAGCATTTGATTGAACCGGCTCATTTGACCTTCAAAAGAAAAGAAAAATATGAAATGAGTGAAAATCTTTTATTGGAGTGGGAAGAGATAAAAAATCATTTCTGTTTATTAAATGCTAGAAAAGAAAAATGTGAAATGAGTGAATATCTTTTATTGGAGTGGCAAGTGATAAAAAACTATTTCTCTTTATTTAATGCTATTCTTGTTCCCATTCAATAAATTAGTGATGAATTAGTACAGATGAATAAGAAAGACTGAAAATGAATGTCTGATAAGAAGGCTGAACATAAATGGAGGAGAGACTGAGGGTGGAAAGGTAAGGGGGATTTTGCAAGCCAATGACATTAATAAAAATTTATCACAAATCTATTAAAATCACAAAATAAGCATTTTTTCACAATACTCTTGCTCTCAGAGCTCTCTTTAAAGTTGGTTGTACTCTGAAGAACAGAAAGGACTTGTTACTTCTAAAGCCGGAGTATCACATTTCTACATACTTTCAGAGCTCTGAAGCTAAGACAAACAGTATAAATTATTCATGTCTAAAGCTAGTGGCACACAGTCTATGAAGTCACTTTCTTAAGCCTTCAGGATGCAAAGGCTTGTACCTACATAAGTCAGCACTTACACTTATAATAGATACAATACTAAGAAAAATTTCTGGGCACATTTGCCTCTGTCCTCCTTGGCAGGTTTACTGACAGCAAAAGCACTGCTTTAGGGACAGAGAGAAGCCTCTGTAGGCAACAATTTCATGGGCTGCAGAGCTGCACTGTGTGGCAGTAGAGGACTGAAATTCAATTTGAAGTCCTTCTCCAAACAAATATTACTTTTGCTTGCACAGCACCATTGATTCTGTGCACAGTAGTTACCCAACACTCATCTGTCTTTCCCTGCTGGCAAAGCACCCACAGTGAGCATTGCTTTTCTCACTGATTTCCTCCTCTTGAAGATGACAGGTTTAAAGAGAAAATGTATACTGATTTTACTGCAAAGATGAAGTAATTTTGAACCAGAATGACAAAAGGAACATCACTCTGCTTATACAGTGTGTTAGACTTGCATCTGTATTTCCAAAGGTCACGGATTAGTTCAGGATCAAGCTAACCTCTGGATTTGGCAAATATTTGCTGCTATGGGGTTTTTTCCAACAAATAATTGGCATTGGACAGCTACAAGGTCAGTCAAGCTCTTGCTGTGCTCTCTGGCTAGTTATCTGTCACCTCAAATTTAAACTATTATTTTCTCTTTCTAAAAATCAAAGTGCTAAATTGCTAGTATGAGAAACAAAGCAAGCAACACAGTTTACCATTTATCAGTTGTTCACAAACTTGTCTTGCAACTGCTCGCATCATGTTCTGGGAAGCAATGTCACCCTAAGTAATCAAACGCAAAGCAAGTGTTTTATTAGCAAGTGCCTGTATTTTTAAAGACATACTGCTTAATTTAAAAATTACGATAAAACTGACTTTTAAGCAGACTTACTCTGTCACCTTTTTCTCCCTTCATTCCAGGTGCACCCTAAAATAAATAAGTAAAAATAAAGTAACTGAAGGATTATGTTATTCCACCCCAACTATAGGTTTGAGACATGCAATTCTAGAAAAAAATTTGACTGCTTTAAGGAAACAAATCTAGTCTTCACTGAACTTTACATTTCAGCGATGCCAAAACAGGTGCCAGAAAAGACTGGAGAAACAATTATCTCTTGTTTGTGATCAAACACACTGATAGATGCACAAGAAAAATATCAGAGTGAAAAATTAAAACAGGGCCAAAAACCAGATGTATTCTGACATTGTGATCACACTGTTCTGTAAACGGTCAATGGTCTTGTGTGAGTTATATATGACTGTTTCATTTTAAGTCTTAGGACCACCCATCATTAAAGAAGGTAAGCTAGGAAGAGTAACACAAGTCTAGGAAGGGTAGCTGTCTCCTTGAACACATATGAAAAGAATTCTGTGTTAAGAGAAAAAGAGTTATGCAGAGATGACATGTAAGATGGAAAGAGATGTCATTAAGTGCTTATTCTGTTTATAAAGACAGCTCTTCTCTTAACCCTTAATCATTTCTAGTCTTATGAAGTCTCATAGAAATCTTAGCTTGAACTGCTTTATAATTATTCACATTTGCCAACTTTTTCCTAACTGCATTTCCCATGAGCCTTTGAATATTTTAGTGTTTGTGAGGGTTTTGGTTTTCAAGAACACTATGTAAAAAGGAAACCAGAAGGACTGATTCTAATTTTTATATATGTATTTGCATATGAAAAACGTCAGGGATAATGATGGGTCTCAGCATGAGTTCACAAAGATTTTCAGTTGTAGCCTAAATTACTATTTGAACCTAAGGCATAGTTCAAAGGTGAAAGAACAGTTTGGTCATTTGCTGCTCTACATGACTCTCAACATATTTACACATCCTAAGTATTACTGCTTTGTACATTGTAGGATTTCTTTAAGGAGCCTGTTTATCACCATTAACAAAGCAAAGGCTAAGTGTGGGCTGCAGCTGTTTCTCATAACATTCCTACAGTACCCGCAATTAATTTCAACAACACGAGACACCAAATCATTCCACTGAGGTCACAGAAGACTATTCAAATGAAGTGGTACTGTTTCATAGACTTCTATCAAGGTTTGGGGCAAACAGATGCCCATGGAGTATGTTGGAGTGTGAACTTAGCATGTTCTGTGAGCTTCTCTGCAGCAGAGTTGTATACACCTACCCCATGACACGCCACAGAGAATACGAGCCAGTTCATCCATCACTGAGTTAAGTAGTTGTCATACGGTACATTTGCATCATGAAAAACAGATTGTTCATGCAATATTAATGTACAGACTCAAATGACTGATTTAAAATGGTGACACCATAAATGTGCCACTGGAATAAATTATGCCACCAGTGAGGCGGTTACTAATAAATACAAAACATACTCATCAAGCTGATGAATATTCTTTCCCTTCTGCCCTTTACTCTTTCATCTATATCTTTCTTGCTCTGTGAAATCCACAGGGAAACATTTGTCTTTTAGTTTTAGCTTATTACAGCCAGATGATGAAACAGCCTATGGACTTCTCCATGCCATAACTACATAAATAGAAGGTAACAACTAAAATCATCAGGAAAATATGACATTTCTGTCTGTCATTCTCTAATAATTAACATTGTGGTAAATGATAATGTACTGAAGCTCTAAAAGAGATGTGATTTGACTCCCACATCAATAGACATTAACATCTCATTCATAAACTATTACATGTAGCTGAAATATCCACCGAACAGAATTTAAGATTTTTTTACTTGGACTAGTCTATAACATGAAAATCTGGAGGGGGGAGAATACTATATCATACTTCTCTTTCTATTTGAAACTTGCCAATTTTTTCATTTTTTTGAAAGCATATCCCTTTGAAATTATATGCTGTGTACATATTATAATACCTGTTCATTGTATTCTCAATCTTTCTAAGACTTTTGTAGTAAAACCTTGTGTTGTTTTGACCAGAAGTAAATAATTCAGTACATTGTTGGTTATTCACTAAGTACGTGCAAGCATTAGAAATCAGATTTCTGGTCTATTATCCTGACAATACTCTAATAATTACCTAAAATTCCATGCTCCAATTAATTAATTTCCTAGAATATTCACGCACCAGAACTATATAAAGAGAAAAAAATACAGAAACTTAAAATGTTCAAATACTATTCACTATTTCAGGAAATGTATTTGCTGACTGGTCGAGAAAAGTTCTTCAGGCTGTCTTAAACCACAAGCCATTTGGTAAGACAGGAAGGTGCTCTGTTAAGGAAAGCACAAATTGCTCCAAAGTACTGGCAACAAAGGTCCCCCAACTAGGAAAATGCTAATTCCATTCCTTAACTGTAAGTGATAGACAGGCAATTTTACAATTCATTGAAAAAAATGAGCCTCATTCTGCAATTTCTGACCTTGCACACATACACAGATTCAACCTTATGACTGAAAGTCTACAGGCTATTTAGAACTAATTTTAAAATTTGAAGATTAGAGCCTGACTGGCTATGTTAACAATAAAGTGCATTTTGCACCTGGATATTTTAGAAACATGCTTTCCAAAAGTAATTACCACTGTAATTACCAAGTTGCTATTTGCGTCTTTCTCCCACTTGGTTATATGCCTCTTAAATTTCAGTTTATTTTCTTTTAATAGACAAAAAAGTGTAGTTTAGCCAACTGCTTGACAGCATTTTGAGAAGCAGCAGCTGCTGCTGGCATTCTGTTTTGTTGATATCCTGAAATGAGGGAGTCACTTGAGGTCAGTGCAAGGAAAAGCTGGTTTATGCTGCATGTGGGATTTTTTCTGAGCTGTGGGATGAAGGCTGGGCCTGCAGCATAGTTCTATAGCTGAAGGAGGACAAAACAAAGGAAGTTTTGCTATTTTCACTTTAAAAGATAATGTGCTCAATTGTTTTCCCAAAAAGAATGTTTGCTCCCCTCAAGAACCACCAGTTTGCTCTTAGTAATGTCTTGAGACTTCATCTCAGATGTCTGCATAGATGGATGCAAGATCAGTGAACACATGGCAGCACAGAATGCAAAATTCCCAAAGTCCGCATGTAACTCACAACAAAATTTGGACCGGACTACCCTCAAAAAGTTTTCACAGTTTATTTGGTCCTGGAGGCACCAGTTTAATAGCACTTTATATATGAAACATAAAAGCCCTACACTATTTCCTGGGGACCTACCAGACCAGCAGTTAGACCTTGTTGTCACAGAGTCTGTTTTATAAAGTCAGGCAAGACAGCTCTACCTTAATACAACTTAGTCTGCCTACCCATCCATTACTGGTTTTATTCACACACCTGTTAAACAAGTAGTAGAACTTTTTCTCTCTTATAGTCCAAGATCTTCTATTTCCTCTTACATTTATTCATGGAAAACATAACCATTTCTTCTGGAACCAATATGCTCTTCCAGTTCAATGAGTCTTCCTTACCTTTGATGGTTGTTCCCTTACGATGTGTATGAACTGTTACCAAATTCTCACTCACTGACTCTCTCCTTTAAAATAGCCTGTGCTCAGTTCTCAATAGATTACCAATTCTTTTCTGTTCTTACTGTTCCTGTTTTAGTCAATTTGTTACTACCCTGGGAAAAAACACCTAAAGTTCTCTTAGAAGTACTTACAAGCGGATTAAAAAGTCAAAATTTCTATTCCATGAAAATTCAATTAACATTTCCAGAATCAACTTGTTTTAGTGTAAGTACACAATGAGGTAGTGAAATGTTTACAGTGTAGTCTCTCTCAGCTTAGCATGTTAGTAGCATTGAACACACCAGGAAGGAGCTCCAGTTGACTTAACTCACTGGGAATATCTTCCTAACACCAAGGTTGCTCATAATTTGCAGGTAACTGTGTATCTTTTACCTGAAATGTAATGTTCCTTGATTTGTAGGGGTCTTTTTCCTGACTTACATTGCATAGTAACAATACAGGTAGTTCAGGGAGAAGAAAAAATGACAGGATCTGGTAAAAAATTATTTACTCCTTGTATTTACCAGAGGCAATGTGAAGCCTCATTATCTTTCTCTTCAGGCAGAACTATGATTCATGACACTGCAAGTTGCATTTGGCTGTCAGGCTGCCCCTTTGGCAATTGTAATACTGCACACAAAGGAAGGCCTTGAAATTCTGTCCACCAGGAATCTGATAAAACATCTGTGTAAAGTGAAAGCCAGAATTCCTGCTGGGATCTGTTCTAGAAACATTAGAAATGGCAAATGTGATGCACAGTGTCCCACTACAAGAAAGCACAATAACTGGGGGAAAAAAATTATTTCTAACTGAAAGGAGCTCGTAAGATTAGAGTGTAGGAGAACTTAGACACAGCGCTTGGACAGGAGCTGACTGCTTTACTTTGCAAAGCCCTGAAACCGGGCTAGTAGCCAAAGTTCCTTCTAAGCACATTATATACCTGCAGAAGAATTTTGCTGCTGAACTGGGTCAGCTAACCAGTGTCCCAAGAGAAGAAGGAGAAATCAGATACACCTGGCACTTCGAAGCTTGATTGCGAACAAAGCACAGCACTTTGTGCTCTGGCTATGTCTATCAAGCATGACCTAGCGGGAATATGAAATTAGTAATGTATATCTAAAGGCAGGAAAGTTTCAGTACATTCCCAAGACACTCAGTGTTCTCTACTACAAAGAGAAATGGAATTTATAGTCTGGCAAACATAGACTAAAGTCAATATGATTATGAAAAATTGACCCAGCTCCTGGGAGCTTCCACTTCATGACCATCAAGCTTCCCAATCTAATATATATTCTTACAAATGATCCAGCTTTCATATACACAATTACACTGAAGCAGGATGACTGCCATACATTGACACAAGTAATGAATGACTTCTCATTTCATTTGCTGTATCCACTCTCTCTCTCTCAGAGATCCTATAAATGAGTCAAATTAAATTTCTCCTGAAACTGTTGGTGGGAGCAAGTACCTCCTGCTCCCTCTCCTAATTCAAGGAAGCACTTTAAAAGTCAGAGTAGAAGTCACAGAAACCACTCCCAAGTACTTTTGAAATAACATTGTAAAAGCACAAGACATTTGCAAAACATAACTGATTATGTAAAAATATCAAACATTGTCCACCTTCAGCAGTTTATCACATTTTTGCTACACACAAACATATACACAAATATAAAGACTTTCCAGTCATTTTGCTGACCTAGTTCTTCATGCTTATGCAGTGTAGGAATATATGTCTTGGCATATAATATCTTAAAATTTTTTTAGTGGAAACAAGAGACCACAATTTCCAGCCCCAACTATTAAACTCAGCAAAATGGCATACTATAAAAATAAAATTATTTTTCAAAAAAGACTTGTGGTTTTAGGTCAGCCTCACTGTACTAACCACCATCATAAGTGCAAGACAACTATTTAAAGCAAGCAGAAGTCTCATATTCATCAACAGACTGTAATTTTAAATTTGATACTCTAAGTGTATCATTATCTTACTGGTGTCCCACGATCTCCTGGTTTCCCTGGTTTTCCACTTGGGCCAGCAACTCCTGGAACTCCTGGGGCTCCCTACAGCAGAAGACATGAAAAGTGAATTGTGGAAATCCGCAACAACCTAAGTGCTAAGAAATGTGTTATTGTATTGAGTCCAAAGCAATACTGAAAATGGTTCTTATCCAGGGTTTTTCTGTTAGGTATAAGGCTTGAAAACTTTCTTGTGGAACAGAGTTTGTTTCTTCATGGAAATGTGTCCTTTTACCTAACTCCACAGTTTAACAGGCATTTCTGAACCTAAAGACACAGAGAGTCTCTATATGTTTTTATTACTCTAAATGACAGACTCCTAAAGAAATACAAAACAGTTTGGCCTTCTAATTTCATGTAGCAGGTCTGTGATCCCTGTAAAAGTCCCTGTCAAGAAGACCATAAAAAGTAATTCTAGTGATTCTAGATAAATATGAGCAAATAAAGACCAGTATTAGGTTATGTGATAAAAGCCCATCTGAATACTCACACGGGGGTGAGTAAGAAAGACAATTGTGGGGGTAGGGTAGGGGGCTGCTCAAATAGTATCCTGTCCCTATATGTGATGTAAATGTGTGCTCTGTGTGCATATGCCTACTGGAAATACATCTTCCAACTTTCTTCTGGTTGGACATGGTGACATTGAGCTGCAGCAACTTGCCTATCTCAGGCTGTCTGATCCAGCCTACATTTTTCTCTAACAGACAGCGTCTTCTCTAGCATGGTCCCACAAAACACAACAAAGAAGCTTTTTAAGAAAAAACTAATCCTCAAATACTCTTACCAAAAAAACCCCTGTATTAACAGCTTTTGTTTCAACCAGTCTACAAGCAATAAGCTGATTGCTTTCAGATGATCTAGTGATGCTTGTAGAGATCATGGCTAAAAAATCAGGTAAACAGGCTCTTCCCTTACTTACACTGGCAGAAATCAGTTTCTAAACCACTGTTATGAATGTTTTTGGATATGTGCTTTACACAGCTGTCTGCTCACCTTTCACCAAGAGTTTCCCAGACCCATTTAGGATATTAAACAAAAGATCCATTTCATACTTGACAGAAATTGAAAATGTCAGTGTGGGTCTCTGTTGGCCCACATCTCTTAATACAGATTACATCAAAGACAAAACTATATTTACCGCTGGTCCTGGTGGGCCTCTGGGACCTGTGGGACCATCTTTTCCTGTGAAACCCTATTGAAAAACAAAAGCGTGATTAGAGATTAATCTGTCAGCCTGATGAAAATAGCCTTTAAGACTATGTAATTGCAATACTACCAATTACTATTCACACGTGTTTTCAAACCAATCTGCAACATAATTTATAAAATAGTTATCACAACAAATGTTGGACAAGGCTATGGAACAATGAGCTACAGACAATTTATGAAGATGTTCAGCTGCTGTTGATTAACTGAAAATTAAATCAATCTTTCTCAACACTTTTAAGAAAAGAAATCATCATTCTATTCCAGAGGAGCAAGATCTTCCTTTTTGCTGTTCTCTCACTCATGGGTTAGTTGGAAAATCAAGAGGTTTCTGCTTAAATGAAGAGCTACCTCCCTCTCAGATATTTCCCCTGCCAAAGAGATGCTGAGAAATTCCATTTCAGTAATCTAACATAGAATTCATAAATTAACATTGATGGTCCATGACCCACCAATCCGACATAATGCTCTTTGAAAACTGGCTACGACATAGCCATTTATTTTTACTTCCAGCTCTCAACTCCCTCTAAAGCATCATTATAAATGCATATGTCAGCCATTACTTTTGACTGTAAAGGCTTGTAAGAGCCTTTGGCTCCCTTTGAGCTGTAAATTTCTTCAGTCATCTCAAAGGTGATATTCCACTGTTACAACAAAAGAGATTTACTTAATTGACTCCAATTAGAAGAAAGGAATTGAAACAACTCCACAACAAAATATCTGTGCGCATGCCCCTCATTATGAAGACGTTTCAGAATTCTCCATCCAAAGAAAAGTTCTTAGCTCCACATAGGCAAAGGTTTAGGAGCAAATCTGACCTTCACAGTAAGATCAGCACAGACAGATTCTTTACTAATATGACATCTCTCAGATATTGAGATAAGCAGAGTTTCAATGCAATCCCCTGCAGCAGCAACAGTGTGGGGAAGATAGAAGAGCTGAGTTCCTCAGCTCTTTGGGTGCAGGCATCTGACAACCCAGTCAGAACAAGGAACAGTGCAATTTTTTCAGAACCTATTGGCTACCTTATGCCTGTCTCAGAAGGTTTTACCCCCTGAAGTATTTCCAACCCTTCTACTTTTGTGTCTCCAGATGGGATACTGATAAAAGGACTTCTTTTGAAAAAGCATTTGAAAATAAAAAGATACATAAAGAAGTGTGGGCATGGGGGAACACATTGCTTGGTCTTTTCAGAACACAAACTGAGGAAACCTTACCCTTTCTCCTGGAGGTCCCACTGGGCCAGGTGGACCAGGCAAACCTGGGGTTCCCTGAATGGAAAAGGAATGATAAACTGTATCCATTACAGAACAAACATCACAGCTATGCTAACCATCCCATAAAGCTCCAGTATATATATCCTTCCTCCTTTTCTGTCTAATCTCATTGTACACTAACACGTAGCATTGCTTTCTACAGGGCATTACTACTCCCTAAAAGCATACTCAGGGTTATAAGGACTAATAAAACAGGTAAGGAATACAAGGCCCTTGGCCTGTGACTGACCTTATCCAATATATGAAACTAAATCCAGAACAACATTTGAGCATCCCCCATCTAGTGTTTAAATCCCCAGTAAAATTAAGGACAATACAGTACCCAAGGAATATTCATTATATCACTACATGTGCAGACCAATGATCTTAGACTATCCAAATTTGGCTCATTATCTAAAAATACACTAGTTTTTATCCTCACAACCTAATCCTAGTTTACAATACAGAAACCTGCAAATAACTGAAATTTAATGTTGTTTTCTTCTTTCAGAGCACATACAATTAATGTCCAGAGACCACTTGAATTCCAAAAATAGAAAGTAATTAGGCAATGTTGCTGAACAGGCATTTTGCAAAGGTTCTGCAACCTTTATTTGAGGAAGACATTTGACTGCAAGTGGTCAGAAGTTGAGATACCTTCCTGGAGAGTTATCAGTGTACTCTTCCTAATCCAAGGGTCTATCATTGTGCATTCACACCTGTATAGATGGACATTTGGCTTGACACAATACATCTGCTCTTTCGCTCTTGCTGTTTTGAAAGGTTTACTATTCCCTACATTTCAAATTCCCAAGTGCAAGATAATTATGTTTCCAAAACTGCTTCTTAGGAAGGTACAAGAAGAGCCCATGATTCCTGGTGATGTCAAAGTCAGCTGTCAGGCAGCCAACCTGCACCAGGAATAGTGTAAAATGGCATTATCTTGTCTAAGCATCAACTTACCGAACGCCCTGGTAGTCCAGGCTGGCCAGCATCACCTTTCATTCCTTGACGCCCCTATAATTTGCATAAATGATTGCAACATATTCTGAATTACAGAATACCTTAGCAAAATCATTAATTTGTGTAAATGGACAGAAAAAATTTCCCACAACATACCTAAATTAAGGAATCCATAAGCCAACTACATATTATGGAATAAAGATACGTATACTTCTTAAGAGAAGCAATACCGACCACCTCACAAACATTTGCAAATGCTGGTTGGCATATAAAAACAAGGCAAGCAGACATTTGAAGGGGGTACATATATTGATAAGAAAGTGACATGGACTTTTGAGCAAGACAGACTGATACCAATGTCTTCACAAGCAGGAAAGCTGCGAGGGGTTATATGCTTTCTTCCAACCTCCCTTTTCTTTCTCAACTACTGAATGGAACTGCCTAAATTCATGAAAGGTGAAAGCTCAGCCTTTTAAAAGTATCAGTATTCTTCTCTAACCCATGGTCTAAAAGGCATTACACACTTCCAGAACACAAGGTGTAGGGGAATATAAAGAAGGAATGTATTGCCTTTCACAACTAACTTGCACTGTTAATAACCAAACAATCTGTTAACATGGTCTGCCAATGTGAATCACAATTGGTATGAAAAATAGGACTCAAAAGTGGTGCTCTAGCTTCTTGTTAGCTAATGAGAAATTCCATGAATGTTCTTTTACTTCTTCAGACTTTTTCAACTGAATGTGAAAAGAAATGCATTATTTCTATTCCAGGGGTAAAAGGAATTTGCTTTCCCTTTCTTGCCCTTTGGGACCTCTAGACCATCTTGGTGAAGTTTTTCCTCCTGGTATACAACAAAAAATCTGAAAAGTATCTACACAGGTTAAAAAACTCTATCTATTTTGTCCTTACAAAGCAGAAGGTGTCCCTAATGTCTATCTTAAAACACATTTTAATTTCCATTTCCCAAATCTCATTACACACGGAGTAGGTAACCTATTTTCAAATATAAAATTAGGTAGGATGCAATCAGACTCCAGTTCTGTTTTGTTTTCCATGAACTCTATATTCTGATCAAAAACTTCATAAAAAAAGCTCCAGGATGTATTAAAATTCAAGCTAATCCTAAATAGGAAACATCAGAAATACATTCCTGCTTTGGAGATGATTACTTATTCAAATATGTCAAAAACAGTCTTATTACATTAACAATCTCTAAACTTTCAGCTACTGATTTAGGCCAGAAAATGGAAGTTGGACACAAGTCTGTGAGCAAGTCTTCAAATTAATATTTCATGCTTAATTCTCCTGCACCACAGTTTGATAGTTTTGAGTCCTAAACTGGAATGCTTAGCAAGAAAAGACATTAAGACTGAAAACAGAGTAGCGCAACACACATTACAGCACTTGGACTCTTCCCCTTCACTGGCATCCCATAAGCACATTCAGGACAGGCAATGCTATTGTATTAAGAGACTTATTTCAAAAATAGGCTTGTTTCATAATATTCCTGCATTGCAGGGACAAATGAATGTTCAGACAAAGACCACCATCCCCATAGACAGCTCTGGCTGCAACACACATTCCCAGCTGCATTCGAAATGGCCACTCACCGGTTCACCTGGGATTGACAGCCCGTTGGGACCCTGCGGACCTGGGGGACCTTGGGGGCCAGGAGGACCTGTCTCGCCACGAGGACCAGGAGGCCCCTTAACACAGAAAATGAAAACAAAATTGTAGATGTCAATCCCTTCTGAGATCTGTAACTGCAAAATCCTTTGGGTTAGACACTTAAGGTAAATCAGAAGCCTGGAGCCACCTTTAATACTTCAGAACAACTTTAGAAATACTTATTCAAGTGGCATACCCTTTCATAATCTATTCTCTGATTCATGTTGGCAGTCTCAGGCCAATACATGCCCTCTGGCAGTGTGAATTAGAAGTATAGCCACGTCCTCTGTACAGAGGAGAGAACAATAATGTTGCAGTGTGTGTTAGTACTCCGATGCATGTAATCTCAGTATCCTGATGTGCAGTCAACGCCTTTGAGGCTACATAGACTGTGTTATATAGTCTAAAATACATAGGCATAAATAGATGTACATAAATAACATAAAGGCACATTTTCAAGGGAATTTTCAATTTCCATTCTTAGCTCAGCATAAAACTAAGCATATAAATTTTTATGCAGGTAAGCATGCAGTAATATTGTGGATTTCAGGAAATATACTTACAGATGATCCAGTCAACCCCCTTTCACCTCTGGGACCTTTAGCACCTGGGCCACCCTAAATTGAGTATTTGGAAAGAAAATGTATTTCATACACAGAAAGCAAAGGTACATAAAACTGGTGTGCATTATGCATCCTCTTCAACAAACTCTTATGTGAAACCCCAAATTTTTGAAGTGTGCAGATCACACTGCTAAAAAGATTACAAGAATAAAAGATGCATGAGGTACTCGGGTGAACCACATTAGCTTCAGCCTTGCCAATTCAGCTCACAAAAAATTATTCTGATTTTTGCCTCTGCAGACATAAACTTACTCAATTTATATTCATTAGAATCTCTGGATACCTCTCTAGTAGACCACCAGACAACTTAAATGGGCTTCAGATTTCTCATACAGCAGTTTGATAGCTTCAAAGGGACTACCGAGCTAACTCCTTATATTCAAAGCAATTGATAGGAGAACATCCATTCCATGGATTGCTATCTCTCCACACAAAAAAAATAAAGTAACTAACTAATTTATTTCCCTGGCAGAGTAAAGAATCTTTCCTTGGAGTGATACCTTGATTCTTTATTTCGGAAAAATATTTGCACAGTCCATTAAAAATATCTTGTACATAATGTACAAGACAGCTGAGACTGGGCTAGAGTCTCATCCTATCAAACAATGAGGAGCTATTTGCAGTGATCACACTGGAAATACAGGAAAAGATTATATAAACAAGTAGAGGTGGCAGGAGCTGCCTAACTGTGTTCCAAATTAAGATGAAAATGGGACAGATTGCCATGATGTTATGGACATGTTGACAAAAACTATGTCTCTGACTGACCTTTTCTTCACAAAACCACGGATCAACACAAAAATATTTCCATAAATTTAAAAATCAGAAACCTGTCTACTGCAAATGATTACAGCTGGTAACTTACAGCTGGTCCAGGAGGTCCTGGAGGTCCCACACTGTCCTGAGTACAGGTACAAGCATTTGGAAGAGCTGGGCACTTTGCTTCATCTCTCTGAAAATTCAATCACAAAAGTTACTACTGTTTTAAAGAAAAGTACTCAGTGGCATCATGCTTTTCTAAAACAATAGCAGAAAGATTCTCTATTATCCTGTTTTCAAGGAAAAATAAAACTCACATCTCAACAGTGGTTTCCAAATGTTTCTACAGGACCTTTTTTAATTTTAGCTAATTTTCTCTGTTAGCTATACAAGGCATTAACAACAGAGGCACAAGCAAAACCAAATTCAGGTGCAATTTCTGTTGTTCTAATATTTATATGCACTAGACAATCAACTTTAACTAACAAAGAACATTTAGTTATTTTTTGGTTTATTGAATGCCAATCCAAGCAGATATTAACTAACTAACTAACTAACTAACTAACTAAATAAATAAATAGCTATTCCATTCATAAGACCTAGGATCTGCAATATCACAGAAACACAAAATATAAGTGACATTTTTTGCACCATTCCTAAGGGACTCAGTTCTAGCACTACAACCTTTCTCCATAAAACACAAAACCTCGAAATGCAGTTGTTGTTCACTGGCTGCTCTGACAATTGTGATTTAGAGGTGTTGTCAGTACAAGGTATAATACCAGGTTAATATTGATATTGCTACATTTCCTATTAATAACATTTTCCTGAATAGCCTCTAGTTTATTTTTACTTACCATAGAAGGAAGATCACAGCATCTGTCTCTGCTAGTCCAAACTGGACTGCATACAATGTCAAAATTCTGGATTTCTAACTGTAAAAGAATGGAATACTCTTGAAAGATCCTAGACGTGTTAATTATGAAATCTAGTAACATTAGAATTAAAAATTACTCCTCAATTTCTTTCTAGTGAGATCAACATCATTCAGACTTTTACTTCGTCTTTTGACACTGACAGAAAAATTAATTTTGAATAATAAAAAATTTAAAACCAAGCCTTATAAGCTTACAAGAACTTCAAACACTGATGCTTGCTCTTGTTCAGGGGCAAAAGATAACCAAATAATGTGACTCAAGAAATATTTTGTAATACTTAATGAATAATACCAATGAATTTCTACACTGGCTGAGTGCCTGTACAGTTCAACATTAAATCTGGCTGAAAAACTTTTGGACTATCTCTGAAGACTGCAGTCCTTGGGTCATATATTAATTCAGATTCATAAACAGAACTTTTCACTGACATTAGCAGAGAAAAGTTTTGCAGAAAGGCTGAAATGACAATCTTAGGCAGACTGTAGGGTAAAAGGGGTTTCCTCTCTTCTCTTTCACCCCAGGAGCTATGATCTTGTAGTTTGATAAACACAACCAAACATTTGATGGTTAGCACCAAGAATCTTCATCAGCTGATAGGGTTTGCACATGTGGGTCAGATTGCAGACTTAAATTTTCTGATATGGAGCCCAGGTAATAGTATTGATTACATTTTAAGTATAGTTAATCCATCAGGATAACTGGCGACCTTCATAGCAGCAGCCACCTTTTCATTATGGTCTTACAGGTCATAAAGTCATTGTGGACTTCTCTGGTCACCCAGTAGAACACTTACCACAGAACATGCCAGAATTAAAACCTGTTCATTAGAGAATGTCTTTCAGGAAAAAAAAAATTCTTCTTTTAAAAATGTTTGATGATAGAGAATCCACAGCAAATGCAGCATTCACTGACTAACTGTTCTCCCTATTGAGAGAAAAACATCCCTGCTCTTGTTTGAATTTACCTGACTGCAACTTTCAGCTCTTAGATTTTTGGTCTATCAATTCTGCTGGAATGAGAAGCTATCAAGACCAAACTTCTCAGTCAAGTACATTAGGTCTTACAGCACAGACACGAGAAGCTTTGGGTGCAACACTGGTTTCTTAGCAATCCTTAATCTCTGATCCCTTTCCTAAGGAAATTTCAAGGGCTTGCATTAATGAATGGATTCATAGATATTGCTTACTGTTGCTGATCTTCGGTCACCTTTTAGAAGTTTCCCAAGTATTTCATAGCCATCAGTTGTGATGTTCCCAGCCTCCTTAATTGGTTTTTCCAGTATTTCGCTGCAGTCAATGTAAATCTTAACATTTGATGACGTTACAACAATATGGACCTGAAAAAAGTTAAATGCAATATTTAGAAGGCATAACAGTATTTCACTGAAAAGGTAGTTTTTTTAAAAAAATAAAATTCCTAGTAATCCTGCTTTAATTTCAACTGGTGGAAAATATCAAACTCAAGGAAAGTCTGTGACATTAGTAACCTCTTTAGAATGTGTTGAAGGTCAATAAGATGAATACATAAGCACAGCTAAGAAATACTATTTAATGTAACAGTTGAACTATAATTAGCTATTCAAAAAGCTTGCCTGAAAATTGCTTTAAGATGGCATAAAAATAAAAAATAAAAGAATTTTTGAGAGGAAATGAATATAAGCATTTCTTGTCCTCTTCTGATGTCTGGGACCACACAAGAGGTTTATGAATCTGTGACTGCCCACAGGCTAATAGACTCTGCCTGTAGTTCAGAGAGTAGATTGTTTCATATCCAAAGATCCAGGGTTCAGTTTCCATGGATGACTCAGCCAGATGCATTAGCTGTATTGAGATACAGGCCATGACCACAGAAGCCTGCCCAGAACGAGACAAAATAATGGAAGAGGCAAGAGAGAAATCACCATGAGAAAAATATGGCTACAAAAACATATGCCAAAATAAGGGGAACAGGGAAGAAGAGAAGGAGATTAATTATTGGAAATATGGGAAATATAGGAGGGAGAAAGGTATTAGTGTAATAAACAGAACATGTTTACAGGAGAAGAGAATGAAAACACAGTAAACCGTACAGAGAGGAACAAACCAAATCTAAGCAAAGATTATCTGTCCAAAAATGTACAGTATCCATGATAAATGTTATGTAAGTGAATTTTCTACATTTCTGTGAAAACAGAAAATATTCAGGAGACTCCAGGAAACAAACAAGAGGCTGTCATTTTAGCACATCTAATATGCAGTTGATGGAAGATCATCTTAAGGCAACAGAATGTTTTCAGGGGCTTTATATACCTTATATAATGCATACATATTATACACATCATTATAACATCTATGTAATTGCTAAAATACCAATACATTAAGATCAGCAGTAAAGAATCCCTGACATACACACTTATGTTTTAAAGCTTCTTCAGAAGCATATTGCTATTTGATGACTGCTTTAAAAAATGGCATAAAAATTAAAGAGAGATTCCCTTAAACTCCCTGAGTCAATAAGTGCCTAAACAATCTCCTGAGACTTTGTTCTTCTGTTTCCCTATTAAATTTTCCCATGCAGCATTGTCTCCAAGGCATCAGCATTGCTTACGAAATACTCTTTTAAAATTATGTGCTTGTGCTTTATACCTCAGTGCTGTGTATACAAGTGGGTTTTTTTAATTAATATTCCCAACAATGTTCATTGAGCAAATTAAAAAAGGGGGGGGGGG
>VWZD01005782.1:1334080-1345051 GCA_013396695.1 Sakesphorus luctuosus
CAAAGTACAATTTGCTATTACATGCCAGACTTCCTATAAAATAAAATAAGTGCCACAACAAAACTTTAAATTCATTCTAATTTATACACCATATAACCAGTAATTTGATTGTATTACTAATTTTTACTGGTTAATTAATGTATCATCACAGATGTAATTTACTAATTCTGAAAGGTACCTAACACTCAAGTTCTTCTACTGGAGTGTTAAGTATTTGTCACAATTTAAATAAAGACATTGCTTAGGAAACAGATATTATTGCATTTTCATCTGCACACAAAACTTAGGAGAGGTGAATTTACATCAGAATGCTGAATGAGGACATCAACTTGAAACGGTTCAAACAGGAATAACTGCCTATCCATCCAAAGAAGAAGACACCCCAGCAACCAAAAATGGGCAGATCTCTCCCAAGTAATTGACTCAGTCAGCTAATCACTGATGCAATGCCAGATTTGAATTCCAGCCTGAATTTTGTGGCCTAGACATAAATCTAATAAAATGAGGCATCTAGTGTTTACAGCAAACAAAACATCTCTGTGTATTCAAGCCTGATACATTTTGCTTTTAACAATTTCTAGCACACCAACACATAGAATCAGTTCTGACCATTTCATTTATGAGGCTTTAGGAAAGAAAACATATTTTAATCATTCTCTCTGGAACCTTCTAAGACAAAGTTTGATGGTGTTCTGATTTACTACTAAGTGAAACATATCAACAAGCCAAGCAAACTAATTTCCATATGAGTATCAGCAGAGGGACATACATTCATTATCAAATTTTCTGTGGCTAACTACTGCAAAATGGCAAATTAAAAGAAAGTCTAGTGTGGTAAGAATAAGAAAGCAGAAGTGTCTGTCTGTCCAAAACATCAGTTATAAACTTAATGACTGTCTCAGGCAGTCAGATTTTTTCCTATGGGACCTGCCAGATTCAACAGCTTTCACCATAGCTATGCAACACAGAGTGCTCAAGCATGCCAAAGTAAATTTCCCTACAGTGAGGTGTAGTTAACTTTATTTCACTGAATGAGCCACTAAGTCATCAAATGAAAACCACAAAAATGTTTGATATTTTGGAAAACATCTTCTTGTATTGTAAAGTTTTGCCATTTCTTTTAAACTGCACGGTAGAAGAAATTGCAGAAGTACCTTTAGGAATGTGTTAATCTTACTTTCCTTCCTTCATCCAGCTGAAACTACTGCTATCCATTATAAGAAGCTAATCAACATGGCTGATCACACATAAGGCTTTCCCAGCAGGTGACCTAGGGAAGCCCATGATGCCATCACTAACAACCTGACACAGACAGCAATGTCAGTAATCATCCTGGAGAGAATCCAGAGAAATCTGCCTAGCTACATGACGAAATAAATCCCCAATACAGCTCTTTAAAACAAGGCTCCTGCAGCTACTTTAAGTACTATCAAAATCCAAACTTTTGATTCCTTTCTGGGGAAAAAAGAAAGGGAACGACACATTGCGCTAAATAACT
Source organism: Sakesphorus luctuosus (assembly GCA_013396695.1). Classification (NCBI taxonomy): domain Eukaryota; kingdom Metazoa; phylum Chordata; class Aves; order Passeriformes; family Thamnophilidae; genus Sakesphorus; species Sakesphorus luctuosus. Next base: position 1,335,579 of record VWZD01005782.1, read on the forward strand.
GAGACATTTTCGCTTAAGAAATAGTCCCATAAACAAGAATTCATAATTCCAGAGCTTTAAGATAATTTGCAAATGGCTGTTACTCCTGCACATCGTATGGCACCTTAGGTCCACTTTCTGTTCATATGTATTAGTGTATTTAATTATTCAAATAATACAAAATTCTGGATTTTTATTTTTCCCTGTAATTGTTTTTCACCAGCAAGTGCAATAAACAATTTTACATAACTTCTGGTATTTCTAGCAGCTTGCAGGGTCTGCAGGATTATTCCCTATTTGCTTTGATAAATGAGCAGAGCTTCACTGTCAGATAATTCTGTTCAGCTCTACCACATTTAGAGCAAGCAAAAATGGGATTCTAAATGTCAATGAAATTAGCAGAATATGCTTAAAACAGACTGCTGGCAGCAGAGCATGTAGAGAGCTCCACACCACTGACCTGCAGAAGGGAAGTATCAACCCTCACACTGATATATAAAATGAGGTATGCTACGTGCATTTCCTGCTGATGACTCAACTTTTACAGCAAAACAATATATATCCTAGACTTTACTGACAGTTTTCCTCACTCAGCTAGATTCATACCTTTCCTTAAAATTCAGTTGTCCTAAGAAAACTGGCAGAGATAAAAGTCAAGAACAAAATAAAGGCTGCTTAATGAGGGTGTGATCCAAAGCTAATTGTAACTATCAGTTACACAATCAGTGACATAAACAATCCTTCGTATATGCAGAAATAATTAAATAAATTTTAAAAAGTCTAAAAGGAGAATAATTGCATATATCATAGAAACAATCTGAGAAATTATTTTCTGTCAAATTCTGAGGAAATCAATAGCTTTTACAGGACTGTGTGATTTCCGTAAATATCTATGTTTTAAACAGATGAAGTCACAACACATTATAATGCTGGCACCAGCTATCTTTCCCGGCTTTCAGTCTAGGAGGGCTCAGCTGAAAATGTGGCCTCCAGTATCTGGAATTTGACAGAGGCAACCCCTTATCAGTATCCTCAAAGGAATGCTGGAAGTGACTAGTATGCAGGAGACAGTATCATAAAGAAAACAAGTGCTATACTCCAGCCATATTTAGTCATCAGATGAAAACTAAACTAAACAGAAGGGACATAAATGAAAACATGAGAATGTGCACTTCAGCTGACCAAAAATGTTGTAATTGCAATTCACTTTCTTGACCTAAACATACATACTTCACACAGCAAGAAAATATTTTTGAATTATTTTTAGATATACGTGTCGCCTGAAATCCAAATACTTGGGTAACTAGAGGAAAGGAATCCTGGAGGAATCAAGTTTTAGTAATTCCATGCACAAAATTAGAAAGGCAAGCACAAAATTATCACAATTCAAGGCAGATGCAGTAACATGCAAGGATTTCACTAGCCATTTTGACAATTCAAAAACCATAAGTTTCATTCTAAATCACAAATAGATCTTTTATGGACTCTTTCATTATCATTGCTTTCTCAATTAACATGACAACAGAGTATTTTAGGCCCAGTGAATTTAAGCCAAAAATATATCAACACACATTCATACACACAAAATGCATGTACTATATTTGTTAGACATAAGAACCTTATTCAATATGCTATTCACCTCCCAACATTGTTCCTACTCACTTTCTCTGCCTATATCTTCCTCTTCTCTGAATAATTTCAAATCATTACACCCCCACCCAAACTTTTGTCACCACAACTTCCTTTTCTTTTTTTTCCAGTTTATCTTTGATTCTCCCTCTTTCATGTGCCAGGAACCAGGCTACGATTTCTTGTTCAGATATATCCCTCCACTTACACCATCTTGACAAGTTCTTGAAAATCTCTTATATTGGTTCAAAGAAGAGCTGTAACTTCAGAGATCTTGTTTTACATGATCTGTAAGTCTCTAGGTCAACTTAAAGTACTATCCAAACACCAGATAGAACTGGCAGTGACTTTTGCCTAGTTGTCTTCTATTTCAAAGAACAGCACATCAGAAAGAAACATTTGTAATTTCAATTCTTTACCTTATGGAAGCTTCCATAAAAGATTTTCTTTACTTCATCATTATCAAAAGTTACAGTTTGAACCTCTCCCCTTGTATCCTTGTTAAAGAATGACAGCACTTTGCTGGCAGCTGGAATAAATGAAAATAACACATTTCATTCCACATGTGCTACTGAAACCACCGTTCTAAGATACACTTACAGATAAAATCTAGCTTACCCCTCATTTGGGTAAGCATGAGGCATAGGTGGTCTTAATGACCCATAAATATGTACTTTCCTTTGATTTTATAGTTAATATCAAAGTTGAAATGTAGCTTAGATTAATTACTCTTAGTTGACTAATAGATGACCAAAGTTTAAAAAAATCTTTTAAAACTAAAAATATATAATCTTTTTGCCATGTAGAAATGCTTTGGGATTGGAAATATTTGGGAAGAATGAATGCAAAGTAACGTAAAATACAACTTCTCTATGAAAAAAATATAACCATNTGTTTAATGGAACAGAACATTTTAACTACTTCCTTAAAGAGAAAAGACCATAGTGATACAAAAACACGATGTTATCTGTTAAGATGAACTCACAGCCTGTCTTCAGCTGGTCCTGGCACCACGATTATAGAGGAAGCCAGAATATGACCAAGAAGTTTTGGGTATGTTCTTGTGGCAAGATTGTGTATAAACTACATATGTTTTAAATTCCTTGATGATAAGTACAGAAAAAAAGACTGAAGCTTTATTCACTTTTTATATCTGGCATGTTTCAGTCAGGCAACAGCACTTAACTATTGCTGCCTTTCAGGCACAGATACGGTAAAGGAGATATTCAATGTCTTCTCTGCAACTGGTAATGCATTTGGGCTCCAGCTCATTCTTTAGTGACTCAGGTTTAAATTTGTGATGTTTGAACTGTTAAACATTAAAAAAGCAGAAAGACAAAAGTAAATAAAAACATGCTTGAAATGGCCTGTAGTATTTTCTGAAGGGGAAGGGAGGGAATGCAGTTAGGGAACTGGAAGAAAGAAGGCGGCTATTTCTTCTCTTTAACCATTATCATGGAACTTAGATGGGGATTTGGCCACATGAACACAAATATAAAAACCTTAAAATGCAGAGAGGACCTGTTTTGTATATTATGCAGAGCATATGTACCCATACAACTATGGACACTGCAATAAAAAATGTAGCACAAAGTCAACAACACCACACAGCACACTGCAAGAATGCAAGTATTAATGTAGATATAGCAACACAAGTTATAACTCAGATAATAAATTATTTCAGATATGGAAACAACTATGCCACTAGGATCAGTATGCTTTTATTGCTTTGCTGGCTCAGTCTAAAGTGAGGTTTATTTTCTGGATTCTCATGAAAAATAAGCACCCAGAATACTCTGGCAAGTTCTCCACCTCTTATAGCAGACATTAAACTATGCATCACAACATTCTAAAAAAATTAAATAAATAGGAAGTCTGTCTTTTTATTGTCTTTTCATCAACTGATCCTGCTAAATGCAAGGTCTATCTTAACTGAAAAGTGGGATTATCTGTACTTCCCAGGACTGTAAAAATCCAGGCCGTCAGAGAACTGTCAGTCCTATAGCTATTAATGTGTGTCAGTGATCTCAAAAGTCCTCAAGTCCTCCTCTTTAAAACTTGTGATCTGAGAGTGCTGGCAAAAAGAAATTATTTCTTCATAAACCTCAGCTCCTGCACTTGAGATCCGATCTTTACGCAATCTGGAAGGATTTCAGAAGGTTTCAAAGGCTTCTGTGAAAAGACTACTAAATTTCCTTAAATTTAATAGGAACAATGGGTTATCTTTAGGCATCTCCTCTGAACCAGAATAACCTTTTCTGAAACTTACTTAAATAGACAGGAGAAAAGCAAATGTGAAAAAAATAAAAGACAGAAAGACAGAGGTACTGTTCCCCTCTTAGTAAAACTAACTGCTAAGTCTTTTTGTTCCTTGTGAAAAAAATATTGGCAAGAATGACCATATATTACCCATCCATAACCAAGCCCTAAGATCACAGGCCCTTGAAAACTCCACTCCATTTTCCAAATAAGGCAAATCAAGTAGAGGAGAAATTACCCTAAGTCACTGGCATCAATGTGCTGCTTACTGCGGTAGCAACAATGCTTCTGAAAAAGTGATGCTAATCTCACCATATTGAACCCATTTCTCTCTGGCAACACAGAGCTTGTTATACTAAGAAGGCTGTTGTTCAGCTGCCTAAGTATAAACTCTGGATTATATGCAACTCAAATAGTTGAGAAGCATAATCTCAAAGAACAATAAACAACTGGATTAATAGTGAACTGTGACTGCAATGAAGGAATAGATTACCATATAATGAGAACAATGATAGATATTCTTTGGAGTATATTTCTTGGTGTTCAGTAAAAAGACCACCAAATTAATGCATCTTCCATAAGACACTAACGCTATGATCTACAAACTCTATTAAACCTTCCTCATGTGCTCACCCAAAATACGAGTCTTTCAGGTTTACTTACCGTATTGGCTGGCTGACAAAGGCATTTTTGTGGAGTCTATATGCTACATAGCTTGGGAAAGAGCCTGATTCCAGTGATACGCCTTGTACAGAAGCAAAATGCTTTTCTGTTAGGTTATATGACTCCAGCATCTTGAAACCTTTAAGTCCAGAGAGAAAATAAAAAACAGAAATACTGTAGAGCTGTAAAAGACACAAATGAACCTATGCCAAAATATTAGACAGTTGCTTACCAGGTGAAGTGTATCCTTCCAAGTAAATAAGGGGACAAGCTGAAAGATATGAAACAACATATAATTCAAACCTACAAAACTTAACAGGATATGAACATATATATGTATACTTCAGAAAGTTTTGTTACCAAGTAATCTGTGCTATTGTTAATTATGAGCCAACTTTTGTTACATTTGTCATCGTGTCCACTGCTGTGGTAGATGTACTGTCAAAATCCTTCCTTGTCACATTTAGTAGGGTATTTCTACTGCGACAAATTGTATGGAATAACAAATGAACCCACAAATATTTTAAGAGTATAATTCATAAGAAGAAAGGAGGACAATGACACAGTCTTTCCATGAATATTTAAGGCATGAGTCAAGCTGCATAATAGCTGTCAGATTCACAGGGAAAAACTGTATTTATGTAATTCCTCAGGAGCCAGCGGATGAGGCAGTTAGAGAGCACACAGTTGCACATGACAGGCCTGCAAATTTCTTATTTTTGCCATAGAAGGATTTCACTTGAGTAAACAACTGAACTGTATTTAGATGATTCTAAAACAGCACCAGACACTATAGCTGTACCTCTTTAGCAACCTTATTCCAGTGGTAAGAGACCAGTTGTGTCCTGCAGTTCACATTAGGCATAATTCTACTTCTTCTTAAAGTGTCTAGAAGTTGTCACTGACTATAACTCTCTTTTTGTTATACCAGCACTTTTGAAATACAGGACAAGATTACTTACAATACAATGCCCACTTCAAAATTTTTTAAAAGTAACTTGCTTCCTTAAACTATATCCAGTTATTATGAAATCTAACTTTCTTATATGAATATTCCTGTCGATGTACCTTAAATGAGACGGGAACTTGTATTGTATTTTCATGGCAAGGTTTTCCTAACAGGGGAGCTACAGGGGTGATTTCTGTGAGAAGCTGCAAGATGCTTCCCCTGTGTCCAACAGAACCAGTTCCATCTGGCTCCAAGATGGATCTGCCACTGGGCAAGGCTGAGCCCATCAGCAGTGGTGGTTGCAGCTTGGGGAAGCATACCCAACAAGCAGTGGGAGGCGGGGTGGGGGGTTATGTGTTTAAGAACGGCACAACAACCTGCAGCTGGAGAAAGGAGTGAGATAATGTGAGAGAAACAACTCTGCCAGGCGCTGGAGGAGAGATTCCCCTGCATTCCTGGTCTTCCCTGTGGTGAAGACCATGGTGAGGCAGGCCCTCCTCCTGCAGCCCATGGAAGTCTACAGGGAGCAGATATCTGCCTGTGGAGGAGCCCATGCTCAAGCAATTTGCTGGAAGGGCTGTGGCTGCATGGAGAGAGGAGCCTGCCCAGGAGCAGGTTTGCTGGCAGGAACTGTGATCCCATGAGGAACCCCCACTGAAGCAGTCTGTTCCCGAAGGACTGCACCCCATGGAAGGGACCCATGCTGGAGCAGTTCATGAAGAACTGCAACCCCTGGGAAGGAGCCATGTTGACAAGTTCTTGGACTGTCTCCCATGGGAGAGACCCCACACTGGAGCAGGGGAAGAGTGTGAGTTCTCCCCCTGTGGTGGAAGGAGCAACAGAAGAAACACGTGATCAGCTGACCACAGCTCCCATTCTCTGTCCCCCTGTGCTGCTGGGGCTGAAGAGATAAGAGAAAATGGGGAATAGCCCCAGGAAGAAGGTGGGGGTAGAGTGAAGGTGTTTTAATACTCGATTTTATTTCTCATTATCCTACTCTGATTTTATTGGCAATAAATGAATTATTTCCCCAAATAAAGTCTGCTTTGCACCATGAGAGTAACTGGTGAGTGATTGCTCTCTGCCCTTATCTCGACCTTTCTCTCCTCTGTCCAGATAAGGAGGGGAGCGATAGAGTAGCTTCCGTGGGCAACTGGTGTCCAACCAAGGTCAACCCACAACTCAATTGTAGCAGTAAATAAAATTAATTTGGGAAAAGAAAAACCAATGTCTTCTACTTACTTGAGGTAGCTGTCTCACACACAAAGGTGACAAGGTTATCTTGAATCTTTTCAAAGGCATCAAAGTCATCAACAATAAACACGTGACGCTCGCTGGGCTTGCTGGCAATCTTGGCCAGCTCATTGTAATCTACATCAGCCACACCAACCACAAACACACTGAAACCTGTAAAAATAACACTTGTTACTTGAAATATAGTAAACATACATTACTATTTTTCAGGTCAATATTTCACAAACCATCTCCGTCATTGATTTCTCAGGATCTACCTATGAGCATACATTCTGGATATCCTTTCACCCTGTCAAACCTCTAGAGGGTTTATACTGGGTTTTGCATCTTTCAAAACTTTCTCCCTCACTGATTTTTCTTGGCCATTATCCAGTCTCATGCAGCCTTGGCTATGTAGTTCCCTCAATCTCTTAATAGAACATGTGAAATTCTCTCAACTATACATTATGTTAATCTGCTCTGTGGCTAAAATCTCTGTATAGACTATTAGTTATCCAGTTGTCTGTCTGTTGCCACCTACTGCATTTCATGTTTCTCAGTTTCTCTTTCACTTTCTTAGGGTAGTATTAACCTCACCAATTTGCATTTTCCCAGTTAACAGGAAGTCTAAGCTAGTTGTCTAGTCTTTCTCAATTATTACCAGACAGACATGCAATTCATTTTACTTCCCTAATATGCTGAATTCAAGATAGAAAAAGTCACTGTCTGTAGATGTCTGCCTGTTCTCTTCACTAACCATAAAAGGACACTACATGATGACCTTAGATTCGACATTTAGTTGTTGATGTCTTAAGTCAGACAAGGAGAACCCAGATGCTAGAATTCAATCATATAATTAGGTGTAAATTTCATTGATGAGAAACTGTGCAGACATTGGAAATGCTGGTTGAAGGCTGAAAGCAGAATTCACATTTATTCCAAATAATAAGGTATTTTTATTTACATATTTTTTTTTTCAAAAAGAAGACAATTATCCCTCTGTAGCCAGTTCTGGTGAGGTTTGGCTGAAACAATCTGTCTGGCTTTGAGCATAACATTTGAGATATGTAGAAACCAAAGCCAGCAGAGAGGAGAGGAAAAGTGATAAAAGGTTTGGAAAACTTTATCAAAAGAAGGTTGAAGGAAATGGGTTTGTTTAGGCTAGAAAAGGGAAGACAGAAAAAGGAAATGACAACAAGTTTCTTACATGAAGGCCTGTTACAGTGGACAGTGATCATCTGCTTTCCTGGTTAACTAGGTAAATGAAGACAATCATTTCACTAGCCTGAAGAAAGACTTAGGTGAAACCCAAAGCAAAACTCTCCTACTACTCAGGTAGTTAAGCACAGAAGCAGATTGTCCAAGGAAACTGTAGAAACCATCTGACAGAGCTGTTTGTTTCAGATCACAAAGATGATAGCTTGTAGTGTACATGCATGTGATTCCCATAAGAAAGTACATCTCCTTGCTCAGGGATAGGACTCTAGGTGGTTCATGCACTGACATGCTAAATTCTAGGTGCCAGGACAGATATAGATTATTATATTCACATAAGCTACATTCAGAAAAATCTGAAGTGGAAGTGCAAAGTTTCTCAGCTCAAAAGGGAATAAAGGAGTCCATTCAGACCCAGCTCCATCAAAAGCAGTTACTTTAACTGGAGATCTATTGGTTTATTCCAGATAAAACATAAATCTCAAAAAATCTCATAAGCACTAGAATGGAGTACACTTCTTGATGATCCCTGGGGTCCATGAGAAAGAAGTAACTGAAAACCACATCTTTGACATGATATGCATGAGGAATTACTTGAAAGCTTTGGGAAGCCACATCCTTTCCCAGAGAGCAAGCTTGACAGAGAAAACGTAACTCTGGTTCACAGAGTGCAAATTCTTTAAATAGTTTTGATTTTTTTCCCAAATACTCAGCCTAAATTTCTGAGTCCATAAAAGATGAGTAAAGGATCACCAGTTAATTGAAGCAATATGGAAATGAAACAGCCAGGTACTGTGAATTGCTTACCAGAGTGCTGAATGACCGTTGCTGCTTTCCTCACCTCATCCTGAGACCGACCATCTGTGACAACAACAAGTACCTTGGGAACACCTCGTCTCATGCCACTCTCCCAGGTCAAAACCTTTTCTTTGATAAACGTTAAGGCTTTGCCTACAAAGTGTACAATAAAAAAGAAATCATCCATATTATCCAGAAGAGAAAAAAATCTTCCTTTACTTTGTAAGGGGAACAGTCACACAGATAAAACACAACAGAAAAACCTAATTCTTCAGCCATGCAATATTACAATAATGAGGTAGTTTCTGAAAATATTTTATTTCAAGGAAATATAATTACAGGCCAGCGTTACCTGTCCTTGTATTTCCTCCTCTGTACTGAATATTTTGAAGAGCTCCCAGGGCCTGGGCTTTGTCATCAAATGTATTAAGTTTAAATTCAGATTTTGCTTCATCACTGTATTGCACAAATGAAACCTGAAATGGAATATATTGCAGTGTTCAGTCTCATACCTCTACATTCAGACCAAATCTCTCCACTGAAATATTTATTGTGGTTCATGAATAAGCACAAAATAACCAAAAAATCTTTTTCAAATATGTATTATTATACACACACACATATTTATATACTCCTTTCTTTCTTTCTTTCTTTCTTTCTTTCTTTCTTTCTTTCTTTCTTTCTTTCTTTCTTTCTTTCTTTCTTTCTCTTTCGTTCTTTTTCTTTCTTTCTTTCTTTCTTTTTCTTT
>VWZD01005782.1:1345304-1397489 GCA_013396695.1 Sakesphorus luctuosus
TATCTATCTATCGTTCCTTCCCTCCTTTCCCGCCCTTCCCTCCCTCCCCGCCCCCTCCTTCCTGCCTTCCTGCCTTGCCTTCCCTTCCTTTCTTCCCTTCCTTTCTTTCCTTTTTTCCTTTCCTTTTTTTCCTTTCCTTTTTTTCTGTTTTTCTTCCTTCATCACTGGTCTCCACAGAGAAGAGATCGATGCCTGTCCCTCCTCCTCTCTTCACAAGGAAGTTGTAACTGCAATGAGGTCTCCCCTCAGTTTTTTCCAGGCTGAACAGACCAAGTGCCCTCAGCCCCTTCTCATACAGCTTCCCTTCAAGGCCCCTCACTATCTATGCTGCCCTCCTTTGGACGCTCTCCAACAGCTTAATATCATTCTTCTATTGCAGTGACCGAAACTTTTGTATTTCAGAATATTAGCCTTTCAGAATAGACTGGCATTCCTTTGCATTTACAAAATGACCAATATATTGAAAAAATAATAGACATGCACAGCCATATATATGTGCTGTACAACAATCTAATATAAAAAATTACAGCATTCGGAAAGAAAGTAAAAATCAGATGTTAACTATAGGAATTTGGCTTCATCTTTAGTTTCCCTCCAAAATGTACACAGCTGAAATAACAAACCTACCTGGATTCCAGCGGGATTAATCAAGTCAAAGGCTCCTACTGTATTAAAAACGAATTTCACTACTTTGTTGAAGTTATCATCACCAATACTCCAGGAAGCATCAGTCAAGAATACTATGTCTGCTTTGGCACCTCTGCATACTGAAAGACCAAGAAAAGGAACCCTCAAAACAGGGAAGTGTTGAAGTCTAGCAAAGCTCTAGAACAAAGGGATGGCATTAGGAAAGGTTTCAAACTTCATTTCCTCAAAATGCTATCCTAGTTTTAAATCTATTTAAAGTTTTGAAAATTGGAACTAAACTATGAAGTAGTGCAGCAACTACATAAAAAATACTGAATAATTCTAGAAATAAACATACCATCCCGAGCTGGAGGGATTGTGGGAGGTGGAGGAGGAGTAGGTGGTGGAGTTGGTGCCTCTGTAGGTTTGAGAACTGAAATTAAATAATAATTTTTTTACTCCATATAAATGATATCATTCAAGGAAAAACTCTAGATTATATATTATATTATCCAACTTAAAGATTCTTATCTCTTCTCAATAGGTAAAAAATTTACAACTGGCAAGGAAAACTTTCTTGTTTTACAAGAATAATGAGATTATAGCAATTGTTAAAACAAAGGTATATGATTTCATTATAACAAGAACACTTTTACATGAGCTCAGTAACACTGCATTCTGATAATGCATCTATTTTTCATCCAAGTTCTTGGAAAATCTTGTTTTGAAGAAGAGGATAGGAATTTCTCTTTCCCTCAAAAGCTCCATTTGACATAACACTGAGAGAAAGGAGAAAGATCACTTAAAAGAGGTATTGAAAGCCATTTAGGAGAAGGACAAGTTCTACAGCTAAAACAAGACAAGTTCTACGGCCAAAATTTAAGCTTCACAGTATCTATTCCCTACCTGTCCGCTCCCTCATAGAGACTGGAGGTCCCTCAAGGTTAGGGGTCTGAACAAAGATGGTAGCATTGTATTCTGTGTCTGGTGAAAGGCCAGTAAAACAGTGGCTCGTTTCTGAACCACGTACTGTGATTTCCTGTCCTCTGGAACCTGTCAAAAAAAAAGCCCAAGAGAAAAAAAGTTAGAACTTACTACTTCCCTTTTAATACGTGTACAAATAAGTGTAGAAATTATAGACCTCTTGAAAGGAGGTTGGAGACAATGGGACAGCAGTCTTACTCTTGTCCCACAAAAGCCTTTCTAGATCAAGACTGGGTGGGAATTATGAACCCAGGAGCATATTGGAGTTTAAGATTGCAGTCTACATGTGAAAACAGTAGATTCCCACTAACAAAAGTTCACTTGACAATAAGCAGCACTTCTTTGCAGCTTTTTCACCACTAGAGGAAAATAGGTTATGTTCAGAGCTTTAAAGCCCAATCAGATGTATCATAACTTATAGTGGGGAATTGCCACAAAGACAAATAAGTGGTGCTGTCACTAACATAACACAATTATGTTTTTCCAGAAAATGCAAAAAATAAAATGCACTTACCATCAGCTGGGTTTAGCTTCAGCCTGTAGGAAGTTGCTGACCGATGAGGTGACCATCGGATACAGAAAGAATCCCAGCCTACTTTGTAACTTGTTAGGTCAGAGACATTCAAATACACTGTGAAAAGAGAAGGAGATAAATTGTTCTCTGGAAAATAGTATGTAATGGGCAAAGAACACCAAAATGAGAATTATCTTAGCAAGGCTGGTCCAGAATTTGATTTTTAAAAATACTCACAGAAAGAAAGAGCAGTTTCTAGTTAAATCTCTTTATGTTACACCCTAGAGATCCCTCTCTAGCTATGTACAAAGGTCCAAAATCTGATATCCTTCCTGTATTGGGTAACAGCTTATTTTATGAGTTTTCACATGAAGTAAGTTAATTTCTTTATGAAATAAGAAACTACCAAAAATCAAAATCTGACTCATATAAATGGTAGCATGAAAAGAATGTACTAATTCAACAAAACTCAGGATTCTTGATTCATCTTAACTTTTTGAAGATTCTGAAGCCATCATTAAAACCATCTCTTTTTGAAATGTTGACATTTCAACCATAGGGCATTCCTGTGAGGTAAAAGTAGAGTAGCAAAAAAACTAGATCTGCTTAGCATGTTTAGATTCTGTAGTGCCCTGGAGACTGTTAAAGATTGACTCCAACTATAGCTTAATAAAACTCTAGGAAATAGACAAGATAATTTTATATCATCAAATCATTACTTAAAAATATATCTTCATTACTGTTACCAAGCTTAGTGGTTTACATCATGGAGAGATGATAAGTATTTTCCATGAGAGGATACTCGGACATTCTAAAAACCAGCCCTAAAAATCTTCACATAATCAATGTTAACTCAGATCATCTTATGTATCTAAGTTGACTACAACAAAATTATTCTGACTTACATGTAGTGCCTTGATCTGTCAAAGGTATACTCATTCCAGAATCATAGTGGGCATAAACATTCACATCATAAGTAGTACTAGGAGACAGATTATGCAAGATGTAGGAAGTCACTTCTCCCACAAAAACTTCCCTGGGCTCATTTGAACCTTGGATTGAAAGGAAGCATTAAGTACAGAGAGAGAAAGAATCATGATTACATGAGCTACAAAACTATTTTCCGTCTCTTACATGTCAGTAAATGGTAATCTCTTTTTTCTCAAACAAAGCATACAGATTTCTTATATTTTTGCATATTAGAATGTTGCAAACCGAACATACACATATCTTTACTAACTACTATGCAATGTTTGTGTTAAACTTCTAGAAAGGTATATATATTTCTTGCCTGTCACATAAAACAAAGGTTCTGAAGGTCATTAACACCTAAATACCTGTCCAATGCTCATCTCACATACGCTAGTTCACATCCTTGGAAGGACAAGAGGTATTAAAGAGGTAAAGATCAGGTCAGGTGACTGCATTAAATTTTAACTGTACAATTCAATCCCTATAATTGAATGTATGAAACTGTGTTTGATAGTTTTGGTTCTTTACAAAATATTGATAATAGGACAAGCTTTCAGGAAAATCAGTAAACAAAGGAAATAAATAGATCCTTTAGCACAAATATTTCATGATACATATTACTTCTACTCTGATGTGCCTTTAGCTACTCACTGTTCTGAAACTGGTACACTCAGCATGAACAAGTTTTCTTACCCACAGGTTTGTATACAATTTTATAGCCAAGAACAGGGGATGGTGAAGGATCCCAGGAAACTCTGAATCGTGTATACCATTCATCAGTTATATACATATTTTGAGGAGGAAGCAGGCCCACTAAAAAAAAAAAGAAAACCATTCTAATTAGACTAGTGACTGTTTTTCAACCTCTAGAAGTGCACACTTTTGTTCTAGAAGGTAACAAACACATCAAAAACCTAATTAACATAATGAAACCTTAACAATATTGAGTATTCAAGGAATATGTCTTAAATTTGAAAAAGAATACACAATCTGAAAACTAATTACCAGTTCTGCCATTTCCAGTCAGTTGTCCACCATCTCCATCTTCATACACAGCGACAACAGTAATTTTATAGGGTGTATCTGATTGTAGTGGTTGTAGTATCACATTATTTCTTATGCCAGGAACTGTTGTCTAGAACACAAAAGAAATAGAGACAAACACACTCACAGTCTTGTAACTGATCGGCAATCATAGTAATGAGACACAAAAATTTGTTTTGACATTAGGAGCACTTTTCTTTATGTCCACTGTAGATATCTTAAGGATTATATCTTAAGGATATCTTAAGGGTTATAGCCTATAAGCAATTACTAGTATTTGATATTTCAAATTATAAAACACCATGGTCAGCAAAAAAAGGTAAATCAAACTGACTCTTCAGTCCCAGCCCTCACATCAGACTGCGATGTTGTGGTTCTTCATAAAGATTTCAGTGCTGTTCCCACATAAAAACAAAGAAGTCATGATGACATGTTTGGAGACAGCAAATCAGAGGAAAAAGCTCATACAATGGGGGCAAAAGTCAAAGTAATTTCCACTACTCAGCAGTTTCATCTCTACCTTTTCGTTACCTTCATCTTCAATACCATTTTCTTGGCAGAAATATGTTAGTCTGAGTAGGAAGGTCTAAATACTTTCATATACAAAAATGTCTCTATTTATGCATTCCTCAATCTCTTCAACTTCCTGGTGCAGCCATGCACTATTGCTTCCTTTTAATGAAAATGTAGGTATAATCCCAAAGGTGATATTGCTTCATAAAGCTGCCACAAAGCACTGAAACTAGTAACTTGAGGAATCTATCTCAAAAGCATGTCCCAGTCAGTATTTTCTATTAACACTTGATTAAAAATTTCAGTTGTTTGAGACTTGGTGTTTTTACAAATTGTACAGTGTTTACTGCAAAGAAGATATGTGTTGCTAAATATGCATGTCCTCATTAACAGGTGCTGTAAGGATTTTCAAACAGTGATTTTTCAGCATGTGCTATACAGTAAATACAAGCAATAATAGAATTTAAATAGTGTTCTATACATGTTACATTTTGGATGGTGGCCAGTCAGCAGGAATTCTGCCACTGACTTCTACAGGATTTGAGTTTAGCTTTGCTATAAATACTCCAAGAATTTTATAAGCTTCAGACTAATTTGTGCTATCATAAAGCTGCAGGAAATGAAACACAAACACTTACAATTCATTCCTAAACTTACAACAGCAAGTCAAGGTTACCATTGTTTTCTTACTAGACTCTGCCAATTCTCTTCAATTTATAAAATGCAGACTTATGTATATTCTGTATCTTAGCACACTGACTCTACAATGAACAGAGTATGAAGTAATAGATGGCTACTCATTGTATCACATTTGAACTAAATGCCAGGAAGCAGGTTCTGCTCAGAATCTTTTGATTATTGTGTGGCTCACATATTTAATATTATTTTGCACACAAATTTGTTCATTAAACCATATATGTTCTACAACTTCATGAAAAAAACTTGTTTCATACAAACCATGGCTTCTCAGTATTGACAATGACCAAACAACACATAGAGCCTGCAAAATGTACTACATGTAGAACAGGTATCTTTGTTTTTCTGTAGCCTAAAGAATCAACTCAGAACATAGTGCTTCCTAAGGAATTACAGAACTTACATATTCATCAATAGGGTCTCCCACAGTGGGTGAATAAATGATTCTGTACTGCTGGACTGGCCCATCAGCATGATCCCATTGTACAGAAAGGCTGTTTGTAGTCTCATCGAACACTCTTACATTCCTTGGTCCACTGCGAGGCACTAAAGAATGACAATGCAGAAGGTTGACTGCGGCATGATGCTTCTAGTTCAGTGTCAGCCTCATCAATGCAAATCTTACCCTGAAACCAAAGCTAACGGCCCTTCCTGAAACCCAGAATAAATATACACAGGTAGATTAAGTCAATGATAATACAGCAGTGCCTGAAGATCTTAAATAGAAATAGGGCCTAACCAGAGGAACTTGAGCAGTATGGAGGGGAGAGAATACGAAGAAGATGTGCAACATGAGCATCTACATACATTTTGCTTCTCAGACTCCTGCAGACAAGTATAACTACATTCACATCTGCAAGTTTTACATGAATATGGGGATTTCACAGAGAAAGCACAGAAGCAGCAAAAGAGAGATGACATTATTGCCATTGTCAGTTTCTATACATGTTATTCCTAGAATGAATTTCAAAGAAGCTAAGTGTAAGCCACCAAAGATCCCACAAGCTAAGTTGTAAAAAGGAGGGTTTGATGTTTAGGTATCTCCAGCAAAACCCCAAACATCTGGCAGACTGACACATACAATTACCATGTCAGACTCAGAAAATGAAGCACATTTTTTTCTATTGGCAGCTAATTTACCCATCTTAATGTGCTACCTTTTTTTCCAAAAACCAAATTGTTATTTATCTGTAATAGATCTTCTAAGAACAGACTTTAAATTCCTAAACATTCAAATTAAGTTTACGTCATAAGTGAACATTACATTGTGCATTACGCATGTACCACAACTGACAGATAGCACAGCAAAAGTTCCCTCCCATGAAGGCCTATAATTGCTTCAGCCATAACTCAGATGCACTAATCTCAGAGTTGCACTACATGGCTTACATTATTTGTAACTGTAGCCAATTTTATAAATACTTCACACACCCATTTTGACATATATTTCACAACAGAAGTGCTGACTGCCTCTTACATGTTCTTCCCTGTGCTTGGCTTGGATTTCCCTCTCCATCTGCATACAGAGCTATAACATTTATTGAGTAAGCAGTGTCAGGAGTCAAGCGCTCCAGAATCACATCACGAGTGCTGCCTGGTACCACAATCTAAAACGGAAACAAAAGGCATCTATTTAAATAAAGCTCAGTTTACACCATGTCTTTTTAGAATGAAATTTGAATGAAATACAAAAAAATTGGGAACATGACCATCTGCCCACATCCAAGAAGAGTTTAAAATACAAAGAGTTTTAAAATACAAGTTTAAAATAACCGAAAAAATTGACACAAAATCAATAGCAAGTGGGGGAAAAAAAAAAGACAAATACATAAGGAGCTCTCATTCTGCAAATAGAATAGTTACTTTTTACATTTAATACGGAAATAGTTCAGAAAAAAAAAGAATAAACATGAAGGAACAGAAACTAAAAAAGTAAATTCTATCACAGCTTATTGACATATAAAGGACATTAAAAATTCTCAAATTTCCTTGCATAAAAACATATTCCTCTGTACATATACAATGTAGATGTACATTTGTGTGACTACATTCACAGTCAAAGGTTCAAAACTGCACTTATTTCTACACACCCAAGAAGTCTCACTACACATATGAAGGGCAAATTTTTACCCATATCCAGATTTCACTTCCAGTATTTAAGACCTACTTAAACACTAATGATTTGGGGTAAGCAGGTGGTAAAATCACATAAACTTGGTATCTGGTTTCATAATTAAACATTTCCTAATAAATATTTGTTATTTCTGTCTCTCTTAAAGAAGAAAAGGTTTAATTTAACACATCTTTCATTTTCAATATGCAGTTTTAAATAGAAGAGTCTTATTTCTTATTTCTTTCATTTCATCAAATTAAGCCTTTATTTACAATGGCCTAAACTCCACTGTGTTTGCAACAGAGACACTCCTGGGATGACAGTGGGTCTGAGTTTATTATTTTCTTTTTTCACTCATTGAAGGAAGCAATTTTCTCCACACACTTTTGACAAAAATTATAAAAACTAAATTACTTACAGATTCTGATGGCCTTGGGCCAGACAATGGAGCGTAATTA
The DNA here is from genome assembly GCA_013396695.1 of Sakesphorus luctuosus. NCBI lineage: Eukaryota > Metazoa > Chordata > Aves > Passeriformes > Thamnophilidae > Sakesphorus > Sakesphorus luctuosus. Next base: position 1,353,226 of record VWZD01005782.1, read on the forward strand.
ATTCTATATTGCTGTACTGGACCTGGAGCAGGTTCCCAACGGACATTCATGCTGTTTGGTGTGGGATTGTAAACATGAACATTTCTTGGTGTTCCTCTCTCCACTAGATCAAGGATAATTTAAATTAGGTTTTCCAAAGTTGCTTATGTGAGTCCTATTTCTACTTGAATTTACAACAGAGCTCAAAGGAAGATGAAAAGCACATCAGCCCAAGATAAACAGATTACTTTTGTTAGCCGCAAAACTACAAATCTAAGAACCTCAGTGGTTAGTCTTTCCAAATCTCAGTGCCAGGCAGTTAAGTACATGTTTATACTGAAAACTGAAAGTATGATCATAACACTTTGTTACTCTGTTGGTGATCAGACATGTATGAAAAGTAACCACAAACCACACATTTTAGCTCATGTTGACATTAGGAGCTCAAATTCCCTGGAAAGTACCTGGTATGGACATTAGCATGGATTAACATCAATATTTGCTGTTTGTTCACCAGTATTGCTACTGTCACTACAATTAAAATTTTACAATTCTGTGAAGTAAACAGCAAATTCACTTCACAATTTAGGAGCTGAGCTTGCCTGAGATGTGAACTGGAAGCCTCCACACACAAAAAAGCAAAGACAATGGAATAAGTTACAGAGCTGCAACCATAACCAAGCAGCTAAACAGTTTTTTGCATTTGTGTTTTAGTTTTGAGGGAAATAAACTTCCACTTTTGATGTAAAATCAAGTTCTAATGATCTGAGCCACTCACACAAAAAATCTTAACATTTTCTTGAAAAGGACTATTTACTTACAAGTTTTTCCAGTGACAGAGGCACGTCCACCATCACCCTCTGGGAAAACTGGAACCACAGTTACAGTGTAAGGTGTGTTGGGTTCAAGAGTCCTCAGGATGACATAGTTTGTGTTTCCTGGTACTGTGGTCTACAAATTTAAAGAGAAAGCTAGAGGCATGACACTTACATAAATATGTAAAAAATGTTTAGGCTTTTTTTGTTTCTCACTTACTTCTCTACCCCATCTCATTGCCAGACTGGATGTAATAAAACTTTACAAAAGGTGAAGCTTAAAGTAACCGGGTTCATGGTGTCTACTGGAATTGCCTTTCAAGAAGGTTCTGTCTCAGACTTAAGAAAAATGATTGAGTTCTATGCTCTCCTATAGAATCCCTTACAGCTACCTTCACTTTTGGGTCCAGATCCTGGTCTGATAACAATAGTTGCACAGTTTGCGGTGATCTCTTTAATGACTACTATTCAGCAGCTTAGAGGCATTAAGAGGTCACTTTCTAAATCAAAAAAACTAAATATTACATAACATCACAACATGCCAATGACAAGAAATAATGAGAAGCTCATGATAGAAAACAAAACTCCACCGCATTTAAGAATATTTGTCATCAGTAGCACTCTAGATGGTACTGAAACAGGAGAAATTCTTGTACTACACATTTCAGAGTACAAAAGAAACACAATTGGGTAATGGAATTTCACAGCCGGCAGCAAGAGTTCAAATTTTCATTATTTTTTTAGCTATTTAGCAACTAAGTAATTTCAGGAGATTAGAATGTTTATTTTTCTGCTTTCAGAAATATCATAGCAGCTGACTGCCTACAGTCACATGACTTCTTAGCAGTAGAAATGGGTAGAAATGAGGTCTGCTAACTTTAGCGCCTTCTGTACACCCTGAAGTCAGCTTTACATTCAGGCACACTGCCCTAAGAATAAACAAAGAATTGTGTGTGGCATTAAATTTCTATGCTAAGAAGTAATTACTGTTGTTCTACTACATAAAATCAAACATCTGATACATATGGGGGTAACTGAATTTCCTGGAGATGCAGTGCATTTTCTCCAGGGTAGCCATGAACAGTAAAAAAGCCAGTGCATAGACAAACAAGACCCACTTCACTCAGCAGCATTCTCTGACCAGCACCAGTAATTTATCTGAGACAGTAAGATCCACATGAAGAATTTACCATTTCTTCTGCACCTCCAGCTGTAGGTCCATAAAACACTTTATACTGGCGAGGACTTCCCTCTGCATGATCCCATCGAACATTCAGAGTACTGGTGGTTGGATCATAAGCAAGCAAGTTCTTCACAGTAGTCAGAGGTTCTGAAACAGATCAGTGAGCTGTCAGAAATGGGGAATCATATTCTCTCACCTGTGCTGTCAGATCATGACTAGGAAACGTTTCATTAGGAAATTTAAAAATCAACAGGTTTAGTAGTTCATGTTAAATGTTGTCAATATACATCAGCCCCATCCAGCAGCATAAGATAAATGCAGCAAAAATGTATTTCTGGATACTATTTTAGAATTATGCAATGAGGTCATTAGAATTTTTTTCTTCATTCCTCACCCAACACATGGCTGTGTCTGACTTCCAGTGCAAGCTCATTATTAAATTATGTACAACTGTATTAATAAATTTATAATTAAACAATTAATTAATTAAACATAGTGAAATGGGGTTTATGCCTGGAGTGTTTTTGATAGCAAATCACTCAGTGATTTCTATGGGATGATCAAAACAACTCATTAGCATAAAATGGTAGACTCTCAAAGTGCACACTACACAGGTCAGCCTCTGAACTGAAGGTGCTTAACATCACGCACATGAAAGTTACATACCTTCAGATGCTTTAAGGTGTTTATTAAATTTTGGCATAAAATATTTAAAAAATTAAAATTATTTAAAAGTTCCAAAGTAACATTAGGGTTTCTCTCAGCCTTAAAAGCCATCCAGTCTGAGGTAGTGGACTACAGTTTCTCTACAGCCAGTAGACTTACAGGTCTTCTTACTTTACATATTTGAATCCCACCAAAGGACAAATACGGATGGGACTAATTTCACCACAAGAAATTTTTCTCTGCTAATTTGAAACGCAATACATCAATATTGTATTGCACCTAATAAGAAGATCTGAAGAAGTTACTTACTAGTCCTGCCTCGTCCTGTCATTCGTCCCCCTTCACCATCTGCATACATTGACAACACAGTAATAGCATATGGTGTGTCAGGCTGCAGCTTCTGTATCACCACGCTGTTCTGACGCCCTCCAACCGTAGTCTTCAGCAAAACAAAAGAAACACATTAAAATCCCTTTTATACTGCCTCTTCTGTGCCTACTGCAATAGTGCAGAATGTAAGCATTTGAGGCAGTGGAAAACACTATGATGTAACATATGTTGTAATGCTCTTGTGACTGATGCTGACAGTAGACATTTAACAGCAGTAATATTTAATACATATTCTTCTTAGTAAGTTTAGACATAAAGCCACTATTCTTTAAAATATCTAAACTTGCATATAACCACAATTATGGATCAACTGCCAGTTTTTTACCAGCACAAACTATATGGTAACTGACTATATCCTATTGCAATCAATCAGTCTTTTACTCATTTTGATAGACTTTCATTTGGACTCTATATGCCCCACTCTAAGTTAGAATGCAAGCATGGAATGAATTGCAACACTCTGTAGCTCTCTAATGTCCATTACATACAATATCAACCTTGTCTCTCCTTGATTTCAAAAGTTTTACAGCATGATACGTCAGCTTCTAAACATCTTAAGACTCTATCATCTTTCATCCCCGTTTTTATTTTACATATAATCTTGTGATCATAATCTCCACAGAATAAAAGATTTAAGATGCACTGAGAGTAATACTTAGATCTTAAACATTTGAGAATCATGCTGGTTTCGCCTTTTAATAGTGTGTAATTACACTTGCTCAAGAGCATCCTTTGTGCTGTTAAGATTATCTACACATTTTCAAAGCCAATTCGGCTAATGTGTTTGTCATAACAAGCTTAGAAAGCATCTGATGATGAAGAACTGATAATGAGCAAGCATTTATACATCTTCGCTTCCATAGAAGTAGACTATTTTAACTTGCAAGCAAACCTTTTCTTTGTACTCAAGTGTAAAAAGCTCTTCTCAAAGAATAAATGCTTTTATCATCCCATCATGGCTGCCTCTCCATTTTAGTATCTGTTTACCTTTCAAAATCTGACCCTAAATGATAACTATGGTCTCTGCAGTTTGGTGTGCAGTTCGCAGAGCTGTCTTCAAATCACCTGTGCTTCTTCTTAGTGCTGAGGCTATTAAATCTCAGACAGGGCAATAAAAACCTTGCAGAAATTCTATTTTAAATACTTTGGTGGGGACAGCACTACTGCCTACCCAGTAACTACATTTTAATCAAACAGCCAAGTGAAAAAAAAAAAGCAGACAAGGAAGTACGATCCTATGAAAGAGTTATTTGCAGACAGGCGTTAAATGCCATAAACAGAGTATGAGTGTTCTGTGGGCTCTCCTTAAAAAGGGGTGTCTTCTAGTGCTGGACTCTATCCAGCTGTGAATAATTAAGTCTATTAACTACATTCTTTGCACAAATTTCAAAAGAATGCTCATAATTCTCTTTTTACTGCAATAACAGCAATTAATTATAGATATTAATTAACCTTCCTGCTGTTCCTTATTCTTCTAGTGATTTCTCCCTAAACTTGCATTCAGCTGTTCAATTCATTCAATAGTTCATCAACTCAAATGCATGTTGTTCAGAAGAGAGTTAAAACGGGTGTGTAAGCATCCAACTGATTCTAAAGTAAATATTCCTAGATACACTTCTGAACACGTGTGATCTCCAATTACAGAGGCAAGCTAAATGAATGTGGTTCCCATCTGAGACTGTTCCTCTGAGTCATTTGGCAGTAACCACAACAGCCTCCCACTGCAGAATAGGGCATTTTTAAGTAGCACACATTTCTGATAAACAGGCTGACTGAATTACCATTCCCAGGCTGAGTTGTGTAGGCTGCCAGGAGTCAACACAGCTCTTGCTGCTGACACCGGGAAAGCTGGCTGACCATACAGTACTGGCTCTCCATTACAGCTGCTCAAACATATTGAAAGTCTGAAATACCTTAAACATTTCCCTAGCACATGTTTTGCATGGATTTTTTTTGCATGGTTTTTCTGACCCTAAAGTGGTGAGAGACAGTCTCAGCTGTTCAACTAAAGTCCTCTGAGAGCACATGAACCACACCATGAAAACAATGGAAAACTCTGGACTACGAAAGTAGTCATGGTAGTTCATATTACTGATGGTTGTGATAACTGTATCTGTGACTTGCAGTCTTATATGCTGATTGATCTATTTCTCAACACATTTTAACTTTATTATAGGTATATCTATAGATAAATGCTTGAATTTCATGACCTTAGAGGTCTTTTCCAATCTAAATGAGTCTATGATTCTGTGATTTTTGAGAAAACAGAGTGCATCCAAAGTTACTGCTGCTCCATAAAGAGCATTCTAACTTGGATTTGAAAGGGGTGAAAGAAAAAGGTAGGATTATATACTGTTTCACTACAGATACAAATGTTGACCTAAAAAGTGATTAATATACACAATGTTCTGCCTTGAAAAGAAATTATTCTAATTGATTACTTTGCAGAAAGTTGCATTTAATGTTGAATAACTACAGAACTACAAAATTAGTTACCAACTGTTCAGGGCCATCCCCACTGATAGGCTGGTAAATGATCCTGTATCTCTGCACTCGACCACTGGCAGGATCCCATTTCACAGTCAAACTGTGTGAAGTTGCATTGTACACCTGAAGGTTTCGTGGGCCACTCTTTGGGGCTGAAAGTGCAATAAAGAAAAGAATAAATATGTAATTGATCAAAAAGCAGGGACACACAATTCATTCATACTTTTAGGGCTGCATGAATGGCTGATCAAGAGCTGAATGTACTAAGTACAAGAGAACATAAACTGTAATGTTTGTAAAATAATAAACATGCTGTAATCTAGTGTTTAGTATTCTTTCAAATACACAATAATATTTATGAAATGATCTCAGCTTTTTTATGTCAACATTTGTCACAGTTTAGGAAAAGATAGCTATGAGTTTTACTTAGTGACACAATACCTGGAAATTTAGATTCTTACCTTGTGTGGTGATAGGTATCAAGGGTACTAGAAAAAAAGTAGAAAGAATTTTCAGAATTCTTGTATGTGTATGCCTTCTGTTTTAGTAACTATGAATAACAACATGCAGAATCCCCTTATTTACTTACATGTTCGTTCACTGCCAATGAGCTCATCACTTTCTGATTCATCAGGATAGATGGCAGTTACTGAGATATCATATAATGTATCTGGGTTCAAATTTTCAAAGACCAAACTATTGTCATCCCCATTTAAGATAGTCTTGTGGAGAAATTAAAGAAAAAAAAAAGAAAAATAAATAAACAAAACCAAAACAAACAAAACAAACAAACAAAAAGTGAGATATAACTGAGTTACTTTTTACTCAGTAACATCACCACAAGTGGCTGTAAGTATGTTTTCTACACCTTCGCACTGAATTTCCATTGTGCACAATAGGAGGGCTTGCAAGTTATAGGCCATTTATCAATTGCATTTCTGATTTGAAAAATATGCCCTTTGAGAGACTGCCCAAGGAAGCTTGTGGTAGCTGTCTATTCTTACCTCCTGCTTTTCTGGTCTTCCATAGGGACCCCAGGTTATTCTATACAGAGAAACATCTGGAGCTCCATGATCCCAAGTACCCCTGAAACTATTTGTGGTTACATCTGTGATTCTGAGATTGACTGGTGCTGGCACAGGCTCTATTATGAGAAGAGGGAAAGTATTCAAAAAAATGTAACTACAAAATAAATACAGTTAAACGAAGGAATTAGTCAAAGAATTTAGATTATGTAGGAGATTCATCTCTCAGTTACCATGCTCCTAATTACTACTATCAAATGCTGTAGTATAACCCAGCCCACCTATCCTAAGCAAATCATCCTTTATAAGGTTATATCACTAGGTCATCCCCCAGTAAAACAGACATAGCTCTACTGACCTCAGCAGAGATCACAATTCACATGCCTACTCACAACATCTGCAGTCCTAACTCTTACATTTTGGAATTAGGAGTGATTATGAATTCATATAGACACAGGTCAAGCTCCTGCGTGAGTTTTTCCCAAATCCTAAAATTCTGTATATAAGCCAAAAAATCATGACTGAATTACACCACTTATGTAAAAAGAATTCACAGAGGTTAACTGTAGGTTAAGGAAGCAAAATATAATATAGCTACTGGGAAGAAATACGTAAATAGGTAAAACCAGAGGATTAAACTAAAAATAATTTCTTTGGCAGAGCTTTCCTCATCTTTCCATACATACACATTCACACAAAACCACAGCTATAGAAGAAAGAGTAGCACAACAGCAAGAACAAAAAATCTCACAAACATTTTTAAATACATCAGGCTACAAAAAATTCAGAAGAAAAAAAGTTTATGCATGGTTTTTTGCTTCTTTTTCACATCAGACTGAGGGACAGTAATAAGGTAACATCACTCATTTCTGTGTAGCTCTTCTGGTTAACTACCTTCTTAAATCATAAACCTAGATCAGGATGAGGGTGTCCTTGATACCTGCTTTCTCCTTTCAGTCTGTCACCTCTCTTGTACGGAAATCAGCTCTTAGTTTGAGCAACTCCATTGCCTTTCCTCTATTTGTTGAAGTTACTCAAATACTGCCTTTATAATTCTCTACAAGTAGAGAAGGGCTTAGCATTCCATGAAGCAATACATGTCTGTCTAATCCTGAGACATATGGCCCAGCTTCCTACTTACTTTCCTACATTCCTGCATAGACTTGTTAAACCTTTCCTCTCTCCTCATATTTTCTTACTAATTCTACACTACACCTCTCCTTCAGCCTCTAAACAGAAATGGTTTTGCTTCAGTTGCCCTATCACCTCTCTGTAGACTGCAATCTCAGTGTTTCCTGCAGTAAGACACCGAAATCTAAGATTGCTCGGGTTTACTATATTGTAAATAATGCTACAAATGCAAGTAAAATATTTCTCAGCCTAAATTACCTAAATCTCCACCTAAACTCAGTAACATTTTGCAAGAGGCACGACTTTTATAGAATATAGGGCAAAAATAACCATAAGAATTATTATTAGGAATACTTACGAGTGACAGCTTCTGCTTTTGTGGGCAGGGATTCTCCTTCATCATATACAGCAACAACGTTTACATGATACAGTGTTTGGGAGGAAAGGTCAGAGAGAGTAGTGCTGGTTTTGAGTCTGTCAATTTCCACCTAAGAATAAAAATAGTGACTTAAGAATTGCAAATTGCTCTATTTCTGACTCTGCATTTGATTTAATGGCAGAAATTCCTCTACTAAAAAAAACCCCCAAAAAGTATTCCGGACTAAGTTTTGCCATTTACTCCTAAATTTACACCCAAATATTGAGTGCTATCTACTAACTCCCTTGCAAGGCATATTATATCAGATGCATGTAATACTTGTTGGTCATTCACAGCTTCATTCTTTTGGAAACAAAGATGCAGACTGAACCTTTAGAAAATTCTCATTTCCTTATAAAAACACATTTAATCCTACAGAGGCTAATTCATGTCAAGCAGTGCAATTAAGGAAAGCTTGTACTTAACTAAAAAACACCTCTAACAATGCTCACACATGTTGTGATAGTCAGTAAAGGGCTAATATACCTTTATTCCACACTCCTGTACTCTTAATTAGAAGCTGTTCTTAGATCTGGACAAGACAACACTTCAGCAGACAATAGAAATGGCTATTTACCAAAGCACAGGAAAATTCTCCAGTCAGTTTGAGGATTTTTCCTCTCTGGAGGAAGAAGGCAGTACCCAAAGAAATCTATCTCGTGCTTATTGTGTTTCCAAGAAATCAATGCACTTTCCTGACCACAATCACCATGAACTGACATTCTTTACTCTGGTGGTGGGTTATATTACTGCTTTTACTACTATGTTTCTAACTTAGCTCCTCAAAAGAAAACTATTTCTTAGTACTTTCAAGAATTTACCTCCTTTACATCAGCGTCATCAGCTATTTTGTATCTTAGGATGTATTTTCGAACTTTCCCTGGGGCAGGATCCCAAAGGATATTCATGCTGCTGTGAGTAACATCCTGAATTGTTAAGCCTCTGGGTCCAGGCAAAGGTACTGTAAAAGTAAAGACAGTAGGAAGTGAAAATGCTATTCATGGCAGAGGAAGAGGTCTCTCACAGATAGAAGTAAATTCTTCTCATGTCTTTCACTGAAATAAAGGCATACACTTTCTGAGAAGTTCATTGTCCTGGAAATTAGATGAGACAGTTTAGGAGCTTGGTGTCCCAGCAATGACCAAAATAGCTACAAAGTATAGCTTCACCTTTGTAAATTATGAGCAGAATACTTTTAGAAGTATCAGTACATAAGATCATAATTTTTGGTGACAATAGCCACTTTTCACGCATGGTTAAGGTTTTAGCAATTTTTAAGGACATACAAATAACCATACTGCATGCATCTATTCCAGAAACATGTCTCTATCATTGGCAAATATTTGAGGAAGGGTATAAAAAAGGAAGCCATATTTAGATCAATTTCTTTCTTGATATAGTATGTTTCTGTACTATTTTCTACACTTGAGAGAAGGTCTGAATTTGGGAACAAGTTTTCTAAGTTAATGCAAGCAAAATTGAGAGCTTTTAAAAACACTGAGACCACAAGATTGTCAAGCCAACTTCCTTCATTATTCAAGGAAAATATTCTTTTGTTCCTCTTTTAATAGTTAGATCCTTTTCACTGAAATTGCCTTGAGATCTTTTGGAAATGTATGAGTGTTAGAAAATGCATAAAACATGGTTAAGGTGGTCTTCTAAACAAAAAAAATATAAAAACTGTTGTATGAAACAAAATTAAAATTAAATATTGCTGAAGCAATAACAAAGCAGAAATCAAGAGGTGCATACATGTCACTTCCTGGGTGGTGAGTGGGTCACTGGTGATATCACCAAACAATACGTAAGCTGTTAAAGTGTACTCAGTGTTGGGGATGAGATCTACCAGCTGCACCTCATTCACTGATGGTCCAACACGCATCTGCACATGAAAAGTAACACACCATGTTTAAAAACCGAGGAAAGCAATGGTAGAAAAGCAAGCAATGATTCAACTTCAAGGGAATTTTGTTTGTGAGATTCACAGTATATTTACAGCTTCCTGACTGATGTCATTGTATATAAAATCCTAGTAAGTTCTCTGCACTTCAGAAGTATATGCCAGTCTTTTGACTGTTGTGATAGTCTAACAGTTTTTCTTAATTTATTTTTAGTAGAGTACAGGAAGTGAAGACAAATTCACTTACCTCTTTCTCTGGGACTGGGACTGTGGCATTCACAGGTTCATATGTTAACAAATAACCAGTAGCTCCATTGAGAGGTTCCCATCTCACTCGCATGTAGGTTGAGCCAATGTCATAAACATTCAAGTTTCTAACTGAAGAGATTGGCACTGTCAAATACAAAATATTTGTTTGATTATTTATTTATTTATTTATTTCACCTTCTTCATATTTTATATCACAGGTAGCACCACTGAGAATAATGCACATGGGTATTAGGGTACATTATGGGTAGTAGAAAGGCAATCTGTGAGCACTGGTATTTTAAGTGGTTCTTAGTATAAGAATGAGATAATGATCATCCTATTTTGAATGTGGCTACAGGTTTGCTACATCCACAGCTAAACCTCTTACAAGTCTGCATTCAAACACTTTAATATTCTAAAAAGCAACATTAACTCACATGAATGCTCTAACAGGAAACAACACAACTGGTTTGGGATATGTACAAAAAGGATTTTTTTGTCCTTTCCTTTTGATTTTTGTGTTTCTCTAATTATTAAATAAACATCAAAAACTACAACAGACTTCATAAGAATTATGCACATATTTTAACAGTGTAATGCAAGCCTAACACAAAACAAAGTGAAATGAACAGCAGGTATTCAATATTACCAAAGAGGCAGAAAAGTCACCCAATATTACATTCAGCATAAATATACCTCAATCATACAGACAACTCACAGTAGAAACATGGCTAAGTTATATCTCATAGATGTGGCATAACTGTGTTGAATTGGGTTTTTTGCTAATTATAAATAATTTCTACAGTATTCTGCCTGATAGTAGTAGAAATTAATTACCTAGCATAAAAATAGAGTACACACTTGTATATGATCAGATTTCTGGAATTTATTAACTCTGTCTTGGTGTAATTCATGTCTGTTGTTCTCATTTTGTACAGCCATGCTTTATGAGCCTGGAAAGAAGCTGGGACAAACATTTCCTACCACATTGCAGTTTCACTTTGCTGAAGTTTTCCAGGCAAGATCTGAACAACTAGTGTAACACAACACAGTTTCGTAATTCAAATTAAAAATTTTGTTTCTGCTAAGAAGAAAGCCCATAGTGCTAAAAGTTCTACTGAATTGTTCCCCATGTGCCAAACTGGCTGTTAACATCTTATTCAAGATGCATTTCTAACTTACAAGTTGTTTCCCTGCCGATCAGAGGCTCACTGCTTTCATCTTCTACCACAGAAAACACATTAACAACATATTCTGTTTCAGGTTGCAGATCTTTCAGAACTGTTGTTGTTTCCATCCTACTTACATAAAACTACATAAAAGAAAAGCAATGTTAACCACTGTGCGACAAATACAGTTGTAATCTTATCTCTAAGAAAAACAATCATTCCTTGTGAAACTCATCAGAAATCAATAGTAAGGAGCTAAATAAATAAAGCATGGTCTTAAACTTTCATGTATTTTGTGTGACAGTATAGCATTATTTTTTCAAAGCACTCCATAGGGAAATCTCAGAAAGACTTTTTTTTTCAAATAGAGCTGGATATATTTAGCATGACTTACTGTGCATTCTGTTTTCAGACATGGTTTACACTTCTATATTAATAAACAGCATTTAAAAAGTGCCAGCAATACATGTTGCCACTTTGGACAAAAAGTTTCAGACACCCAGAATAATCTAGATGGTTACAGCACATGATTACAGCAACACCTTGCAGAACAGCAATGCCGGGAAGCAATCAAGCTGTAAAGTCAGTGTTCATTGGAACCACAGCTCCAACTTTAATCAACGGCCAAATCCTGAGGTCATGATTTACTAAGAGTAAACTCTCCATGAGTCAACTGTCTCCATGAGCCTCCTGAGTTAAGATTTAAAAGCCAAATTCAGAGATGAGGAGTTCAGAGTTAGGTACACAAAGGCAACTAACTTCACTCTCCTAAATACTTCATTCTCCTAAATATTCTTCTGTGTAGTTGAAGAGAGTGATGAGCAATTCAGATTGCCTAGGATCAACGGCTGCCAGTCACTGAATCTCTGAGTAGAGAAGGAATCACCACAAGATAAGTTTGATACTTTGCATTAAAAAGTTTGGAGTAGATGCTTAGGCAAAGATTCAAAGTACCATCATACACTGTTCATCTAAACACAACCTGTATCACCCACTGTCTTTTTTCTATTAACAAGAAAATGTATTATATTATGGTCAGAATATTTCTGGTACAGATATATTTAAACCAATAAATGACAGTGGAATAGGAGCAAAATGGAGTTACTAGAAATTGCAGTCAAGTGTTTTTAAGAAGTACATTTTAGTCATTGATTCATGACATTAAGACAATCTTGGCAGCCTTTTTCCATTTACTGTTATATCATACACAGCACAAATTTCAGAATGATATTACCATGATGTGGAAGTCCATCGTTATTATGGACAATGTAAAAGACAAACACAGAATACTAACCTGTTTAGGGCTGCCTCCAGAGGTAGGGTAATATTCAACTCTGTATCTATCAACACTCTCAGGAGGTGGACTCCATCTCAGTCTGAAAGAACGAGGTGTCACTTCTGAAATTACTAGGTTAGAGGGAGGAGGCAAATCACCTAGAAGTGGAAGGAAATTTAAAAAATAGTCATTTATCTTATATCATCAGAAGGGGGGAAAAAGCACTTGAAGTATTGACTTATGTTTCTGTTTTCTCAGGAATTCTTAAAATAACTGCATGAAGAGCTAGCTCACGATCACACTCTCAAGACCAAACAAGCTCCCTGTAATGCCTCTTCCACCTTCAACACCAGTGTTTCACTGGAGAACCATCAGCTAACAGTACTGTTTTTCCATGCTCAGCTTTGTTTTGGGGCTGTCAGACATTAATATTTGAAAAGAGCAAGGTTGCTGAAATTTTCCTCATTGGAGGAGTATCATCAAAGAACCTGTCATAACAGGCAAAAAGCTGACACACTAGGAAATATACTTCATGATTCTGGGGAAAAAAAAAAGAATGCATATCTAGTCATGTCATGCTGTGTTAGGCATAACATAGTCATTGTTGAAAGGAAAGGAAGAACCCCTGCAGGGTAGTCCAGGTGGTCTGCACAACTTCCCCACACAAGCAGCTGAAAAAACAGCCAAGGGCTACACAGTGTTCCCAATAAGTAATAAAAAGGAATTAGCAGTGCAAGCACGTAAATGGAAAAAGGATGAACTAGACTGCAAATGTGATGTACCTGGACCTTTCACACTGTTACACAGGTTCGTGGTTACATCATCAACAATGTTAGCCAGGAGGGAGAAATCTGCAACGTTGTAAGCATGGATGTCATCTGGATCCGTCGCGATCTGCTTCAATTCATTTTCGTCTGCATTTTTAATACCTTACAGAGAAAATATGAAAGCAAAGCCTGTTAGAAATTATGGCCATGAAGCACAAGACCATGGACTTAAGTTCCTAAACACATTCTTTGAATACCCTTTCAGGTACTTATGCCTGTGACCGCTTCTCTGTACATTTAGCAATGGGCAGGAGGGGGTTGCTACAGGGCGTCTCTTCATACAATACTTACCAATTGCATACAGTTCCACTCCCTCATCTCTGAGTTTTCTTGAAGGGGTAACTACATCATCTTGTGATTTGCCATCAGTGATGAGAACACCAATTTTGCGAGCCCTGGGCCTTAAGCCTGCATTTTGTTTGAAGTTGTTTTTTAAGATGAAATCCAAGGCCATTCCTAGCATGATACAAAGAAAGTAACCATCACTATAACCTATTTCCATACAGTAGTCATGGTAAGAGCCTATTAAATCCTAGTGATTTCACTCTGGCAAGATAATTCCACAATTTACTTCCTTCTAGTAGCATTTTCAATCTAGTTGCAGGCCATCATCTACACTTATCAGCAACTGATACTATTTCAGCCTTCTCAAAGTCTCTGATCTCTTACATTTTATGCATCACCCTCCTATCTGATCTCCTCTAGCCTTCCTTCTGGGTCCTAGTTGTCTTCATCCCAACCCTGACACAGAACTGACCTTTCATCTTCTCTTATACTCAACAGAAACACAAGCACTTTATCACCCAAGCTCTCTTCTATCACGTTTCTCCATACTTCCTCCGAGTTTATAAACCTATGCTACACCTGTACTCTTCCAAACATACTACATTGAACAGTAAATTCCTTCCATCATAGACATATTTGAGTTCACTGAACATTATTGGGGTCAGCTACTAGAATAATTTTTATTGGAGCCTGAGGACAATCCTGGCAGTGTGACATACCTGTTAGAGTGTTGCCTCCTTTGTACGGTAAGTTGGCTACAGCCTCTAATAAAGACTGTTTGGTTCGGTAAGCATTGAGATTCCATTCTGTCCTGGGATCACCACTATACTGTGCCAGACCTGGGAAAAAAGCCATCATTTCCTCGGTTACTATGTGTCTGTGTAGCAAATATGCTTCATTTTCCCTCCAACATATGACAACTTACCAATCTGTACTTTGTCAGGACCAATATCGAAAACTTCAACAATACGGGCAATGAAGTTCCTGATGGTTTTAAAATTTGGCCGCCCAATACTCCATGAGCCGTCCACCAGCAGCACGATATCAGCTTCTGCTCTGGTTCTACATTCTAAACCTGCCATGTCAACCAGAAAAATATAGCCTCGGCATGACAGCTTTCTTTCTCCATCCTTTTAGACCACATATGTCATGAGTTAGCTTCCAAAATAGCTCTAGTTTTATTCACTGCCACTCTGTCAAGTATGACCTGTCTGTGAACATTATTCACACTAGTCACTGGTGCCATGGCAAAAGCTGCCTAAATTTCTTCATGTATGTTTCCTTTTGTAAATAAGACTTTGCAAATGTCAAGGCCAGTGTTCTCTATTGTCATGTCATTATCTGTTTTGGTCTTTAAACATAGTTGATAACTTGATTTCAGAAGTTTTGTACAAGACTTCTAAACTAACCACTGCCATGGCAGTGAGCATTACCAGATTACACAAATTGACAGTATTTTCGTCTGTCATGTACAGCAAAACTACTGCTTATTTTTCAACTATGTAATAGTGGGATTAATAGTATATAATAAAACCACTTTAAAATAAATAGCATTTCTCAATTTTGGGGGGAAAAAAGACATAGTAATGCAGGTGGTATGGAAGTTTGCATGTATAGGAAAGCAAGAGCACAATTCACAGAAGACACAAACATAATGCAGGTAGGAGATACAGAGGGAACAAGAATAAACATTCATATAAAGCTGCAATGTTCTAAAAAGGTAGAAAGTTATTTCAGACATCTTCAGCTTACAAATTACAGAATAAAATATGCATAATATTGTTTTCATCACAAGGAAAATAACAAAATATTTATACAAAACAGAAAGACACAATAATTTTATCCACAGCCATTTGCAAAAAAAAAAAAATTAATCTTTCTTTCTCTTTTCCTGTAGATTGTGTTACCAGCTGCAAATTTTCTGGCTTCCTGCCATCAGAGCTTCTGGTCTTTATATGGAAGAAATCCCATTGAGAAAAATCAGCCACACTCATCACAGTTGAAAGATATTGTGATTTCATATATGTTCCACAGAATTGATCCAACACTGTAGACTCAGGAATATAACTATTCCATGTACCTGGGGGTTAAAAGCATGATCCTCTTCTGCACAGAAAATATAGATCTAGTCTTTAGTCAGGACAATAAAATCAGCTGGGAATAGGGTTTAAGTAAAACCACATTAGTTCAAAAAACTGCATGCATCACTTCAATATGGAAGTTAAAGTTAGCTTCACGTACAACAACTATTTTCACTTTTAGATTTCTTCCAACTACTATAGTTCCCCATATGGAAAACTCTAGTAAAGGTACCAGATCTAGGGTGATTTTTTCCCCTCTATCAATATACAATTTACTATTACATTTACAGTCCAAGATATAAATTTATTTTTCACATTAACCATGATTCAAATCCATGCATTAGTAAAATTAAATAGCTTAAAGAATATAACACTGAAGTCAGAAATGAGAGCTGCTATAACGAAAAATAATACACCAGTGTTAGAGCCATTTTTTCCTGCCAGACTTATTGAAGTTTTACTCTAATGTCACTGATGGCCTGTTTTGTAGTTTCTCTGTTTTACCCTCTAGTATTAGATGGAGTAGGACAGCAATTAATTAAGAAGTTTCTAAAAATGCTGTCAATAGTTATATAAGATGAATATTTTTACACAGCCCAGTGTCGAAACAAGGCAGCAGAGAGGTTAAGAAAGGAGAATATAATCAGCACTCAGAAACCTTTTTTTCTTTAACTCTGAAAGAACTTTGCAGTTATGTTCTTTCTCCTCACCACATTCTCTCTGATGCTTATGCAAGCTTTGAATGGCAGAGAAGGAAAGTCTTTATTATTTGTGTATACTTGACTATTAAGAAGCAAGGACCTGCTTTTTATGCTTTCCATAAAGGAGGACTGAGCCCTGAAATTTTCTCCATCCGGTATTATTAGCAGGCAGAGGCCATTAACCACACCAAAGGGATCTGCTATCATAATATTCACAGAGACTTTGAAAGAAAGGTTTAGCCACACAGGGAAAAACTCCCAGATACTGCAGAGACTCTGCAACTGCCTTTCTGAACTAATTCTTCTCCTTCTATAGTAAAAAAACAAAAGACCAAACAATGGATACGTTGAATTTAAATTTAAATGATACACACTAACACTGGGACACTCCCAGCTATCAGATCTTTGTTCATTATATCATCTTAGTCTTAAAAGGAAAAGTCACCATATAAGGACAAGCAAAGGGCTAACAATCTGCTTAAAATTCCTTGTTCTACTCCTGTGAACACCCCTGCAGATGAGCCATGATCTCTGTTCAAGAATTTGACCTTACGTGATTTAACACAGATGTGGATGGCTTGAAAATGCAACGCAGATGGCTTTGAATAATCAGCAAAACATGGGTTGCCTGCATTATCATTTTTATGAGAACATCTAAAGGGTGCAGGGGACTAGAACTGTGAACTGGGGCATGCTTAATGGTCATTTCAGACCACCAGGTTTATGTCATCAGGGTAAGGAGTACATTGAATCCTGTAAACAAATATGTATATGCATTAGAAAAACAATAAGGAAACATAGTAAACTCTCAGTCCTTTTTTATCCAAAATCCAAGACTGCCTTTTCTTCAATGCAGTCATGTTTACCTCTAGATAAAAATGGCTCCGAAGTAGTATCTGAAAGAGTGGTCATCTCTTGTCCAACCAGGGGGTTGCTCTCTCCTCCTTCAAACATCCCAAAAACATTTACCTTATATGTAGTTCCTGCCCTGCAATAGTTAAACAAATGCACCGTAACTAAAGTCATTTAGCTAGTTAAATGCTAAACATTTCACTTATTAAATTCCCAAAGCAAGAAGAATCTCTCATGGAAAAGTAGGTGCTAAAACATGAAGCCCAAATACTAGCTCATCCACAAGACAGTGAAGTTTCAACAATTTAAAAGCTGATTCTGCACTCTATACTTAAATTTACAGCCTTCCTCATTCAAATTGTTTAATTCTGGGAACAATAAAGAGATTGTCAGGCAGCCAGAGATCAGGTTAGGAAGGCTGGAGCCTTGATTGAATTAAATCTGGCCAGAGACATCAAGGTAAACAAGCTTCTACAGTACATCAGCAATAAAAGAAAGACTAGGGAAAACACGGTCCCTCTCCAGAAGAAAACAGGAGACTTGTATACCCAGGATATGGAGAAGGCTGAGTTACTGAATTACTTTTTTGACTCAGTCTTCACTGAAAAGTGTTCCAGCCACACCACCCAGGTCACAGAAGGCAAAGTCAGGGATGGGGAAAAGGAAGAACCACCCATTGCAAGAGAAGATCAGGTTTGGGACCATCTAAGGAACTTGAAGGTGCACAAGTCTACAGGTTCTGAGAAGTACATCCATGGATCCTGAGAGAACTGGTAGATGAAATTGCTAAGCCACCAGCCATCATATTTGAGAAGTCATGGCAGTTCAATGAAGTGCCCACTGACTGGAAAAGAGGAGACATAATCCCATTTTTAAAAGGGGAAATAAGGAAGATGTGGGGAACTACAGACTACAGAGATCAGTCTCACCTCAGTGCCTAGCAAGATCAAGGAGTAGATCCTCCTGGATATTATGCTAAGGCACACGGAAAATAAGGAGGTGACTGATGACAGCCAAGACAGCTTCATAAGGGCAAATGATGCCTGACAAATTTGTTGGCCTTCCATGACACACTGGTAGATACGGGAAGACCAAGTGACATCATCTACCTGGACTTGTGCAAAGCATTTGATGCTGTTCTGCATGACATCCTTGTCTCCAAACTAGAGAGAAGTGGATTTACCTACTAGAGTGCTCAGTGGATAAGGAATTAGCTATGTGGTCACACTCATAATAGTTATGATCAGGGGCTCCATGTCCGAGCAGAGATCAGTGATGAGTGGCGTTCCTCAAGAGTCAGTATTGGGAACAGTGCTGTTTAACATCTTTGTTGGCAGCAGGGATGGTGGAATCAAGTGCAGCCCCAGCAAGAGCACTGTGTGGTGTGGCCAACATGCCAGAGGGAAGGAATGTTATCCAGAAAGACCTTGACAGGCATGAGAGGTTGGCCTGTGTGAACCTCATAAAGTTCAACAAAGACAAGTGTAAGGTCCTGCACTGGGAAATCCAAAGC
This sequence comes from Sakesphorus luctuosus, assembly GCA_013396695.1. Taxonomy (NCBI): domain Eukaryota; kingdom Metazoa; phylum Chordata; class Aves; order Passeriformes; family Thamnophilidae; genus Sakesphorus; species Sakesphorus luctuosus. The sequence goes on from VWZD01005782.1 coordinate 1,372,173, forward strand.
ACAATAGAGGCTGGTGATGAGTGAATTGAGAGCAGCCCTGAGAAAAGGAACTTGCAGGTAGTGGTGGATGAAAAACTGAGCATGACTCAGTAATGTGCTCTTGAAGCCCCAAAAGCCAAACCTATCCTGGGCTGCACCACTAGAAGCATGACCAGCAGGTCAAGGGAGGTGATTTTCACCCTCTATTCCGCTTATGTGAGACTTCACCAGAAGCATTATGTCCAGCTCTGGAGTCACTAACATAAGGACACAGACTTGTTGCAATGAGTCCAGAGGAGGGCCACAAAGATGTCAGAGGGATGGAGCATCTGCCCTGTGAAGACAGGCTGAGAGTTGGGGTTGTTCAGCCTGGAGAAAGGAAGGGTCCAGGGAGACCTTATGGTAGCTTTCCAGTACCTAAAGGGGGCCTAAAAGAAAGATGGAGAGGGACATTTAAGCAGGGCAGATACTGACACAACAGCAGGTAACGGCTTTAAACTGAAGGGGAATACATTTAGGTTAGATATTAGAAATAAATTCTTCACTGTAAGGGTGGTGAGGCACTGGAACAGGTTGCCCAGAGAAGCTGCGAGTGTCCCATCCCTGGACATGTTCAAGGCCAGGCTGGATGGGGCTTTGAGCAACATGGTCTTGTGGAAGGTGTCCCTGCCCACAGCAACAAGGTTAGAATTAGATGATCTTTAAGGTTCCTTTCAACCCAAACCATTCTATGACTGTATGATTCTTCAGTTTTTAATGATCCTATTTTAGTATATTTAGTATATATTTTAATGATTCTACTTAGTGTATTTGCATAATAGATTTTTACATGGTCTGAAGCCTACTTTACAAATCCAGGCCCCTGAGAAAATGATTCAGCTTTTTTTGAGAAACATGAGGCAAGGAGCTGTTGAGAGGAAACTTCAGAAATCCCAAATATCCTCCAGTATCCCGTTATCTTTCTTATAGGTGAAATGCAGAACACAGCTCCTGCCCATATCTTCGCCTCCTTCAGTTCCTGTGAGAGCACCACAAATTATTTAAATGGATAATCTCAGAAAGAGACCTGCCAGGTACCTTTCAGAGGCTGCATAACAAGATCTTCATAGCTTATTGAAAAAAATTACTTTCTTACTTACAGTAGATTCTGCCAGCCATTTCAATAACAAGCCCTGATTAAACAAAACCCAAAGCTAAAGTTATTTGTGAAAAATAACAAACAACCAAAACCAAAACATGAGTTATTATGCATACCTAAGCTCCTCCAATACCACTGTGCTGTCGTATGGCCCCACTATTAATTCTCCAAGACTCCCATCATCTTCAGTAGGGTGGAAAGTTACTTTGTAGCCCTTCACTCGACCCGGCGCTGGCTCCCACGTTACTCGGAAACTTGACATAGTTGAATCAGAAGTTCTCAGATTTCGAGGTGGCTTAAAGGGAGAGGCTGGAAGGATGGGAAACAAAAGGGTTTAGATGATGTCTGCATATGGAAAAAGAATCAACAAGTATGCTTTTATGCAAAAAAATACATATGCAAATCCAGTATTAGTGATAGTCCTAAATTCTTCATGCCTTTTTTTAACCTAAAGACAGTTATTAAAAGATGAACAGTGAGATTCTTGTCACTTTATTTTAGCTATCTAACCAATGCAGGTTAAGTTTACTATTGAGGCTCCTTCTGCAGTCAACTGACCGAATAAACAGCCTGGCACTTCAAACAACTTCACCACCACAGGTATGGCAGTATGTCAAAAAATAATCCTTCAGAGAAGTGCCAGCCAAACAGCTTGAGGTCTTTAGGTCAAGAGCAGCTTCCTCTGAAGACTAACAGCTGCCCACTGCAGGTCAGTACTCAGGGAGTGGTTAACAAGCCAGCTGCTAGCTTCTGCATCACTTTTGCTTTTGTGCAACTCTAAAGTGCATTATGGAAACCACTGCAGTAGTGTAATCTCAAAGTTGTAAAAAATGGAAATTAAACAGAAAGTCACAGCTATACCTTTGGAGTGAAAAAAAAAAGATAGACTTTGCCTTATCCCTGTGCCTATGCAATTGTCTAACTGTAGTGGAAAGATCGTAAACATCCTCAGATTGTGAATTCTGCTGAGAAATGGTAGTTACACTCCCACCCACACAGAAAAATACAGACTCTCTGTCTCATCTCCTGTAATACTGCCTGAATTATGATGACAGCTTCAACTAATAAGATCACTCAGGCCTCACTTGCTTCCAAAGAGTGTTTACCACCACAGCTATTTAGACGAAAAGCACAGAGGCATATCTGTATCAAGATGAACAGTTCAAACATCAAAAGCAGCTGGATTATCTAAACTTTATCTCAGCATGACTTTCAGCAATGAAAAACCAGGTATTGGTCAACAGCTGACTAACTTTTCATGACTCCTTTATATCAACCACATTTTAGGTTAAAAAGAAATCTTCCTTCAGTAACTGAGGTGCTGATATCTCCACTGTTAAGAGACTTTTTTTTTACTTCTGGTCATTATTCAATATAACATATGTTCAGAGAACAGAAAATGGCATGACCTGTTTACAGAATACCTCACTGAGTGGCACTATTCCCCCAAAGGCAGAAACATCTTGAAAAAAAACTCTTTTGGTAATGTCTTTCTATCTATGGAAGCAGAAAACTTACTCTAAATCTGGTTGATCTGGATATTAAAAAAAACATTTCCTTAGAAAAGGTAAGACTAGAATCAGATACATACTAGTGGTAGAGTAGAAAATTAGTATTGCTTTTACCACAGAAATGTTCTCACTGGAACTTAGTAAATGTTTCAGAGTTTTAGTTTCTGAGAGAGAAGACAGCTTGTCCAAAAAACTATGAAGTCAGGCTTCCACAGAGGAATCTTCAAAATCATCTACTCCTCCTTTTTATTACTTTAGGTCTTCCCCAGAAATACAGTGACCAAAGAAGACAAACCTAAACAACAGGATGCTAGGTAGCTCTTTAATCAATACCCACAATCAAAAGGCAAATTGTTAAACAGCTGACAATACCTAGGGTATTAACCCTAACCCTTAAGAAGTCTATTTACTGTCTTCCTCACAAAACACCTTGTTTTGACTTCTGATGACCGTGTTTCAAAACTAGCCTAGTGTTTTCTAAAAGATTTTGCACCAAACTTGCACCCTCAATATCAACTGCAAAAAGCTGTGCTCAGGCTATGCCATAGTGAAGTTTCCAGCAAATCAAACTCTCTTCTCAACCTCTAACATTTTCTCCCATTTGCCTGTCAATTCATCACCTTGGAAGATTCCACTATACTTTTCTATGTATCATGACTATTATTTTTAAGCACAAAACTTGCACAAAAATCCTGTACAACCTTATGATACATACCTGTTGTTCCTTCTGCTTTTCTTGATTTTCCTGGTCCAAAATCATAAATTGGAACAACACTTAGGTCATATGTAGTTCGGGGCTTAAGTCGCTTTAACACGATGCTTGTAGCAGGAGCATTTACTCTTCCAAACATCTGTCTTCCTCCACTGCGTGGTCGGTAATACACACGATACGACAAGACTTTCCCAGGTGAAGGTTGCCATGAAACTCTCATTGTATTTTCTGTCTCGTTGTCTACTGTCACAGTCCTGGCATTTGGTGACACTTTTCAGTGTAAAAATACAGATAAATGTTTACTTTATAACATACAGATATATTCCAATGCATACCTGCAAAATTAGTTCTACTGTATTAAAAAATAAAATTGCCCTCTTTAAAATTACAGTATTTGATTGTGGGGAAGACACAGGGGAATCTCATAAGCCATTGTCAATTTTTTTTTAATTGTAATGGACTAAACAGAAGTGTGCTTTTCACTATGGAGAGAAAAAGAGGGAAGTACAAATCACAGGATGGCACAACATAACTGGGAGTTTTATTTAGTCACACTTCTCAGGAATCCATTAAATAATGGATTCAGCACTCTCAAATGAAAGTGATAAAGTCATCATCTTTTCATTAACACAATGTCCTATAGAGTTATAAGTTTTGAGTTTACAGGTCTTAGAAGGTGCTGGTAAATAACTAAACTGATGGATGTTGGACCCCATACAAACTATCCTGCAAACACTTGGAAAATCACTCATCACTATTCACAACATAGTACATGTGCTGAAATAAGCCTGCGGACTAATAAAGCATTTTCTCTACAAATTGCAGTATTTGCCTTCTAAGAGATATTTTCCAGACTGTACAAATGGTATAAGTAATGTGAAGGGAACTGAAAGGTATGCAATGCTGGCTGTCAGCTGAAATAAGCTATCTAGGTTTTGGCAAAACTGAACCTCCTTGGCATGCCAGCATTGGTCAGTATTTCATCACATGGTAAGGTAGGCTTTGTAGCTCCTACGAACCGACAATTTCTAATAACTGTTTATACCAGAAAGTTGCAATACTAGTCTTAGGTGTGGAGCTATTGATAGGCCTGATAGCAAGTTCCCTCAGCACAAAGAGAGAAGCAAAAAATGACAAGGCTAATCAGCCTACCTAATCTGGACAACCTGGAAAAGGCAGCACTGTTGTGCTTGAACAAAGAATGAAACCATGGGACTGCTGACTCTGGGGAGTCAGCTCTCAGGAACAGCAGCAATCACTATGCTTGCAAAACCTTAAGAACAACTAAACTGGGTCAAGGACAAAGGTTAGCGTAGTTCAGCAGCCTGTCTCCAACAGTAGTCAAAACAGATGCTTAGGAAAAAGTACAAGAATGTATAAACACACATTTTGCTTCCCCAAAGCCCTCCCTCAGGCTTCGTCTTCACGTGGCCCCTTTAGGCAAACACCAGAAACATCAAGGCTGGTCTAAGGCATCCCTTCATTCGTTCTGACTCTTTTACTTGCCAATTCTGGCTCTAAAGAAAATAGCCATTCCTGGCCCCTCAGTGTTTTTTTCACTTTGCCTACGCTGCAGGAAGAGGCTTGAGCCTGCTTTGATAAATACTGCAAAATGTTTAGCAAATAAGAAAAAAAAGAAAAGCTCCAGCAAGGTAAATAACAAACATCAAAATCACCCAGTAAGCCTCAGTTTGAGGACTGTGAAGACTGGAAAGGGCAATAGCTTGGAAAGGAAATTCATTCATTCTGGGGGAATTTACCCCACCTTTCCTCCTTACTCTATCCATAACATTTTCTCCACTTGATTTCCAGCAGACACACCAAGCCTATGGAAGGCTGACTTCAGAATTATTTTCAGACAAAATAATTTCTTAAGTTGGAGGTAATTCTTGCTGAATCCAAACCTACATGACATAGAAGATATTTTTATGGGTTTTTAGTTGTCCAACAAAATGCCAGAATTGACTGAGTTGAGGAGGCATTTTGATTCAGGGAAACTTCTCATGCAGGGGCAAGGGCAGAAAAAAAAGAAAAATAAAGTCCATTTTCTTTAAAAAATTATAATGACATCATTAACAGAATATTACAAATGGTGGTAATGTTGTACTACACTCACCATCAGTAAAAGCCTCTCCTTCTACTGGGTCTCCTTCTCCACTCCTATAGCCTGCATATACTGAAATCCTGTATTTAGTCTCTGGCTCCAAGCCTTCTATCACAGCATCCACTGTTTTTCCAGGGACTCTTTTCTCTCCCATTGTATCATCATAAAGGGATTTCCATATTATCCTATAATAGTTAACTGTTCCTGGAGCTGGTGTCCAGGATAACCCAACTGTAGTGTCAGTTATGTCTGTGGTAACCAAATTACGCGGTGAACCACGTTCTGCAAGAAAGAAAACAGCAAATTGTCTCTTAATTATAAATAGCAAAGTAAAAACATAAAAGTAAAGTGATCATAAGAGCAAAAACTATTTTTTTCCCATCAATATTAGTTTCAAAATCATGCATTTGTAGTTCCAAGAGAAAATTCATGAATGTTTCAACAAGATGCTTCAAGCTAGTTTTCAACTGTGCATGATCCTATCCCTTATCATGCAAGATACTTAGCAGTAATGCCTTAGAATATGCAAAATAAAAATGGCAGTGTTCGAAGATGTGGAATAAAGCTAGTACTTAAATGTGGTGCAACTCACTTAGGTAAGTTTTAACTCTCCAATAATTTTATTTCTTTCATTCATTTCATTTATCTTCATCCTTATGTGTGTAACTTTTTTCTGGGGGTTTAATAAAGGAGACTTTTACCTGAGTAAAACAATCCTTTCTCTGACAACTTTGTCTTATTTAATAGTACTGTTATCTTCCAGATTACCACTTACTAGATATAGCATCTATTTCATTTTATGTTTACAACTAATTTGCAGTGTGTTTACTTCAAGCCACACTTAGAGCAGAAAACACTCTCTATCTTTCCACTCAGAAGAACTGCACCTCTTTGCTCTCTGCAGTTTGTTTCAGCCTGCTTGGAACACAGGAGGAAGATCATTAGTCTGTGAAATCCAGTTGTCTGCTGGATTCGTGAATCTCACCTAACACATCAGAGTAACTCTATGGCTTGAATATTATGCTCATTGGTTTAAAGTGGTGCAATGAAAGGAGTGCCTCTGTTTAACATTTCACATACTTTTATAACATATGTACAATTTTCCTATTGCAGTGGCTTGCTTTTAATGGCAGGAAAGGAGCTCTGACTGGTGGGTTTAATGCAACAGCTTCATTATAGCAAAATCTGCAAAAGGGATCTACAAAATCAGATCTACATACACACACAGCAGAGTTTGATTCTTTGGTGTGTATTCTCTGTGGTATTTCTCACTGTACAGGACAATCCTAAGAGATTGCTTAGCAAGAGGACTTAAACACTTGAGGTGGCCTCATGGCATCACAGTTGTTTTGCCCTCACTGATAAAAAGATATACCTACATTATACAATAGCAGCCACAGGACTAGAATCAAAATTCTTTGAACACACAGAAATTCAGAACCTATCCAATTTCCACTGCTTAGGCTCATTGCAATAACAGACCTCACTACATTTGGAAACCTGAAGCAGTTTCAGGCTGAGAAACAAGTTGCTTAAAGTCACATATTGTGTTTTTACTTCTCGTATTCATTTGTCTTTTACTTACACCACAAATCTGCAACATTTCCAAACACAGTCCCACTAGAGCAAACAAGACTACTTGTAGAAAGCTTCATTTTGGAAACATCTTAGTGCCAGCACAGCTTCATTAAAATTGAGCCAACAATTCCCACTTAGCTTAATGATGAATGGAAATGATTGTCAATCTATCTGAATATAGTAAAGATTTGTCAGCTACACAGATTACAGAATCAGAGGGTAGCACAACAAACATGAAGACGACTCAAATATAGCTAACAGAGCATGTAAGCAAACTCTGTTGTGGGGTTTTCTGATTTTAGTTTACAGTCTTAGGATCATCTCATCATGTTTTTCTGGAGACAATTCTTTTTCCATCCTAGCTCTGCATCAGTCCTTACTATTTTACTCTTCAAACCAATTTTTAGCCTCACAATATAAATCACCACAATTTATGGCATCTTCTCTTCAAAAAAAAAGGTTAAAATAGAGAGGTTTTGGTAAAATTCACTTATCATTTCACAACAGCAGTTGCATATAGTGAAAAAAGTTACAGCGAAAAGGCCTGATCCAGCTCATGCTTTATGAAGTCTCACCAAACTCAGTGACTGCATTAAATGAAAGCCAGGGCAGAATCTAAACTCCAAAGAACAATTTTCCTGGAAGCCTGAAAAAAAGATTTGCCTTCAAAAGTAAATTACACCAATTTTTCTGTCTGCTCTTAAGCTTCTACTCCCAAATCTTGGCTTTTTCATATAATAAAAAAAATATTAAGGCAATCCAAATGGAAAAAATACGGAAAACCCAACTTGATATAATGCACAGATGTCTCACAATAAAAACCTTTCTTTCCATATTTTAATGTAATATAAATATACAAGTCACTTTATTTTGGCTACTTTAAAACATGGCTCTGCCATAACATGATTTCAGTATTAAAGTATCTGCTACCACAGCACAATTTTTTGCAAGTCTACTCTTGGACATTACAGTTAATGATATATGTTGGAAATACTGCAAAAATAACTGCTTGTTTAAAACCCTTATTGATTAAGTCATTATTGAGGTCATTAAATAACAGAGGAAAATAATTTGTTTGGAATGGACTATAATGAACAGCAGTTACTTTAATATGTTGCTTCTGAAAGAAATATTCTTTGGAACTAAATGTCTTTTTTATAAGGCAAGGTAAGAGAGAGGAAAGGATCTGGGATTCCTACCAAACCACCAGAGCTAAATGGAAAACTTTTACTTCAAATAGTTGGAAACTGCTGACAAGACAACTTACCTACTAAGGGAAATTAGACTTTTTATATGTTACACTGCAACTGAGAACACTTCTTTAACATAACACACCAACTTGATTTGCACCTTATGTGTGAGGTGGAAGTTCACTCACAGATTTTTTCTGTTTCAATGGATCTCCCACAAGTAGTTTTGGTTTGGTTTTTTTTTTTTATTAGTGAAACAGCTGTGTTTAAAATATAGTCCAGCTCTAAGTCTTAAATTAGGATTCCATGAAATATTATCCATACTTCTACACTCGGAGTCAAGAAACATATTTATGCTCCACAATAACACAGGTATAACATAGTCACTGGCAAACATACAATTAGACCCATGAAATATTTTTCTCTTGGAATAAAACAAAACATGCAGGTAACTTCCTTACATTTCATGCACATACAAAAATCTACAACTGTGACACCTGAACAGCAATTTTGTTCCTTGGTCTATGTGTTCAGATAAGCTTGTTTTACACCTGCTTCTTGCCTGCTTGTTTAAGCAGGACAGATAAGGAGCATGGAAAGAATGCACACTGTAAGAAAGAAAAGTGCTGGCTGGCAAGTGGGTGTCAAAAGACTTCTGCTTTTTCTTGACTTCAAATGGAAGGTAATGTATACTTATCAGTTCATACAGCCTGAGATGTCAGCAAGCAAGGAAGGAGTTGCTTTATGAAAATTATTCCTCAACATGCATGGGGTCCTGTGATGCTCTGGAGCAGCAAGCCAGCTGGTGTAAGCACAGCTGTAAGTCCTGCTGAGTGCGTACACAGTAGAACAAAGTGTTTGCATGGACACGTCAAAACCCTGCCTGGGGGAGCAAGCCAGTCACCAGCTTCAGGCTATCAGATTGACTTTGGTAGGTTTTAGCTCAGAGCACTTTTCACTGCCTATAGTCCCCTGTACACCTCTACCATTGCTCAGTGCAGAGACACTTAAGAGATTCACTTGGTAACTTTGAGTCAGGTGCTTTTACACTCAGTTCTGGACTTTTGCAATGTCCAGTTTCCATATTAAGTTTTTCCACTGTGGTGTGCCAGAGACACAATATGATATTAAAGCAGTTTCCCTCTGTCCACTTGGCTTACTTCCCATTGCTCTCCAGCAATCACTGTTGTTATTGAACACAAGACTGAATCAGCTAAAATTAAAATGTTGACATTCATAAAAATCAGATGGCTTTATTCAAATGGCCTTTCTCCTCAGAAACATTTACAAAACTCCAGCTGACCTCAGTGGGATTTTGACATGCAGTTTGGGCCCAAAGTTTAAACAACTTTCTGGACGTGTTTTCTAAAACTGGGTTTCAAAGTCAATCTGCAGTGGTAAATTTTATGCAGAGCCATGTTTCATTTAAGTCAAACAAAGGATTTATCTAAACCAGCATCCTAAAAGGTCATAATCAACTAAAAAAAATGCGCCTTCACTTCCAGAGGTATATACCAAAATGTTATGGCCCGAGTCCTGCCTTGTTTACTCTAGGTATAAATCAGGAGTATCCCACTGAGTCAGCAGGCTTGGTTGCCACAGCCAAGGATCCAAGTGCACCCATAAGAGGAGATGATGACAGACTCCCTTTAAGGTGTTACTCCAATGGCCAAACTCTCCGCAGCATTGGAGGAGGCAGTCACTTGGGTTGGCTGATCTCCTTCCATCCAAGACTTAAAAGTAGTTGGAATACCAGACCTCAGGCATGTAGAGAGCAGATGTGGGCGGGGTGCAGGGAATAGTCAAGGATTTGTTAGAGAGAGGGATGCTCACATGACCCCATTAGAGCAAGTTTATTCATCTTCTGCAGAAAGGTAAGAAGATGCCAACCAGGACCCAAAACAGAGGGACTTTAGCCAGAACACTACCAACTCCCTGATCTAGATAACACCAATAGATGTTCACATTCAGGCCCTTTAATATTTTATCTGACTTTTCCAATAGTTAACCAGTTAACTGCTCTCAACTATGTAAAATATCTTATTATTCACTCAACTTTCCCCTGTGTTATTTTTTTTTCTGGTATATATTTCATTTCCTAGATAAAACTAAGCTTCTTTCCACAGAGCATGAAAAGTCAATTTCAAATGTCAAACTCAAAAATCTTGGAATGTATAATTTTAAAAATGCATGAAACAGCATTAAATATCTGAGGACACTGAGTCCTTTTTCTGTCAGGACGGAAGCAGCACTACACAGTCTGAACATTACGTAAAGTCTCTGAGATATGCTAAAAACCTCATTGTAAGAAAATGTCACTTGAATTTGTACTATTCTGCCTGTGGGAGGTCATTCATTTCTAGAGCATTCTTATGTTACTATAGAAACAGCAAAAAGAAATAATTTCTTTACCAAAGAATTACTATCCATTTTCTGACTAAAAAAAAAAATAGCTCGCTTACAAAATCCCCAAACTTAAGATACAAGAAATGTATACAAGAGAAAATAACTTACAATTGAAAAGTGTCTCAGCCATGGCAACTTTTTTTCATATAGCGCTATAGCACAGCCCAATGCTCACGACACAAATAGCTACTCATCAAACGGGGGGTGGCAGCTATGGGCCCTCTATCACTGAAACATAAAGATTCTCTTTCTAAAGGGGGAGAGACTATGACATAATTATCTCTCAAATTTATCACTTGAATATAATACACTGTGCCTCTTTTTGATTATTATAAAATGCACATTGGTAAGAAATAAAATGGGTTGACATCTCTTCTAATGAAGGCTAGCAATCTCATGTACGTCAAAAGAACTTTGTCCATTTTTACCAACTGCGTGTCCAGCCTAGGGTCTTCACTGATATAAGTGGAAGTGCTTTGAAATTTCTCAGTGCAAGCAAGATGGGAATCTGATCATTGAAAAATTTTCAGAAAAAATAAAAATAAGCCAGCTTTTTCTCCCCTAAATTTCTCTGAAACTCTTATTTGAAAGTGTAATGACTTCCCTGCTTATAGTCAGTTACTCAACTATTCTTAAAGCTGTTCTGAAAAATATATAACCATTATCAAAAGGTCACTCATAAAACAGATCCTCAGCTTTCAGACTTTTCAGACAATTCTTAAGATTAAGCATTTCTCTATAGATTGGTTAACCTAGCAATGAATTTTTTATTCTTTAAAACAACTGCAAATCATGAAAGTTAATCTATTTAGCAGTTAATGTACAGTATGTTCTTTTAATCTGACAGCATCAATTTGGGCAGAAAATCAAATTCTTGCAAGACTTAAAACCACATCTCTTATTAAAAAACAGATTAGGAAAACAGTAGCTCTCACAAACTGCACTGTCTGCTGCATTTACATTCACCACCCTCCCATGTTTCTCATTGCATTTTATTTCTACTGTACGATGACTTGGGCAAGATCATATAATCCCCAAAAATACTGAAAGCCAAATGGTTTTTTGGAGTGTTTGAGGATAACAGGGGGATTTTTCCCTAAGACATTCCATGGGTGTTTCTTGCTTGTACTTCAATCTCTATTATGTATCATCAGATATAACCATCAGTGCTAACTTGTTTAGTTCCCCCAGCTCTCATAAGTCTTGTTCCATGCCATGGCAAATGGCAGTCTGCACTGATTTGGTTTACTTTAGCAGTTTCAACAATGTTGTGTGAGCTGAGGGGACACATAGCTAAAAAGTATGTCTGAGGAAAAGTTTTCCATGGCACCTTTATAGAAAGACTCAACCAAAGCTGCCCAGTGATGGATCACCATACACTTTTGAAAGTGAGAGAATAACAGTGGAGAGTTTTCTACAGCACATATTTTGCACAGGCAATTATGTTTAAAGCAGTATGAAATATAAAGCTCCAGAACTTTCACCTCTTGATGGTACCTCATAAGTACAGACAAAATCAGCCAGTAACTGAAAGAGGCTGTATAAAAGATGAGAGCACTATGAATTTCCTGAAGTCTGGATTACTGAAGAAGAAAAGCACATTCTTTCAACAAAGGGGCAAAAACACGTTTTCCCTTTTCCTCCTTCACAAATACACACACACACACACACCCACACCAAAAAAAAAAAAAAAAAAAAAAGAAAAAAGAAACAAACTCTCTGAATAACAACTACCTGGTAATGGAACAGCACTCTCAGAAATGAGTCATTTTCTGATTACTCATTTGTTAACCTCTCTATACTGTGTTGTCTGTGAACAGTTCATAAAATGCTGATCCTTTGACATGTGTTTATCTTTGGGTTGGACCAGAGAGCTATGCAGTTTATAGAAGAGATTATCTACAATTACTTGGGTGAATATTTGCCCTCTCTGTTTAATGCAGAGAAAGAATAAGGGCAAGCATATACTTAGCAAAAAATAAATTACAAGGAGAAACTGAGATTACCCAGCTGGGTAATGATATCAAGTACACAGATTGATTTCTGGGTTTGTGTGGATTGATCTTCCCACGAATCCTGAAACAAACAAGCCACTTCAAAATACTGAAAAATTGTCTTGCAGAGCAAAGCAGAGGAAGAGGAAGAACTTCCAAGAGCAATTTCCAACTGCTCCAAAATACCTTGGAGATAACAAACATAACTGAAAAGGCCCTCAGTGAATGCCTGGGCAGATATGTCCTTGCAGATCAGGTTAGAACAATCTAAAAACTTCCCATTTTTTTGCTTTCTGTTGAGGGATACACTTGTCTGAGATAGTGTAACTGCCCATGTGAATTCTACTACATGCAGAGCAAAGTAAATCATTACTGAAGGCAGTAAGAATGTTTGCCTACACCCTTAATCGCAGGAGACCATCTAGTGATTCAGTAAAATTCCATAAACATCTGAGAGTTTGGATTTTTCATTTCCTGCCACTCGAGTATGAGATAGCTGGAGAAACTGCTCTATCAAACTCCTCTTTCTCATTTTCCAGCTAGTGCTGAAATGTTTGCAACACTCAAACTGATTCCTCTTAGCTACATATCAATACCATAAAGTAGTAACTGTCCCAGTCTGAAAGGCAATCTCCAGCCTAGCTCTTGATATGATGAGGAGCTGAAGTGTCCAGCAACTATGGCATCACTGAATAGGTTTGGTGAGAATTCATATGGTGAAGACATCAAGTAAGCCCCATAGGGATTCCTGATACAGGAAAATACTTAAGTGTTCAGTATTTCAGTGTTGTTGGCAATGAAAAACACACACCACACTGTTTTGTTTCTCAGACACCATGGCTCACGGAAAAACTAACTGAAATACTAAACACTTTTTTATGGTTCCTTTCACAGCTTTTTTGTCATTACTGTTGATAAGTTTATTTCTCCAGAAGTTAAGATCTGTCCTCTTTCCAGCCTCAGTTAGACAAGTTATTTCAGCTACTTGTTAGTCAAGTATTCACTTCACTGACCTGTGTGACTCTTCATCCAGATCCAACCATATTTTAGCTTCATAGCCAGCATGATTTCTCTTTTCATGTAAAAATCTATACTAAGCTTTGAAGTGCAAATGTTACCTTTCAGTTTCAAAATTGCAAACATTTTATTCTTAATTGTCTGGCTTTCCTCAAAGGTTTTGTCATTTTGTCCTTCAATGAGGTAAGATAGTACAAGACAGTGAAATACTGTCTTATATGCTGCAACAAATATTCTGAGAACCTTTCATACCATTACTCAAAGAGCCTTTTAAAATATCTACAGACTATGTTCAGAGAGTTCTGACCCAATTCAAGTACTTTTATTGCCCTACAAAACTGCAGATATGCCAGTCGCTGAAATATCATGAGGAAATATCATCATTTAGGCCTTTTCTGTCATACGAACAGAAATTTGTATTCTGTTCTTTCCTTTTGATCACCTGCTAATGACTGACATCTCTACAATGTTCTTACTAACATTTTATCTAACTAAGAAAATTAAATAGACAGTTTTAATATGAAGAGTAATGTTTTCTGGAGTGCACCTTGATAGGATTTCCAAATACAGCTGAATCTTCAAAGAATTTACATTTCAGTCACAAAACCATACATGTCAAAATGGTACAAGTAATTTTTAATTTGGTTTCTACTCAGATGAAGAACTGAATACAAAGTAATTCAGTTGAGTAGTAGGATGCTTATTTATTCACATTTGTCCCAGGAAAAAAATCTGTCATGGAATTTTTCAAGTAATGTTTTAATTCAATTGCTTACAGTAAAATCCCTTACAGAAATGATTCTGTGACCTTTTAAGTGCAACACCCATTTTAAATTTCATCTGGTTGCATATAAACCCATTCCTGAGATATAGGCAACTATTCTTTTAAATTCTTTGATGCTTTAACTAATTTTGAATTTTTTTCTCTTCTTATTAACTATTCAGCAATGCAGAAAGTTCAAATAAGAATCAGAGCCCCTGGGGAGTGGGGTGGTGCAAGGAGCACTGAAAGGACAAGAGAGTCTGTACCTGAGATTGAATTCTGCTTTTCTGATGTCTTTGTCTTTTGGATTCCCTGTCCTTCATCCACTGCTCTCTCTAGGATGTATTCTCACTGAAGCTCTGGGCAATGTCTTAAAAGGCTTTTCTGTTGCTCAAGTTTTATGATAAGGTAAAAAGCTAACCTTACTTTATGAATTTGAAACACACTTGGTCTCTCCACATTCACATGTTAATAAAGAATCTCACATGAGTTTACTGCAAATACACTCAAAGAACACGTTTCCACCAAATGTAAATGGTTAACTTGGTCCAACCTTTACTAAAATGAGGCATCTCCCTAAGGAAGTGGATAATTCAGTCTGTTTATCAGTGAGACAGAGGTCTCTCAAGATTTGTAAAAACAGGCATTCCTCTATCCACTGATAGCACAGAGTACAAAGCAGGGATGTCAGCTCCCCTGTCTACTTGAGATACAGTCTGCTTTTGTTCTGGGAGTGAAATTTGCACTCCTGGTGTACAGTGGCTCAGGTTCAACGGAAAGAGTAAAGGAGACTCTTGCCCAACATACACTACAGCTTTGTGAATCTGCTGGGATGTGGAGATGGCAGAGATGTGAATTTAAACTCTCCCAGACTGTGCAAAGCCTACATTTCCATTCTCCATCTTCCCTCCAAAAAAGTGTTAGACCTAGGAACAGGCAGCATCACCACCAACAGGGAAGTTCATTTGGTCCTGGTCACCTCTGGCTTTTCTGCAGGATATGAGACAGCAGAATCTTTATAACTGTTCTCATTTACTTGGATCTCAGCAGTGTGCTGGTCAGGAGACAGATTCTTTTCCCCTCAAAAGGAGCATTTGGATCTTGCATGGGAAGTGAAAGCAAGTGAGTTAGGAAACATTCAGCAAGAATTGCAAGGTGGCTGATTCTCTGACAGCTGCATCCTGTCTCAGTGGAAGTATGTGAATTAGATCTTTGTCTTAGTGTGGTGGGCAAGGGGTTGGTGCCTAGAGTTCTCAGTTGCTCCTTCTATAGTCAATGAACAAAGAAATATTCAGTTGAAGGAAAAATGAGATCTCAGATTGACTATCTGCCTTTCTTCATCAAACACAGAAGAATCCAGAGCATCCATGCTGGAAACTGCAATGTTCAAATAAGTGTCTAGACTTTAGTGCAAAGAATTCAGCACACTGGCAAATCATTGGAAATAATTTTAATTATTTTATTTTACATTTTCCTATTTAAAATAGGTTTTTTAGTTTGTGTCCTAACCTACATTGTAAACAAAAAGTGAGACTGATGAAAAAACTGAGAGTCAAGTATATTTCATATACTTCATTAAGTCTTAATTCCACATAATTCATCTGTAAGATGTTTTCAAGTGTCATACTGCAGTGCCAGCCTTCAGCAATACATGCCTGGCCAGCACAGAGCAGTCACACTTCCTTTCAAGGCCTAGGAGGCAGCTTTCCCTATCCTCTGACAATTTACAGATGACATTGAGAATGCTCACAGAGAAGTAGCCTGGGAAATTCTCCACCCAAAGGCATAGGAAGAGCAGCCTCCCCTCCTTGTAAGAAAGTCTCTGGCTCTGACTTCATGCTTAGCCAGCAGTCTGTCTATGCTCAGCTCCAGGTTCTTAGTTAGAACCAGAGTATGATTCATTATCTCTCTGCCTAGACTAAAGGTTGTTTCCCTAATGCAAAAACGGCCTCTGAACACTTTTCAGTCTCAATACAGTAGCAATGCAAAGTTTTCAAATGTATTACTTTAACCCCATTAATTAATCTTACATTAAGAACAATGCCACTAAAACTGTACAGAAGATGAGAGTTATACGACAAAATATTTCACTGAGGCTGATATAAAAGTACAATCAGTTTTGGTTGGTGCTTCTGGCAACTGTTTCAAAAGACCCAGAGCCCTCTCCACAACCAGTGATTTAACCCACTTTTTTTCTCCGGGGATAGTAGGTTTGGAAAATCCATGTAAAGTAGGAGAATGGTTTGACGCCTATTTTTCATTCATATATTTACTTTTCCAGAAAACTTGGGAGGACACTTTAAGACACCATAAGCATCAATCAAATAAACAAATGACTATACAGAAACAAAAAATAATTACCTTCCAGTGTTTCTCCCTCTCCAGAAAGGGCATCTCCTGCTCCAGAAGCATACAAGGCCGACACAGTCAATGCATACTTAGTGGCTTGGTCCAAGCCTTTCAGCACTTTAGAGGTAGTGTCACCTTTCACAGTCACTTCCTTGGTTTCACCTCCTGTGACTGGAGTGTATGTTATAAAGTATTGCTGCACTTTGCCAGGAGCGGCACCCCAGGACAGCTTCATTGTTGATGTCGTAGCATCAGAAACTCTCAAATTTCTTGGATTACCTCGGACTGCACATGTCAAAAGAGGTTGAAAACAAGTTGAAGCAAGCCTCATTTCTTGGTTTATTTTTTAGCTTACCACAATATAGGATTTTGTCCCAAAAAATAATTCCTGAATAGCCTGCACTAACACTGCTACTTACGGTAGACCTTTACCATAATCAGGAATTTACAAGTCCATCCCCACCTTCCTTACTCAAAAATGCCCAATAAAGTCTTTTAACTTCAATTTATTTTTTTCTGTTAAAACAGACTCAATTCTGGAACACTTATACATACTAGAAGCTCAATATATGCTCAACTTCAACACACCAAGATCCATGATCCAGCCCAAGATCCAGCCAAAGATCACCAATGAAACATTACTGTTTTCTACAGTTCTTTTGATTATAATTTTTCTGGTTTATGATATTTAAGATCTCAGTGAAATTTCAGCACCTATCAGGACATTCATGCTGCCTCTGTACTCTCTGGATTTTGTTTAATAAGGCATGATACATGTTAAAGGATCACACATTTTCACACAAGTTAAGTCTACGGTGATAACTTCAGTATATCAAAATGTTTCATTATTTCTTGCTAACCATTCAGAACAAAGTGCAAACAGGGTCTGAATCTGCTCTAAAGGGATATAATTTATATCACTGACAATATGAAGAATGATGAGGACAGTTAATTAAACATACAGGTAGATTCTTTGCCCAAGTTACCTTGCTATATCAGATGTTACAGGTTCAAGGGACTTTATTTTAAAATGAAATATTGCCATTTTGATAAATTAAATTGCCTCTCCAGTAGGCTGGGCAATGTTATAATTTTCTGTTCATCTGAGATAATATGAATGGGTTATGTGGTTTATTCTATTTTCAGTATGAACATGTCAGCATCCAGGGGGTTCTTCTCAAGCTTACTACATTCACAGTATTTGTCAGGTACCTTCATCAGTTTTTGCATATCCAGTCAATGAATTCCCAGGCCCAGACTGATATTCAGGAATAACAGACACTTCATATCTTGTATCTTGGATCAAATTCTGCAGAGTAGTTGATCTATCATTTGCTGAGACAGTCACTTGTCTCCTTTCTCCTCCAGTAAGGGGTCTATAAACAAGCCTGTACCGGAGGACATTTCCTGGAGCTGGAGTCCAGCCAACTACAAAGCTATCAGTAGTTTCATCTGTTATCCTTAAGTTTCGAGGAGCACCTTTAACTACAAAAGATATACACATATAATTTGTAAATATTTGCCTTTAGTGAAGTAGCATCTGAAATAAAACCCTTCCAACCATTCTGTTAGCTCATCCAGTTTACCAAAATGACAGCTTATAGCACCCTCCCATTGTTTTAGGATACACAAATCATTAGTAATTTCTGAAAATTTAGGGCCAGACTTGCATTCAGCAGTGTAACAAAGTTGTTCCCAAAAGTACATTAATCCCAGTTTATACAACAGCTTCTGAAACTTGAGACAGTCTGATTATGTTTAGCAGTACCAGTAGAACTGAACTGCGTAAGGGACATTTGGGCATAGTGGGGAAACTTCTTAACATTACAAATAGTACAGGTTTCTTTGCTGTGGCCATTTGCTTCTGTGTCATTTCCATTTACAGATAGTTGTCAGATATGGCTGACTACACACAGGCAGCTCTCCTATTTTAAAAAATGACCGAGATAAAATGCTACAGGAAAAAAACCACCAAAACAATTCTATTTCTTGAAGTCAAATTTTTGCAACAAAAAATATATGCATTGCAATGTAAGTTGCACCTAATATTTAAAAAAAGGCTTCTGAATTTAGACTCTAACTCAAAAAAATAGCTTGTTATTCCAGAAACTAAAGAACTGTGGTGAATCATTTAACCCAGCCTGGTCCTTGACAAAAGGTGTAGCAGCTCAGATGAACTCATGGACACACCAAACAAGACTAGACTCTTCCAGCAGACATTGAGATCTACTGTACTGCAAGTTGCCTACACTACATAGCATTGTCATTTAGGGGGAAACCAAAACGTTCCGGGGTTTTTGTTCTTTGCTATCTATAGGTTATAAGCAATATTCTTCAGTATTAAAAGTGGAGCAATTAATAACCTCGGTTTTAAAGAAACAAACTTGTTTTCTATTAATCAGAAATACAATATTCAAATTCAAATCCTTTAAAAGCCTGAAACTAAGGTTAATTGCCAAGAAAGCCATCTGGCCCAAACTGTTGGCTAGGTCTGCGTGGAGAGCTGCTGACGTTTACACCATTGCAGAAGAACTTTATCTTATCAGACATGTTGGGATATCATCAGATCATGATGATGATATTAATTTAAGGCAGTATCAGTTACAACATAGGAGGATTGATTATTTTTATCAAAGCTTTTTCTTCTCCTGTCCCTTTTGCACACAAGCTACATATTCTATCAGCCAAGGGTTTGCCTGTTTTCATAGGGGAAAATTATGTGTGGCCAAAATATTCTGACGGGTAGTGTCATGGAAATGTGCACACTGACAGTGAAACCGGCATCTTCCAAACTTAACATCCAAAATAAGCTACTTTATAAGTGTTTATTTCTCTCAGTCCTAAGAGGAAAGAGCAATTAACAAATCTCCATGCTGTTTCTTTTGCTCCCTTGGAACAATTTATGTCACCAAAGGTCACAAATGACAGCATGGAAGAATGAAAAAGAGTGGATCAATATTTTAAAAAACATGATTTAGAGTAGACTAAGTATTCAACTGCTGGAATATAAAATAAAATTTACTGTCATGCTGCTTCTTTCAATCAGTAGAAATGCATCATGGCAACTCTATCAAGACAAAGTACTGCTACCATTTGCAGCCATTGATCACATAAACTCACACTGACATCAATGGAAGTTTTGAATGAGTTATTGGATCAGACTCATGAAGTTCCGATAAAAAAACAGCTGATCAAAAACTCAACCCCCTTTAAGCCTATTGTATATATATAACAGAATTTCTAATGTAAGTTAGATGTAGACATAGCAAATTACATAGGCACACATTTGACTTCAAATGTATTGAAGTCAACATGCCTTCCAGCATCAGTCATAATTATTAAATAGAGTAGAATAGTATAATTCAGTTGGAAGGGATCTGCAGTGTTCATCTAGTCCAACTTGATTGTATATTAAAATTAATTCATGCCACTGAATTTATTTTGATAACTCCCTACTTCTTTTGAAAAGAGGCCACTGCAGAGAAACACAGCATCCATCCAGCTTTCAGAGAAAACAAAATCCCATTTTAACCACTTTATGTTTGCTTATTATTGGAATTTTATACAGTTACTGAATGCATTGAGATACAATAATGTTTATTCTCATACTGTGTAGCAGTACAGCTTCTCAGCCTTAGCTGCTGCTTCTCATAGACCTGTCCTCCAATTAAGCAAATTCTTATTTGAACACATGACTCCTTTGTGTCTGAGAACAATGGGGATCCTACCTTCTAAGGTGGTTTCTTCTCCATCCAAGGGAGGGCCATCACCATCTTCGTATTCAGAAATCACACTGACTGCATAAGTAGTTTCAGGCAGTAAGTTGGTGAGAACTGAGCTAGTACTTGAAGCTGGTACTGAAACAATGAATTCTTCTCCACCAACTGCTACTTTATATTTAATGAGATAGGACAAAACCTCAGATCCAGCTGGAGACCAGCTCACTTTGAAACTGTCAGATGTCACGTTAGAAAAGACCATGTTCTTTGCAGGCACGTAAGCTGTACAGAAACAAAAATGTGCATGTGAGCCATACTTGCTAGAATATTTTAAATACAAAATCCCTAAAATAAAAGTTTGATTTATTCTGATGAAACGATTGGGGTTTTGCATGTGCACAGTATTTGCTTATAGCTATCAAATTTCAGGAAGGTCACATCTAGGTTGTCTAAAATCATCCAGGGATGAGTAGAAGCACCAACTCAGTGATTTCTAAATCAAATAGTCCATCTAAAAATATTCTTATGAAAACTTAAGTTAGAATCTGATGATCACGTTAGATTCCCTCTTTTATGTGTCCCATGAACAGCAATAACATTATGTTCTCAATGGAAATTAAGAATTGCTGGGATTTTTTTCAGATCTAGATTAGAAATAGGACAAAATATTTTTTTTCAGAAATGAAGTTGAAGGGGAAACAAAGAATTTGACATGAGGCACAAGCACAAACCTGACATCCTGGGCTTGTTTTGGTTGGCCTAGTCAGCCTAACAGTGGGGATCTTAAGACTGCTTGAGCCCTGTAAAACAAAGGCTGCTTTCCTGGTTTGTTCCTCAAAGCTATCCTGAAACAAAAGGCTTATTTTTAAAGACAGTGAGGTTTTCAATATTGGGGACTATTTAATGTCAGTGTTCTACTAAATGTAGGTAGTGACACTCAGGGTGCAACTAATTTTAAGTAACTTTAGCTGACCAAAATTTGGTCATTTGGGAATCTTTTATATTTTTAACATCCAAGGTGGCCAAATTTGTATGCATATGAAGACTTTCATGTGCTACTTTATTTCAGTTTTTACAGTTATATTGAGATCAGTATCACCTAGCATCTGCTGTCTCAAGTGGTGTGTCTAAGCCCATCCCAGAGGGCCATTTTGCTCTACAAATTCATCAACTTGCCCCTAGAGCTGTCGGCATTGCTTCACTGCCTTCGAAAATCTGAAAGACAAGCCTATATTACCTACCTCATCTTGGAGACCTAAAAGAGAATGACCTTGGTAACTGTTTTACTCAAGACTCTGAGTGTAAAAACAGAGCACATCCATTAGGGTCATTCCAATAGACTCACATTTTAATAGCTTTTTAGATATTTAGCAGGGGTTGGGAGGGGGATTTCTCTAGTATTTTTTTATCTCCATTTCTCCATTAATTTACCCTGTTGCTTTTAATACATTTGAAAATAAGAGGCAAATCCCCAGTTATTAAAATTGTCATTTTTATATGGACAATTGCATCAATTTAAATTCTTTAGGCAACTACAAGCACAAAACATTGGTCCAGATCTTTTTTCACTTCATTTTCTACATTCCTCTAAGTAATAGCAGTTACTTACATTTTCTCCTTATAGCAGCCAGTTCCTGCTCAATTCGTAGGCAGACAGACTGTGTAAGCTCAAATGATATTCTTTGAAAAGCATCAAAATCTTCCACTGTGTAAACATGGGTTTCAGCAGGAGGTGATGCAATTGCTTCCAACTCTGTACGCACTGCATCCTTCACACCAACTGCAAATATTTCTACATCTGCATCCCTCAGCTTTATTGCAGGTTCTTTAAAAGCATCTGATGATTTTCCATCAGTAATAAGAATCATGACTCTTGGAACATTTGGTCTTGATCCTTTGCTGGTAACAAATACTTTTTCCCTCACATATGTCATCGCTTTGCCTGTGTTGGTAGATCCACCTCTGTAGGGGAAGTTGTTAATAGCCTGAATTATGTCTTCCACTCTGTTGTATCTGTTCAAAGAAAACTCCATATGGGGATCTCTGCTGTACTGGACAAGACTTATCTGTACTTTTCGAGGCGATATCTCAAAGCTTTTAACTAACACTTCCAAAAAGGCTCTTACTTTTACAAAATTGGCGATGCCAATGCTGTAGGAACCGTCCACTAAAAACACAACATCAGCTTTTACATCCACACCACGTGAGCATTCTGCAAAGAGAAAGAATAATCACTGTAAACAGACTTGCAACAGCCACAGCATTAGAATTGCACCTTTAGTTCATGTATAACACCCAGTTGCTTACAAACAAACCCTAAACTAAGCAAAGCTGTTTCTCATAAATAATAAAGGTATGAGATTAAAACAAGCATCAGTGAAAAGCTACCATGTGAAAATAATGTAGTGGCCCCTAACTCACCCACTTGAACTTTTACTTGTTGTGTTTTCTCCATTATTGTTATTGGCTCACTGGGCGTCAGTCCTTTCATGGCATAAACATTAATTTGATACTCCGTGTCCGGAGAGAGATCTTTCACATTGAGAGCAGTAGTCTGAGGACCCACACTCAGTACATGTTGTTTTCCACCAGCTATCATTGGAATGAACTGCAGCCGATAGCCAGTTATTTGGCTTGTGGATGGATCCCAAGTGATCCTAACAGATTTTGAGGAGATCTGAGTGGCCACCAGATTTGAAGGAGGCTCCACCACTGAAAAAAATCAAAAGCAAACCCAAAACATTAATTACAATTAAAAACATATTTTAACCACGTTTTTTATTTCTAGAATAAATTTACTTATATTTGCTTAATTTTTACTAAAAATCACTCTTTTGTGTGTGTGTGTTTTTGTTTGTTTGTTTTTTTAGCAAAAATAAGCAGAAGTGAATTACAAGAGAGTCCAAAAGAAATATCACTGTAGAAATATGAACAATGCATTTGTGGTCCCCCGAGTAGAGTAGAAATTCCAGGAGAAATTCTGCCCTGCTTTAAACCCATTTCAACCAGAAGTGAAAGCTACACTCACAGAAATATAGTAAAAGTGTGAACAAATGCAAACTCTAGCAGAGCATTATGACAATGGAGTCATCTCTGCTGCCATTTTGGTCAAACTATTTACTTAAAACCTTATAGGGACAGAAAGCTGCAGTGATACAGCTTGATGCCTCTGTTTTCTCAGTATCCTGCAGTTTTCATTCCTTGGTCCTTAACCTATTACATATTGTGCCCCTTCACCAAGCAATTTCTTTCCTTTTAGTACATTTTTCCACAGAAGAGATGCCTGTGTCCAAACTGACTGTATGAGACTCTGATAACCGCATGTTAATGTGTTGCCTTTGAAACTGTGGAATAATGGAGTTATTCCAAATCTACTACACCACATGTTCTGTTCTCCTGCATTTAAATAATCAAAACTGAGACCATTTTTCCACTTTCTAAAGGAGACAATGTATCAAACTCCAGAAATAAAGCAAAGGAAGTAGGGATAACCTCTTAAATATGCATTGGAATAAACTGAGGTCTATAAATACATTAATATAAAGTCTCTCACCTTCTTCTCCACTAACCAGTTCACCTAGTTGTTCATCAACACCAGAGCACACTTGCAAGATAATTTCATTCTGTATATCCACAATTCCATCAAAATTAGCCACATTGAACACGTGTTTCAGTGAAGGCTGAGATGCAATTAACTTGAGTTCCTTTGCATCTGCTGCTTTGATCCCTAGAGGTTGCAATAGACACAAATGTGTTAAGTAGCCATAAAATACAGACACCTCTGAATGTATTTATGAAGTATCAGAACATCCTGGGGTAAAACTGAGTTTAATTTAGTTCTGTCCTCTGTCACTATCAATAATCAAACTACGAAATAATGATTAATGCAATGAGTTGACACACTTCATTTTCGGCCTGAGAAAATAATGTGATAAACTCAATGAGATCAAGGTTGAAACTATGCTGATCTCCATGTTGGAGCTAGAGAATTCCTATCCAATTAACACAAATAGTACTTTTCACTCTGGAGGTCACAAATGACCCATTTCAAGGCATACTCATCAAAAGAGTGGCATAGTGAAATTCCTGAAATGCAGAATCTGTAAAACATGTAAATTACTTCTTTATGAATGTTTATTTCTCAGTCATTAGAAAAACTCAACGTACCCAAAGAAAAAACTTCAACTCCTATGTTGCGAAGCTCTCTTGCAGGAATTTCTACATCATCTTGAGCTTTTCCATCAGTAATGACAATTGCTACTTTGGGAAAGCCTTTTCTTGCTCCAGCAGATTCAGTGAAGGTGTTTTGAACCAGGTAATCAATAGCCTCACCTAAAAATGCCACCACAAGTTGTGATTTACAATGTATGAACTAGGATTTAAAGCAAATTTGAATTATGAAAGGAAATGCTGAATAAACGTGTATGTAGGAAATCTGTACCTGTCATTGTGTTGCCACCTTTGTAAGGTATCCTTTTAATTGCATCAATGAGATCACTTCTTCTGAAATACTGATTTAAATTGAACTCTGTTCTTGTGTCTGAACTGTACTGAACAACTCCAACTCTTGTCTTTTCTTCCCCAATGTCAAAAGCTGATACAAGGGCAACCATGAAGTCCAGAATATATCCAAAGTTATTTCTTCCTACACTCCATGAACCATCTACCAGGAAAACTAAGTCTGTCATTGCACTTATGGAGCATCCTGGAACACAACAGGGAAAAAAAAACCTATTAGCAAATTAGCAATTGCATTCTTACAAATTAGTGAGAAATGTCTAATGGAAACTTAGCAGGTAAAAGCCAAAAACCCCAAATATTTAATAGATTGATCTTCTTATCTGGAATATCTTACTT